>JAABKJ010000026.1:0-93900 GCA_011634705.1 Andricus grossulariae
ACTTCCTTTCTTGACAATACCTTCAATCCCTTACTTCTTCCTCTATTTCTGTTCATCACTTACTAGTGACTATTCCCCTCTTTCTTCCTCTATCACCACTTCCTATCTTGAAAATACCTCCAATCCCTTCCTTCCTCCTCTTTTTCTGTTTATTACTCAGTAGTGACTATTGTCCTCTTTCTTCCTCTATCACCACTTTCTATCTTGAAAATACCTTCAATCCCTTCCTTCCTCCTCTTTTTCTGTTTATTACTTAGTAGTGACTATTGTCCTCTTTCTTCCTCTATCACCACTTCCTTTCTGAGCGATACCTTCAATCCCTCATTTCCTCCTCTTTTTCTGTTCATCACTTACTAGTGACTATTTCCCTCTTTATTCCTCTATCACCACTTCCTTTCTTGACAATATATTCATTCCCATACTTCCTCCCCTTTTTCTGTTCATCACTTACTAGTTATTATTCTCCTCTTTCTTCCTCTATCACCACTTCCTTTCTTGACAATACCATCAATCCCTTCCTTTCTTCTCTTTTTCTGTTCATCACCTAATACTTAACACTCTCCTCTTTCTTTCTCTGTCGCCACTTCCTTTCTGAGCGATACCTTCAATCCCTTATTTCCTTCTCTTTTTCTGTTCATCACTTACTAGTGACTATTCCCCTCTTTCTTCTTCTATCACCACTTCCTTGCTTGACAATATCTTTATTCCCTCTTTTCCTCCTCTTTTTCTGTTCATCACTTACTAGTGACTATTCTCCTCTTTCTTCCTCTATCACCACTTTCTTTCTTGACAATACCTTCAATCCCTGTCTTTCTTCTCTTTTTCTGTTCATCACCTAATACTTAACACTCTCCTCTTTCTTTCTCTATCGCCACTTCCTTTCTGAGCGATACCTTCAATCCCTTATTTTCTCCTCTTTTTCTGTTCATCACTTACTAGTGACTATTCCCCTCTTTATTCCTCTATCACCACTTCCTTTCTTGACAATATCTTTATTCCCTCACTTCCTCCTCTTTTTCTGTTCATCACTTACCAGTGACTATTCTCCTCTTTCTTCCTCTATCACCACTTCCTTTCTTGACAATACCTTCAATCCCTTACTTCCTTCTCATTTTCTGTTCATCACTTACTGATTACTATTCTCCTCTTTCTTCCTCTATCACTACTTCCTTTCTTGACAATACCTTCAATCCTTTCCTTCCTCCTCTTTTTCTGTTTTCTTTCCCTATCACCACTTTCTTTCTTGACTCAGACACCATGACTTCTATCACCTTTTTCCCCTCCAGTTACTTCCGGCTTTTTACCCTTCCGCATGCCTTCTACTTTATCGTTCACTTACATACCTTTCCTCTTAACCATATCCTGTCTCTTCCAATCCTTACCCTAGAACCTTTATTTCTATCAGCCCTTTTCTTTTGCTCAATCAGCCATTTTCCTTTTCTCTCCCACTACCTCAGACCTTGTTTAATTCTTTCATTTCTTCCTTTAAATAACTTCTTCTTCTCTACTACTTCATACCTCTTCTCACTCTCTAATTTCACCTAAAACATACATTTTCTCAGTCTCTTTGTTTCTTCTACTCTGCTTGTGCAACATTGTGTCTCATCAGACTCTCAATCATTTTTTTCTTTCATCATCCACCGGGATTTCCGCTTCACTAACTACGCTCTCGCTGATATTCATGCTCGCCGACTGGTAATTATTTGTTTAAATAATTGAATCATACACAATAATGAAAAAAAATTATTTTCATATCCGAAGCCTCGAGAAATGAGAGCGTACTTCCTAATCACACATAACATTCTTTTTGCACTCAATAGACCATTGTGCACTCTCTAATTACCCTTTCTTAAAAACAAAAAGAAATTCGGTTCATTTTTCAACAATTTGTTATGGAATTTACATAAAATCTTATATAATTTCTGAAAGTTGCATATGATTTACAGAAGTTTTCTTATTATAGCGAGAAAATCACAGTAAATTCAATATGAATGACACTCAGAGGTTTTCTATATTTTTCAAGATGAACGAAAAAAAAAACCTCATTGAAAGAAAACCGGAAAAATATGTCATGTATAGCGACTACAAAACCTTTTTTTGGTTCGAAGTTCGACTGCTCAGTTGGAAGTGGAACTACTTTGTTTAAATTTCATTTTTTTTATTGATAATTCATCATTTTAGTTGAATCTTTTTCTTTTGTTCCAAATTTACCTACTTTGTCAACTTTTTTCCTAAATTATTTTTAAATTCAAAATCTAACTATACCATGTTTGGTTGAATATTTATCTTCTTCAATTGAAAATTCAACTATTTGGTTGAAAATTTTTGTATTTTGTTGAAACTTTATCTGTTATGTTAAGAAATTAAACTTAATTTTATTTTATATTTTGTAATTTATTTTTATAATTAATAATAATAACTGTAATTTGTGTAATTATTAATAATTTATTTTATTTTTTTATACATATATATTTTTTAATTTTGGTGACTAATTCACCCTTTGGGATGAAAAATTCATGTCTTTTCTGGAAAATGATTGCTTCTTGCTACAAAATTAATCTTTTGGTTGAAAATTAGTTTTTTTATCAAAATTTAATCCTTCAAATTAAAGGTTTGAATAAATATTTAAAGAAATGTTTTTTCTGACAGACATTTTATCTTTTTGGTAGAAAACACATTTGTTCAGTTGAAAATTTAACTATTTCGTTAAACATTCATTTTGATTGTTTAAAAATTTTGATATCTATTTGAAAATTAAACTATTCTATTTTTGGTGGAAAACTTATCTTTTTTAGTTGGAAATTCATATATTTTGTTCTAAATTAATCTTTTCTGTTTGGTAGGAAATGAACGCTTTTGGTTGAAAATTTAACTATCAGGTCGTAAATTCCATATAAACTTTCAAATATTTGGTTGAAAATTCATGTATTTTGTTAAAAATTAGTCTCTTTTGTTGAAAAATCAATTTTTTTAAAACAAAATTTCATTTATTTGGTTGAAAATTAGTTTCTGAATAAAAATTAATTTTTCTTTAACTAAAAATGTAACTTTTCCAGTTTTTGTCGAAATTTTTGTTTCATAGAACTTTAATCTTTTTGGTTGACAATTCGTATGTTTGGGTGAAAATTTAACTATTTCGTATAAAATTGATTTTATTTGGTTCAAAACCTATTCCTCTAACGTCAAATTAAACTATTCGATTTTTTGTGGAAAATTTATCTTCTTTAGTAGAAAATTAATTTTTTTCGAGTTGAAAATTCATCAATTTTCTTGAAAATTTATCTTTTTTGGTAGGAAATGCACCTTCTGGGTTAAAAATTCCATTGTTTGGTTGAAAATTCATTATTTTAATTGAAGATGCATGATTTTAGTTTAAAGTTCATTTCTTTGGTTAATAATTGAACAAATTTGGTTGCAAATTCGTTTTTTCAATTGAAAATAATTTTTTTCACAGAAAATGTAGCTATTTAACTTTTTCTAGAAAATTTATATTTTTCAGTTGAAAATTAACTTATTTTGTTGAAAAATCATCTTTTTTGGTCAAAGCCCTAATTATTTTGTTAGAAAGTGGATTTTTTTTCTTATTGACTGAAAAAGTCAACATTTTGAATGAAATTTTTTCCCTTTATTGATTGGAAAATCTTTCTTCGTTGCAAATTCAAGTCTTTCGTTGAAAATTAAAATATTTTTTATTGAAAACATCAACTATTACACTTCTTTCGATGAAGCATTTTTTATCAAAGAAATATCAGTTTGGTTGAAAATTTAACTATTTTGTTGAAAGTTCTCTTTTTCTTGGGAAAATAATTAAATATTTCAACTACAAATATTTCTGAGTCAAAAAAGCGAATTTTTTTTTTTTTTCAATTTTTGATCTTGAAATGTTTAATTTATATAATTTTCGTGTTTAAAATTATGCAGTTTCGAACAATTGATTTTTAAAAAGTTATATTTTCAAGACCTCTTCAAAGTTATTTAGTCAATGTTTGATCATTGTTGAATCTGAAACGTGTTGAATTGAAATATATTTTCCTTCAATGTTCCTCAATTTGAAATTGGGAACCAGAAAAATGGAATAGTTTTGTACCAAATTCGTCACATTTGAGGAATTCTGGAAACGAGTATTTAAAAGTTACATTCCGCTAATTATGAGCATTGTTTAAAAAAAGACATTTTACCTACAAAAAGGAAGATCAAAGATAAATTAAAGTTTTTAAGAATTTAGGGTTTTTTCTATTTTTGTTTTAAAAAACCTTAGGTCTTTATATTTTCAATACTTTTTGGTTTGAAAATATGAAATACAAAAAAAATGATTGTGTTTAGTAGAAAGAACCCTATAAAAATTCTAGTGAGACAAATATTTTTTTAATCGATATCAAAATATTTCTAAATGATGTGTCAATGTTTTAAACCGAAGGTATTGAAGTGAAAACCCTAAAATTTATTTTCAGTAAAAAAAAAAATCTTCCATTCGAAAAAAGGAAGATTAATTTTTTACCTTCATTTAATTTCTAAGTATAATTTCTGAGAGGCACTAATATACAAAAAATATATATTTCTAACTGTGTAACATTCTTGAATGACAATTGAAAAATTAAAAAACTCAAAAATGAATATTTTTAAATTTAGGCTTCAGAAACTGAACGGATAAGTTTCAAGTCCAGAAAGATAAAATCGTTTAATTCATAATATTGAATGTATCAAAAAATTTACTCAAAATATTGAATTCACAGTAATATGATTTTCAGGAGATGAGAGATAAAAACTTCATACCCTTCTCATTTTTTTTATTCTTGAAACATCATTTCATTTTATTGTATTTCTTTTTCTAAACATTTATTTTAACTTAACAAATTGAGGGAAAAATGGTCGACAGGTTTTTAAATTTCAACTTACGCAATAAAACACATTATTTCCTTCTTCTCGTGAAAACAGTAGACGTCTTTTTCTATAATTTAATAATTGCTAATCAAGGTTATTAATTTGATTTTCAGAAAATTGCATTCAAGCAGGTAGCGACATGAGAAACTATCCTCGTGATACCAAGTTTAAATGTATCTTCGCAAGACACTTTTTATACCGCTCGAGAGATGCAGCTTTCGTTCATGGTAAATATATGACACTTTTCTCACTTAGTCATCAATTTCTATAAAGGTTGAAGAAATTTTAATTTGTCAATACGAAAAATAAATAGATGGTTCAGTAGTACATTTATTTAATTTTCTACAACAACGCTTTAAGACTTGTTTCATAATCCAATCTTTTTTATTTAAACAAATAACATATTATAAGAAATATGAAGTATTATAATTAAATATAAAGTATGGACGTAAATATCGTTAACAAATTAATTTTTTTTACAGCTGATTGCATACGAGTAGGAAAAGGTACGCCACCTAAAATCTTCGAATGTAACTTCCCCACTGAAAAAGGTCACTAAAATAAAAAATGTGTTTTTATTTTAGATAGCTTTACACTAAAGAAAAATGTTTTTTTACAATTCGATGATTTTACTACTGCGATATTAACTGAGAAGTAACATTTTCTACAACGAATTATGTAATTTTTATAGACTTAATAAAATTCATTGATGAGGGCCATGATTGTGGGCCGAAATGTTTGGAACAATTTAATTTTTTTTAATTCACCTGACCCTAGAACAACAAATACTGGGGAAAAAATCATTAAAAATTATATTAATAAACTATAAATTATTAATAAAGTGACACAAATTTTGATTTGAGAATAACAAACAAAAAAATATAACAAAACGGAAACGTTAATCGAATATTTTTTGGAATTGAGAGGCCTTTGACTCGAGCAAATTCCCTAAATGTTAACATTCATTATTTTTCTCAATCGGATGGTTAGTTTTGTTTGTCATCAATTACAAAATTTTCTAATTTATATCTCCAGCCACGCAGATGTGAGCTTATTAACAAATAAGTTGATTGTTTAAAAAATGGTTTGAGGAAAAGCGTACCTAGATATTTAGGAGACGAATGTAATGGTGTTGTTGGTTTTCCGATCGGACGCTTAGTTTATTTATAACAATTGCAGAATCATAAAAAATAATGATTGTAAACAAATTTATTTACGAAATGTGCAACTAAATATTTGTGAGACGAAACCAAAAGTGTTTTTATTCCTTCTATCGGATGCTTAGTTTATTTTGTAATTAATGACAAAAGTTTCAAATCCATATCTGCAGCCACACAAATGTATGCTCATTAACAAATGAGCTAATTGTTTGAAAAATGGTTTTGAAGAAGCGCAACTAGAAATTTCAAAAACAAATACAAAAGTGTTGTTGTTTTATCGATCGGACACTTAGTTTGTTTTTAACAATCTGAAAAATATAGGGAATAATGTAATTGCTTACAAAATCAGTAACAATAAAGTCAATCATATTGTGGAATTTACCTTTGTACGACCAACGCTAGTAGTATTATGAAGCACTGCTGACTTTAAAACGTGATAACTTGTCTTATAAAAAAAAGATAAACTTTAAACATTAACCTTTAAAGAAACTAATAAATTCCACGTCCATTGATATCTAACAGAAATATTTTTCACTTCTTGAAGAGAATGGAGCACGTTGGAAGCTTAAAAAAAGTCAAGAATTTCTTGAATTTTGTACCCTGTTTTATTGGCTTAAAGTAGAAATAAGATTGCAAAGATCACCTCATGTAAATTTCAGTTTCATCCATAGGTTTCCTAAGTCACAGCATTAGTTAAAGTTAAAGAACAAAATTGAATAAACCTTCGGTAAACACCATTCTCGTCATCAAAAATATCTCTATTAGAGGCCACATGACGCGGGATTTAATAAGTTTTCCAACGGCTTTTAGAAAAAATGTTTCGCTCTTTTTTTTAACAAGTAATCACCTTTCAAAGTCCGCAGTGATTTTTAATACTACTCGCGCAGGTCGTACCGACAATTTTCGACGGTATTGTATTCATGGTAATCAAGTCCGGAAAGCCTCACTCACTTCGCTCCTTTATCGTGAACTGGCGCGTGGTTCGTTATACTAAATAATCTCTTCAAACAGAACTTTCTCATTTGCCTCTAAAAAACTGAATGGAGCATTACGCTTCACACTTTATTTTCCCGCTTTATTCGAAAGGCTTTTGTGATTGGGCGTTTGGATCCTACTGGAGTTTCGTCAACTTCATCTTTGTTCAAACCAGTAGCCGTTCCGTTTTCCATGTTTATTTTTACCCGTCTCATAAAAATAGGATTCTTATTACGAATGTACATTCCAGCAAGAGAATTTTCACTATCCAATATTGCAAATGCTTCACCATCAGATGTTGATATAACAATTTGTTCTTCGGTTGGCAAAGGCTGGAAGAAATTATCTCTCGTTTTCAATTTAATTGATTTGTTGGCAGGGAAAGTGTATCTTCGCAGTTCAAATATACGGTGCGGATTTGAGCGGGCTATAAGCCGGATAAATTTAAAATTTTCAAGTCCACATCCCTTTCCGTTGGCAGAAGGAAGCCTAGTAGGTTGATCAATGCGCCTAAGAGGAGGGCGCGGCTTTGAACGATAAGACCTGGCAGGAGGAGGAGGCTTTGAAGGAGAAGATGTGGCTAGTGGAAAAGGCTTTGAGAAAGAAGCCGACCGTTCTGGAGATGGCTTTGAAGAAGAGCTGCTTCCAGACGGCGTTGAAGGAGAAGACCAGCCTTCAGACGGCTTCGGAGAAGAAGACCTGCCTGGAGACGAAGCGCTAGTAAGATGAAACTCGGCAGGATGGAACCCGGCAAGAGGAAACTCGAAAGAATGGAAACTGGCATGATCAAACCGGTCAGGATCAAACTCGGATGGAGGAAACCATGCAGGATCATACTCGGCAGGAGGGAGCCCAGCATAGTGAAAACCGGCCGGATCAAACTCGGCAGGAGGAAGTCTGGCAGAAGGAGACCTGGACCTGGACCTTCCAGCAAATTGATGTCTATCAGGAGGAAAAGAAGTTCCGGTAGGAGGATTACCAGGAGCAGAAGCGCCGTTACGTGAACCGCCGGACTGTACACTCAACTCTGCAAAACAAAAAACAGAGGATTACATTTTCTCAAAGTACGTGAAGCAAAATGTCAAAATATCTAAATATAACACTTTTCGGCAGATTTCGCTGAATTGACAAATAATAATTTATTATCGAAAGTATCTGACGATTCTCGACAACTGGTGCACCTTTAGTAACAATTGGCCCTTTTACTCTGGATATAATTATTTTCTTAAACGAATTTTATTATTTTTAGCTTGGAGGGACAAGCTCAGAGAGGTAGAAAATGTAGAGAAGGAGTTTTCTTCTGATCTTGCAAAAACTGAGAATAATCGTTAAAAATGTTACATCATTTAATTATTATGTATTTATTCATTTAGCAGCAGCTCACACAATACACATATGTATAATACATAATGCTAGCTACGATGATTTTGTTTGGGTCAAAAGACCTGTACAAAGGGTTTGAAATCAAATGATAAGCTATCACACTATTCACACAATTTAGACAATTTGAATACTCAAACAATCATTTCTGACAACCCTGTACATAGGGCTTTCTGCCAACAAATGAAACAGATTTTTTTCCACTCCCAGGCTGCAGATTATGCAAAGTTGCCCCGTTATGTAACCGACAGAAGGATCCCCCAATGAGAATCTATTTCTTACGTCAACTATGAGACGCACCTTGGCAAGAAGTCTAACAAATCTGAACGGAATTCCGTTATAAAGGTACACCTGAAGAGAGGATGTCTGACTCAGCATGTACAGGTCCGCATCCATAAGATAGACCTCCAATACTACTGGAAGTAAATCCTTCTTGTCGTGTAAACCTACCAGGTCTAATTCAGGCCATAGGGCCTACATTTCACACTACATGAGAAGATGTTCCAGCTGCAGGACCCAATCCAGCTTTGAAACTGCCTTATTGGCGGCCGCGAAGATCTGTACACGTTTTAAACAAACCTTAGAAAGCCTTTCTTCAACTATTCCCAACACTTTCATTAGCCAATTTAAGGCTATCTTCAATATGTTAAATGTTAGAGGAACACGGTCTAGCAGCTTTCGCTGGTTTACATTTGCATATGGCAGTAACTATTTCGGTTTTAGAAATCACCCCATTTAGCAGAGGATGTGTGTTCACGAACAAAGCAACGTCAAGTCTGAGTTTATGAGGGTTCAAAGAATTCGCAATGTCTTGCCAAGTTTACAAGTTGATATAGTTACGATACGCAGGCCTAATCTTAGAAGAGTTGACTGCTTTCCGTAATTTTAAAAAACCTCTAAGCGATTTGAGAACCTTCTGGAAAGGCTTCCAGTAGTCTACCTTCTTAGCATTTATAAGACATATCTACGCTCTTTTATTTGTGTTATATTGAGGAATGTTCTCTAATGCGAACCTAGACCCTTTACAAATCCTTACGATTTATCCATACTACATTTGATACTTCTACGCAAATAGGCAAATGGTTTGAGTGAGTAGCAATAGGAATAGTTTTAAAATCCCTAATTAAACCGATAGCAGTGAGAGCGCAGGCAGCTAGATCACTAGTACTTCCACTGCCGCTCTAAAGGCGAGAGTAGCTTGCCCGATTATCACCACCGAATCTGCCTTTGAGAAAACGTAGCCAAGCACTTGAAATCATTCAGCCAAAGCAAGAGATTACCAATACGCACTTTGAAATCCACATTCAAAATTATAGGAATAAAAGGATATAATTTTTCTAGTAGCGCAAGTACTGAATCCATACGTTTGGAAATCGATTTTTTGTTCAGCACGCTATAAAGATTCACTTAGAGGAATAACTTGCTTTCGCCAGTTAAAGATGCCAAATCAGACTCAGACAAATCTCGTCTTGTCAGCCCTTCTCTCTGCCTTTTGATGGTGCTCTTAGGGTCCAGAAATGTCTTTGTTGAACTAAGAGGAGAGCCTGAGTCCATCGAGTGTATGCCGTCCTTGGATAGAGTTTTTTCTCTGCATAATTATTCCTTACTCCTGTTTGAGACATCATGTCCTTTTTCCAACTGTATCCTCCTCACTTACCAGAGGCGCTTTCTCACTTGTCTTTCTATCTTTGACTTTTGGCTTGTCACCGTCAGACTTATAGTCGAATAGTCCTTAGCCCTTTCGAAAATGAAAGGGCTATGCGACACAAGGTCTTTGTTGACAGAATGGATGTCCTTGAGCTTGTGTATTATAACATTGTTTGCACATGCATCTCTCCGAGAGTACAGAACTTTCTCCCCAAGTAGTATGAAATTACTCAAATCGCCTAACGTAAGAAGCAGACACTTCGGGTTCACCCATCTTACATCACGGTACTGTATAGTCGGCTGATTGCAACACTTCACGTCAAACAAGTTAAATCTCACTTAAACCTTTTACGATGCAAAAATTCTACCAAATAAAAAGTTACTAGTTCGATCAACATAGCGATCCCTAAGATTTCCTTTTCTTTCTTTTAAATACGTTTTCGAAGTTTGTGTAATTTGTTCAGTTTGATACATTCAAACGTTTAGAAATATTTTAGAATTACTTGACAAACTTGAACTTCACAAAAAATGTTCATTTAAATGATAACATTTCACTGGATCGAATTTTTTCCCACAATAGAGAATCATGAATTGAAAGCATAAATATATCCAAAATAATTAATCACAATTTATCAACACATATAGTAGTAGCATAAACGTTTATTCATCAGCCTGTTGGCCTTAAAAAATTGACTTGCTTACACTTTCCTTTTTTTCATATGATTTTCCTTAAAGTCAGCCTTGAAACTAACATCCTTGCATACCTTATCTCTAGGATCACACGCTATTATCGCCTTGCCTTCCTTGCTTCGCCTCGCTCGCATGTCTCTACTCTTTCGCTTCCGCGTCTACTACCTAATGCTTATCTACTATTTACAATATTCACATACTACTTATATCTACTTTCTCTCCTATTCACAATCTTTTCTTATCCAATCCTCTTCCTCCTCCCTTCTCTTCTTCTCCATCCCACACAAGACTCCCTTCACCCATGCTACTGTCCTTTGGTCCCCCCTTTCGTGCATTAATACCTCTATGCTCATTTCACTCCTTTCCACCTCTACGCACTCCTCCAACCAGTGCTCCACTTTTGCATACACCTTCCCACACAGTTCGCACATGTTTTTTTCCCTAGAGAGCCAGAACCTATTAAAATCCTCCATGTGCCCACATCACATCCTCGCTATAAGCTCCTGACTTCATCCATTTGTAGTCCATTGGTTCTAAAATACCTTTCCCTTTCAGCCTCCATGCTCACACCTCCTCTCCTGTTCTCTTTCCCGCACCAACACTTCCAAACCAGCTTAATTCCCCCCTTCCGCGAAAATTTCTCCTCATATTTAAACGCCCGACTCCATGCCAGAATTCCTTTCAAGACCATCTGCGAATAACTTCATTCCCAACGCCCACACCTGCCTCATCACTAGATTTGCCCTCCTCACTCTCTCTTTTATGTGACCATCTACTCCCTCATGTCTCCGAAACACAAAGTCCAGGTACACAAAATCTTTCACCTCTTGCACCGCGATTCCCTTCCACTTCCACTTCCCTCCCTTATCCCTCCCACCTCCTTTTCTGAACAACATAACCTGGACTTTTCCGCATTCAGCTCTAACCTGCTCTTAACCAGATATCTTCTCAACCCTTTCATCATCTCCTCGAAGGCCTCTTAACTTCAAACCAGCAACACTATGTCATCTGCATGCGCTCGTGACCAAATTCTACCCCTCCTATCCTGAAACCTCCTACCGCCCCGGCCTCCAGCTTACTTTGCATATCCGCAATTAAAATCGAAAAAAGCATTGGGCTAAGCAGACACCCTTGCCTTAACGCCCTATTCATCCAGAATCCCTGTAAAATCCACTTCCCTCCTTTTACATCATGTTTGGTCTCTTCATATATCTCCCTCAACCTCTCGATCAGGCCTCTTTCCACTCTCCTATCCTCCATCACCTCCCATCGCCTCCCACAACCTTCCCCTATCCACCAAAGGATCAACATATATAGTATATATCCTAGCTATTAATCAATTTAAATTCATTATTTTACATGAAGTAGTATCTTAAATGATCAATTATCTACGGTGGGTTCATTATCTACTGCAGGGTGGTCTCCCCTATGCCTTGAGCTTGTTCTTGTGAGGTATTTGTATTTTATAACCACATAGACATCTTTTAATAGGTATCATAGATTTGAATAAACCAAACTTTATTTTAATATATTTGATTCAAATTGAATTTTGTACCAATAAAGAAAGTGAGTTTTGTCACATTTAACGAAAATGTATAGATTGTAAGAAATTTCAAATTTTAAATAAGATTTAAGTAGAATTTCAGAAGGTTTCGCAGCATCGTTTTAAGAAATTTCAACATAGGGTGACCAGATGGCTTGGTCGGAAAATCAGAACATTACCCTCATTTCAGCCCCCTTTCACCACAACGTAACTCCGCTTCCAACTTTTCCCACCCCTATTTTAGGCAATTCGATGTTTTCCTTTTTTTTAAACATTTGTAAAAGTCCAAAGTTGAATTTGTTGTTAAAATTAATTTAAAAGTCACAATATTTTTACATTTGTAAAGCAAGATTGGATTTCGTTTATTACTCCAATGAGTAATTTATGATCGAATTAAAACGTCTACAATTAGCTTCATGCCCTAAAATAGCAAAAAAATATGGCGCAACTTTGAAAACCTCCAAATAGGACGCGACATGAAAAATAATGTAGGTGCGCGTATCAAAAGCGCGAATTGTCGATAACAGACATATAAAATCAGGAAATCGCACAAAAAATCAGTAAATCAGGACGAAGATTAAAAACAATCAGGACAATTTATAATTAGTCAAGACATCTGTTTACAACGTCTGGACAGGTTTTATAGAATTTTAAAGTCTTTCGACGGAATAAAATTAGGATAGAACGCGTATTATGTCGAAAAATTGTTATTTCCAAAACCTTAAAAAGGTTTATAAAAATATACATATATTATCATATTATTATATTTACCAATGGAATTGAGAATAAGCGCCCATGCTAGGATCACAGTATGAAAGATCATTATTTTTTGTAAATTGGGAAAAGACTGATCACTGTTTCAGTGAAAACTTTGGTAACAGTATAAATTTCAATTATTCCGATACCTCTTATCTCATAAATTGCATATGCCTTGAGCTTGTCCTTGTGAGATATTTGTATTTTATAAGTCAGTGTCTTGAAATATTTACAAATGAGGTAATTGATGCAATAACTTGCTAAGCGCTCGAAAACACGTAGAAGTATTGTCTACTTGAAAAATCGATCGACGAACGGAATTGATCAGACATGTAAGAAAATGAACCTTCGTATTTATCCTGTCGTGGTCGGCAAATTTTTGTCACCAAACTTTTTCATTCGATAATTATTACTCAAGATAAACAATAAAAACTTACAAAATTTTCCGTTCAAAAATCGATGTTTCATTGAACACAACTAGCAAAAAGTAATATATGTTTATTGTTGTTCAAAAATAAATTAATTTTGAACGAAAACGATGTTTGGCCAATTCAGTCCAGTGCGAAAGTCATCAAAAAAATTTTAGTTGAAATAAATTATACTGCAAAACCTATTCATGAGGCTTTGTATATATTTTCTGAAAGTTTCAAAAAAATTGGCAAAAAACTGTGGAAATGGCAGCGAGTCAAAGACAACATACTCTGATGCTGGAGTGCTCCGGGTATCGGCCTCTATTACCAAGTAACAAAAAAACTACATTTGGCAAAGAGTTGTACTCAGTATTTCAAAATGTTCATCTTGCCCAAAAAACGTCTTACTTTAGTGTTGCATATTTTTAATACGTTCATTAAAATAATTAAAACGGATGCAGATTCATTGAAAAAATTTTATAATCTTTCTAATAATTCTGCTAATAAAGACTTGGATTCAGTTTTTGCCTAGATGTTTGTCTTTGGAGTAAAGTATGAATTTTCAAAAGTCATAGGAAATATACCTAAACTTTATGTCGGTAAAGTATGTTATTTTTTAAAATAATGGTATTTAAGGTATGAAACTGAGAATTATTTTCACTGAAAACAAATATTCGGCAATTTAAAAAACTTAAATTTATTGTTTATTGTTGAAAATGATATAATTTAAAATCAGAGCTTTGTTCGAATTTGAAGTAATCGTAGATTAGGATTCAGTAATTAAGTGATGAAAAATTCATCATTTGCCAATTCTGTATCAGGCTTTCCAATAGCAACTCATTTTAGCCTACAGTGTGAAATTAATAACTTGAGAATTAATCAAAAAAATTTTCACGCAAAGGAGTAAGTTCATGTTGAAGACAATTTTATAAAATATGAAAATCACATTGTAATAAACGGTCACATTGGCATGAGCATTAGAAGAAAATAAGTATAGAAATAAATGGAGGACTTCCGTTTCCGACATGAAAGTGTTAGGTAGCGGTAATTTAATGTTGCTAATTGTAGTAGATTTGCAGTGGAATTTGAAGTGAGTTGGTGGTAGCAGTGTGTTAAAGGAATCTGTAAGTGAGAGTCTGCGTGTCAAAAAGAAGTAGGTGCCTTTGACTTTTCAAACAAATTTATCTTTCGATTAAAGATTCTAACAGTTTGTTGCCCGAAAAAAAATTTCCAGACAATAGTATTGGCGCCATCGAAAAATTCGTAAATAGGAACAGGAATAGGGCAAAAAAGGAAGTGGTGAAGAAAAGATAGAAGTAGGATCCACGCTAAAAAAAAACCGAAAATGATCAGAACACCACCGGGAAAAGATCAAAATAGAGAGGGAGAGAAAGGCAAGGAGGGAGACTAAGACAAAGTTGAACATAGAGGGCCAATAGAAGTTGGAAAGTTGAAGCTAAAAGAATTGCGGGAAATGATGCTGGAAGTAATACAAATGAACGCAAAAAGGCAGAAAGAAAGAGGAGATGAAATCAAAGAAGAGATTAGGAAAGAAGTGGCCGAAATTAGAAAAGAGATGCGAAAATGGAAAGAAGTTAGGGAAAATTTGGAAAAAAGGATGCAGGCTTTAGAAAGAATATAAAAAAAACCAAGATAAGCATAATAAAAAGGTAGCACAGATCGAAGATAGGATAGTGAAGATTAAAAAATCAAACCGGGAATCGAGTGAAGGTAAGAGTGGGAATATTGAAAAGGAAAGGCTAAGGGAAATAGAAAGGAGATTGGAAAGGAAAGAAAGAGATGAAAGAAAGAAAAACATAGTAATAAAGGGTCTTAGATTAGAAGGAAAGGAATTAAGGAAAGGAGTGGAGGATGTGCTGAAAAGGATAGATGCTGAAGTAGAGATAGAGGAAATGCGAAATGTAGGAAAGGAAACGCGAAGAGCATGAAAAATGGTACTTGTGATACTAAAAAAATAAGAACAGAAGAGGGAAGTGATGAAAAAGAAGAGGTTGTTATATGGAAGCACGGAGAGAAGAGAGGATGATTTGGCAAGTGTAAAAAGGAATATGCAGTATAAGTTGAGGCAAACTGGGGATGGGAAAGAGTAAGGGAAGGGTTGCCAAGAGTTTACAAATAGCAAGTTCAAAATGCAAAAATAAAAAATAAAAAGGGAGAGCAATGGGAGGAATGGCGATGGGAGTAAGAAACGAATATATATCAGGAAAGGATAGGAGAGGGAGAAAACATCAAAGAAATAAATGATGGTATGAGAGGTAAATATGGGGGGAGAGAAGTGGGAGATAGTTAGGGTTTATGTGAACGGGGATATGCAGGAGAAATCATAGGAGATGAAAGAAATGATGGAAGAAAATAAAGAAGAGATTAGGCTTATAATCGGGGGAGATTTCAATGCGAGAACAGGAGATAGAGGAGAAAGAAAAGGTGGGGAGGGCTAGAAAGAACATCCAAAGACAAGTCATAGTTATATATGTAGTTATAGTTATAGTTACTGAATGGGGAGGTAAAGAAATTTTTGAAGAGCTTGGATGAGCTGGAATTGTTTATCTTAAACGAAAATATTGAGGGAGATGAGAATGCCGAATATACACGCTTAGGAGGAGAAAGGGGAACGGTGATTGGTTATGTTATAGCGGACGATGACGTAAGAGAGCAGGTCAAAAAAATAAAGGTAGGATATTACATAGATTAGGATCACTTTCCGGTAATAGTGATATCGGAGGGAGAAAAAAGTAATAGCAATATGGATAAAAAGGTAGCGAAGGTAAGAACGGCTGGTAAAGGGGATTGGTAAATGAAAGGAAAAGAACAGTTCAAAGAAAAAGTTGGAAATATTGAAATAAGAGAGGGAAATGTGGAGGAGGAGATGGAAACAGTGGCAGGAGAAATACAAAAATGAATAAAAAGTACAAGCAGAAAAATGTCAGTGAAGAAGGGTATAGAAATTTATGGGATGAGGAATGTAAAGAGGAAAAGAAGAAGTTAGAGAGGAATGAAGAAAATGAAGAAAAGAGAAAAGTAGTGGAGAAGAATATAGGAAGAAAAATAAAGAGTATACTGAGTTGTGTGATCGAAAGAAAGAGAAGGAGAATGAAGGATTTAAGGAAGGGACGTAGGAGGCTAGGATGAAAGAAGAGGTTTGGAAAGTACTAAATAGAAGGGGAAAAAGAAGAAGAAGAATAAACCGGGATATTGAAATGGTAGAATGGAAAAAATATTTTATGGATTTTCTAGGAGGAGTAGAGAGAAAAGTTAGGAAAGGAGAAAAATATGGTAGAGAAAGAGATGAGGAAGAGGACATAACAAGAGAAGAAATAGACAAGGTGTTAGGAATAATGAAAGATGGAAAAAAAACCTGGTATAGATGAGATTCCAAATAAAGTCTGGAAATATGTGGGGACAGAACCAAAGGAATGGGCATAAATAATGTGTATTAGAGTTTGGAGAGGAGAGGGGTGTCCAGAGTTATGAAAAAAAGCAGTAGTGATTCCTATATTGAAGAAAGGCAAAAAGGCGAAGGTTGAAGATTATAGGGCTGTGACGCTGGTGCCAACATTGTATAAAGTATAGGTAACGATTTTGACTGAGGAGATTGAAGAAAGAACTTGAGAAAAAGAGATAGAACCACCTAATCAGGCAGGGTTTAGGAAAAGGTTGGGGGTGATGGAAAACATATATATTTTAAATCATTTGTTGAATGAAAGGATTAAATGGGGGAAAGGGGAAATGATAGCGATATTCGTAGACATACAAGCGATGTTTTACTTCTTGGATTGAGTCGAGATAGAAAAAGTTATGGTGTAAAAGGGTTTCGACATTCACGCAAAAATGTTCCTCTTTGGAAAAAAATTTTCATTCTGAATTAAATCAATAACCTCCTATTGAATAGAGCTTACCTGTAAGAAAATATTCATGTTTTGGTCAAATAATAATTTTATTTGGGATATTTAACCTTCAAATGATAAAAGTCAATATTTCTAGTATTTTTGTTCCTTCAGCTACTACTTACAGGACATTTATAATAAAATTGATATATATTAAATCTAAAATAAAAGTTTTTATATATGAACACTTTTAAAATAAGGGAAAAGGGGTAGCGTAATGCAAGCATTACGAGAATGAAACAACGCCATCTGTGAGCTGGCTCTCATGAGCGCCATCTATGTGCTGGTTTTGAAACACATTTAATTTGAAATTATTTTATTGAATATTCAACAATACAGAGTTTTTCTCTCGAATATTTAGGACCATTTATATGAAACATAATATATACTGATGGAATGACATAAATAGAGGAAAGAGCCAATTGCATTGATCGAATTGTCTCTTTACTAGAAATGTCCATTTAGGAATGAGGGGAAATCAGAAAAATGCCTCATATTATACACTATCAAACGTAAAACAAGAATAATTCAACTAGAAATTATCAGTTTCTAGTTGAAAAAATCCCTAATAATTATAACAGAAGAATAGAATAAAAAATTAATAATTAAAAAAATAGAAAATAATTGATGATACTCTCTCAATGCACAAATCTTAGGTTTTCTGCCTTGAAATTAATGCTGAAGATACGTATTTTCAACCAGGGTATGAATGAAATTTGTTTATTTGTTTCCGAAAAAGACTGACCACGTGACTGATGAAAGATTGACGATTCGAAAACCATGAGAGATGGACATATTATAATTATTATTCCTATTTATAATCTCCCAAACAATATTGTATTTTAATTTTTAATTTTTTTTTATTGATTACATTATGTGAAGGATTACGGTTTACACTTTATTTTCCAGCTTTACTTGAAAGACCTGTGAGATTGGGCGCTTGGGACCTACTTGAGTTTCGTTGATTTCTTCTTTGGTCAAATAAGTAACCGTTTCGCTTTTCATGTTTATTTTAATTCGTCTCACAGCTTTAGCTCTTTTATCATAAATATAAATTCCAGCAAAAATATCGGTACTCTCCAATATTGCAAATACGTCATCATCCGATGTTGATAAAACAATTTGTTCTTGAGTTGGTACAGGCTCACACTGATGATCTCCTAGTCTCAATTTAATTGATTTATCAGCGGGGAAAGTGTATCTTTTAAGTTCGAATATCCGGTGCGGGCTCATTTTGGAAATAAGCCGAATAAATTCGAGATTTTCAAGCCCACATCCATTCCGGTCGGAAGAAGGAAGCCTGGTGGGTGGATCAATGCGCCTAGACACACGAACCAGCCTTGAACGAGAAGACCTGGAACGAGATAACTTCTCTAAAGGAGTAGACCTTGGAGGCGAAGAAGGCTTTGAGGAAGAAGACCTGCCTGGAGATGGCTTTGAAGAAGATCTATCTGGAGAAGAATAGCTGGTAAGAGGATTTACGGGCGAATTGAATCCGACAGGAGGAAACTCGATAGCATGAAGCCCGGCATAATGAAATCCGGCAGGATCAAACTCGGAAGGAGGAAACCATGCAGGATCATACACTGTAGGAGGAAGCCTGGCATGATGGAATCCAGCAGGATCTAGTTCTCCAGGAGGAGACCTGGACCTGGACCTTGACCTTTGCGGAGAATGACGTCTATCAGGCGAAAGAGAAGTTCCGGTACGAAAAACACCAGCAATAGGGGCACTATAACGTAAACCCTCGGACTGTAAACTTAACTCTGGAACAAGAAACAGAGGATTACATTTTCCCCAAGTACGTGAAACAAAATTTCAAAATGTCTGATTATTCCATTCTTTGCCAACTTGGAACTAACACAGTGCTTTCAAGTAAATTAGTAGGAAAAGCACAGACACATATTGAAAGTAGTTATTATACTCAGAGAAGAAACACATTTAGAAAAATTGCAAAAGTATTCTGTAACGGTAATAAGTTATCACTTCAAGAAACAGTTCATCATATTTATTCAATGCCATTAACGACTAATAGTGGCACAGTAATGTATATAAATAAAATTACAAACAATTTGTTTCGCAAATTTCGCTGCAGGATATACTAAAACTGATAAAAAAAATTAGATTTGATGATAATGATAAGGATATTGGTGAGTCCTTACATGATACGGCAGAGGAGATGAAGATAAAACAAAGAATTTGTTTAAAATTAGTAATATATCTACTTGAAAAATAATAACTAGATAAAGATAAAGGAATCAATTACCGAGGAAATGGTCAACCTCAAATTTTACCAGCCTTTTCCTTATAAACAAGAACTGATAACAAGTCAAGATTCAAAGGGAGATAGAAAGCGCAAACTTGACCTTCATTTTGGGACCATAAAAAATTCTTTCAGATGCTGACTTGATTGGACAAATTCTTCAAAAATTAGCATAGCTACAAAATTCAGATGACCACACATAAACATGGAAAGAAATGGATGGTCAAAGTCAGAGAGTCAGTCAGATCTTCTAGACTCTTATTTTATGGCCAGTCTGACCGATAGAAGAAGTTCAGACTCTTTATTTGGATAATCAAGGTATTCTTCCCGGATGGTCAATACAACCACCTAGTTTTCACTCATTTTGACCATCCGCGGTAGAAAAAATAAGCTATCGCGCAAAATCAATCTTTACGCTTTAATCAAATTTGATGCTCACACGGAAATGAGGATGAAAGCGCTATTTCACTTTCAGTAATCAAGTTGTTGGTGTCGTTTCCTTTTTGACTAAAAACGTCCTAAAAATTTGATCATTCATTCCTAACACATAAATGAGAGAATTTATTCCAGTGTTTGAAGTCGTATAATTTCCACTCTCTTATGACTTGAAACTCACGTATAAGTTTAACGAAAGTAGAAGACGGACCTCTTATGTGGATGATATTGTAGATGATCGAGTCGACCATCCGAGATGATCGAGTCAACTTTCTAAGATGATCGATTTGAACCTCGTGTTTTAAGCTTCTAACGATAGTCGCTTTAACCATTGATATTGAGACTCCATATTTGACTCTCAAATATGGGTAATCTAAACATCTAAATGATCAGACTGACATATAGACAAACATATGCAGAAAAAACTGTGGATACGAAGAGTTGCAAAAAATCTTTCAAGCAGGGCAATAGTCAGCTGATTATGTTTAACAAAAGATGGCCTATGTGTTCATGTAATGGGATATATTATTTTTAAATTAGTTTTCTGTGTTGAATGTAAATCTGACCTTTGCTTTTTCGCAGCAAGTCAAAACCCTAACTTTACAAACAAATGTTGATTTTACTTATAACTTCTAACTTCGTCGAATTTTTTCCATCGTAGATCTTTTTCGTGCGATATTACACATGTACTTTAGTTCTTATCTCATAAGTTTTATATGCTTGGTGCTTGTCCATGTGACATGTTTGTATTTCATAACCACAGAGAAATCTATTACTAGGTATCGTAAAGGAACGTGAAAAAAAGTTTGTTTTAAAATATTTGATTCTAGTTAAATGTTGTTCCAACAAAGAAAGATTAGGCCATTGGAAAATTTATGAGGAAATAAATGCATTCACAATTGGCGTTATGCCCAGGAACGACGAAAAAATACTGAGCAACTTCGAAAACATCCGAATTGTACGAAATATGTCTATTCACACCAAAGATTTTAGGTTTGCGCGATAAGAGCGTGAACTATCGTTTTCGAGGATAAAAAATCAGGATGTATAACAAAAAATCAGTAAATTAGGATCAGTAGATTTTGTCGAATTTCGAAAAATGTACCGAGTTTTGAAGATTTGTAAGGATTTTAATATATTTCAATGGACTTCAAGAGATTTTTATGAATTTTATGACATTTCAAATACTGAAATGTGTAAAAATATAAAGGGTGTTCAAGATAATTCAGATATTTGAAATGATTACGAGGGATTACAAAGTATTTCAACGAATTTAAAAAGAGAATAAAATGCAGATCATGTAGAAAAATTGTTATTTGCAGAAAGTTTGAAAAAGTTTGTAAAAATATAGATATATTATTATATTGATGTATTTACCAATAGAATTAAGAATAACCGCCCATGTTAGGAGCAGAGTAGAAGAGATTCTCATTTTTTCTAACTAAGAAAAAACTGAGTACTGTTTCGTTGAAGAATTTATTTAAAAGTGCAACTAACAATTATTCTGATAATTCTTATCTCGTGAATGACATATTCCTTGAGCTGAATATGATATATTGGTATTTTATGATTCAGTTCTCATTTTAGAAACACGACAAATGACTGATAAAAAAAGTCATTACACTGTCTTTCTATGTGTAGACTTAAAAAAAATCCTATAATATTCTCGTGGACTATGCAAAACTATTACATTATTGTTTTCAAAATTACTTCTTTGTTATAAAATTTGATAAATGATTTTGTTCTTGGGCCTTGAAAACATGAATATCCTTCACTAGGTATCGTCAAGTGAAATAAACTAAACTTTGCTTCAAAATATTTGTTTTCAAAGGAAATGCTCCCCATCAAAGAAGAGAGTTATGTCTCTACGGAATATCACGCTACAGGCTCGAAAAGTTTTTTCGTAGCAAAAAAAAATGTGAATATAAATACTTCACGGTGGCCCATAAGACCAAAAACGAATTTTTAGTGTTTGACTGTTTGAAAAACCTTTTTCCAAGGAATTGAAATTATAATGTTGTAAGTTATCAAAATTTAATTGGAAAGAATGAAAATTAGAACCACTCTGGAGTGTGCTGAGTAAAATGAAAATTTCTAAATCTTGAGTACAACTCTTCGCGAAATATAGAAAATCGTTCCTATAAATTCACAAAAACTATAAAATCAAGCGAAAATTCGATTTTTCAAATCTAAATCAATAGCACGATTCAATATTATGTAATTGCTTGGTATTCGTTCCACATTAGTTTCAAAATTTAGCTTCCTTTGTATTAAGCCGCTTATGGATAGAAACGACCATAAAAATGACCATTGGCCATTTCCGGTTATTTACGACGTAACGGAAATAAGATTCAATATTATTCAATCAATTTTCCTTAAGTAATTTCGATTTCAAATGAACCTTTGCTATCCTCTCATCAATAACTATACATCACGTCGAGATCATGTTAAAAATAATTGTTTCAGGTGCGTCAATTGCATTTTGTTAAAAAAAATTTGGTTTCGAATGAACGTTCCACACTCCACGATCATAACCTGATGGTCACGTTAACTTTGTTTCAAAAAATGAATGATCCAGATCTGTTAGTGGCATTTTTCATGAAAAAATTTGGCCTATAATTAACGATTGCCTCTTCCTGATTATTAGCTCGCTGTTCTGGTAACGTAGCCTAAATCAATCACCTGAATCAATCACTATCAACATTAGCGTGACGGAATGATGAGGCAAATATCAGAGAGTGAAAAATATTCATTCAAAGCCAAATGTCCTCGAGGAGAATACTTTTGGCATAACTGGATTGTCCACTTCCAACATCATGCGGACAAGATGTTTAGCTAATGATCAGAGAGCAGAAAATGTCCATTTGAAGCTATTTCCTTGAGGAAAACGCGTTTGACACGCCTGAGGTAATCACTTCAACCGTCAGGTCGATGTAATCTTTAGGTAGCGATCGGAAGAAGGCAAATGTTTATTTGGAGCTAAATTACACCAAGGAAAATAGATTTGAAACACACAGAGTACTGATGAGGATGGGTCATCCCATTCATACAGAGCAGCTTGTTTAATGTTCAACCGAAACCGATATTGAAATGAAAATATTTGTTTTTGATTTTCGTTATGTTCTTTCAAATCATAACATTATTCAATGCATACCTGAAGCTTTATTGTACATCGTGAACTTCAATTCTTGATTTTGTTTAGAGTACAATTATTGGAAAATAGCAAGGTATTTAGTCACTTTATGACTGGTGAAGCGAAAATTAAGTTTCATTTCGGCCATCATTCACAAATAACGTAACAAAATATAAACAAAAGTCTCGTTTAATTTATATAAACGTAACGTAACGAAAGTTTTTGCCGGTTCCCTGTTACAGACAAATACTCGTCACGGCTTTTGAGCAGTTTAGCATTTGTTATGCGCTATAACTTCACCTTAAAAATTTTTTTTTTTAATATCTAAAAACGTCTTCTGTTCCATCCGCATTTCATATACTTTGGCCCTTGATTTTTCTAATTCCGACTAACTCTGTGTTACTACGTCTTCTGTTTATCATTTGTTTTTCAATCTCCAAAATGACCAAGCTTTAAGTCCGTACCTTTGCATTGCACTCCACCTTATCCATTCATATCTTCTAGTGGAATGATTCTTTTCCCGTGATCGCAAGAACCTAGAATATCATTTAAAATGTCCCGAAACGCATCACTTTATTTTCTTCTTCTTCCATCAACTGGAGCCTTGCACGCAATAATAAAAACTCTCCTACAACGAAAATTCAATTTGCTTCTGAAGAAGACTATCGAGGGCATTGAAAGAAGATTGAAGCCTTAGGAACCATAACACATAGACTTCTTATTATGATTATTATTCACAATTAAAACTTTTCGCACAATATTATATTTTAGTTTTGGTTTTTTTATTGAATACATAATGTAAAGGACTACGGTTTACATCTTGTTTTTCCGCTTCACTCGAAAGGCTTTTGTGATTGGTCGTTTAGAACCTACTGGAGTTTCCTTGATTTCTTCTGTAGTCAAAAGGGTGACCGTTCCGCTTTTCATATTTATTTTCACTCGTCTCATATTAGCATTTCTCTTATCATAAACATATATTCCAGAAAGATTATCAGTACTCTCCAATATTGCAAATACGTCACCATCCGATGTTGATATAACAATTTGTTCTTGAGTTGGTACAGGCTCACACTGATGATCCCCTAGTCTTAATTTAATTGATTTATCAGTGGGGAAAGTGTATCTCTTGAGTTCAAATACCAGGCGCGGATTCGTACGAGAAGTGAGCCGAATAAATTCAAAATGTTCAAGCCCATACCCACCTTTGTGACAAGAAGGAAGCCTGATAGGTGGATCGATGCGCCTACAGAGTTGAGGGAGCCTTGAACGGGAACGCTTTGTAGGAGGCGAATGCTTCAAAGAAGAAGACCTGGCAGGTGGAGAATGCGTTGAAGAAATAGACCTGCCCGGTGAAGAAGGGCTAGTAGGTGGATACTCAGCAGTATGAAATTTGGCAGAAGGAAACTCGACAGGATGAAATTCGGCATAATGAAACCCGGCGGGATCAAACTCGGAAGGAGGAAACCATGCAGGATCATACTCGGCAGGAGGAAGCCCGGCATAATGGAATCCGGCAGGATCAAACTCGTCAGAGAGAGACTTCGACCTGGACCTTCTAGGTGAATTATGTCTATCAGGAGAGTCAGAAGTTCTAACACGAGAAACACCAGGAATGGGGCCGTCATTACGTGAACGCTCGGACTGTAAACTCAAATCTGTAACAAGAAGCGGATGATTACAATTACCCAAGGAACGTGAAGCAAAATTCAAAAATGTTTAATTATAACAGTTCTTGGCAACTTAAAACCAGCGTGCTGCATATATATCTAATTACGTAAAAAAGTTGGGGCAGTTCTCAGTAAATAAGCAAGAGAAGCAGTAATAGATATTGAAAATAGTAATTGAACTCTATAAAATGAATTTAGAACAATTTTTTGAAGGTAATGTATTATCACCTCAAGAAGCAGTTTACCATATTTTCCTAATACCATAAACGAGGTATACTAGTAAAGTAATGTATATAAATAAAATTAAAAACCATTTTCTAGCAATTTTCGCTGCAGAATATGCTACATTCATTATAAAAAAAATAAGGTTGATGCTAGTGGTAACGATATTAGCGAGCCTCTACATAATACGGGAAAAGAAATCAATATAAAACAAATAGGTAGTCTAAAATTATTTACATATCTTCGTTATAAATTAACACAAGATAAAGATAAGGAATATAATTATCAAAGAAGTAATAAACTTCAAATTTTATTGGCTTTTTTCTCATAAATCAAAACCACTACAATCTTGAAACATGTTCGCCTAGACAGAGATCTTATGCAACTTCAATTTCCTTCTGTATTTTCATACATAAAAGTAAACCTTAAGTTGAAAATCGCAGTTTTCACAGTTTTTTATCTTTAGACCAGCTTCAGTCCTACATTATTATAATATTGATTGTATTTCAATATTGATTATAAGTCACTATTTATTGACGAAGAAGGTGTGGATCTCGGGACTCAAGAAGTAAGAGGGTTAGCGTTTGTAGATGATAAAGTTGTCACGGCAGAGTCAAACAAAGCTTCGCAGGAAATGTTGTGCAGACTGAATATTAGCATAAAAAACATGGGTCTTTAGAATTAATAGAAAAAAACAAAAATTATGTTGTTAGAAGAGAAAGGTGGAAAAAAGTATGCAAGATTGTCTTAGGCCATAAGGGGATAGAACAATTCAATAGGTACTGATGTTTCTGATAGAACCAATTTTTGGTTTCAAAGGAGCAGAAACAAAAAGAAACCCTCTAGCTGGAAAGAAACCTGAAACAATGAATTCATTTCAAAAGAGACTCTAAAGAGTCTTCCGACTTCACGGAGACTCTAAAGAGTCTTCCGACATCACGGATACTCTAAAGGAAACCAATGATAAAAGAGCCATGTATTCAAATACAAATATAATCGAACTCTAATGGACATAAATTATTGAAGAGAATTCAAGAACCAAATATTATCGCAATAAGAATAGATATAATGACTTGATAAATATCATTTGCAGGTTATATAGCAGACTTGTAAACATAAAGGCGTTTTCATATGCAAGATACTTCTTATCTTATGTCCTCGGTCCATAACTGTAAATTCGTCCCTAACTTACTCAGCCCACATTGCAAGCGGTTTGTTTGTGGATGCGCCTCCATATTCTTCTGTTCAAGGTCTTTGGAAGGACCCTTTTGGACAAAGTCAATAACGAGAAATTCCTCAAAAGCAATTGGTGTAGAGAAGACACTGGTTAACAAGTGTGAAAGAAATTTGTTGATATGGCTTGGGCATATTGAGAAGGTGAAAGATGAACAATTGGCAAAACAAGTATATCGAGGTAAAGTAAAGGGCAGCATACCAGAGGCAAGCCCAAGGGAAAATGGTTAGATGTATAAATACGGTTCTAGACAAAAATTGATCTAAGATGTACTAGGAAATTAAAAGCTTCACTAATTGAACGATTGAACGAACTTCCCTGAAGTTCGGTGGTGCTTCTCTTTTTCCATAAAGGTTTCGTCAATTCATTTAAAAGTTTTATTTCAATCGCAACGTCAATATTAAATTGGTTTATCCTTTCACGACTGGTTTTGGGCTTAAATCATTTCGTTTGTGAGGTTGATCTATTCGGAAGAGGCAGCTCGCACAATTGCGATCGAACTTCACTTCTCTAAGTCCGTTCACTCGTTCAATTGTACTTCGCTGCCTCGTCCTCTAGATCAAATAATGAAGATTTTTAAAGTATGTTTTGTGACTCAATGTATTGATTGAGGTACCAACAACTATCAATAATATTTTGTTGACAAAGGAAAGAGAAAACTGAAGCTTGAACAAAAACATTTTTCGCAGAGAGAAAAGTAAATATATGAAGATAAATGATGTGCTCATATTCTTAATAGCCGCTGCGAAGTTTCCTCCTGGTATCAGCGATCGATTGTAGGATTTTGCAAAAACGATTGACTCCTGAGTCCAGCCTGCTGTCTGATCATGTCAAAGCTTATTTCTTTGCGTTAAGCAGCTGAATTAGCAGCGTGCCTGGTGCTGTGAATATTGCGGTGTCTCTACCACTTTATTGTAGAGTTTTCTTGATCGAATGACTGATGGATTGCGTTGCTGGCTCATGATAAGGCTTCTTGTACATTATAAACAGCTTTCTATTATTTTGAGATCTTAGAAAGTCTGTTGTTCTGATATAAACTTGAAGTATGGATGCAGCACAGACCCTAGGTTGCTCTGAAAATGCTGGAATGCTTGGTACTAGTTGAGTTCTATTTCTTCCTGAGGTTTTAAGTCTTGCAGCGATTTTTATTCGAGGACTTATCAGGGCAATATGTGCGCCAGCTTTTTTCTTAGGTCCTTCAAGGAGATGTCTTTGTTAGGGTACTGCTCGGATAAGTATTTCAAGACTGGAGCTGGGTCCCATTTAGTTCAATATTTGGGTGCTTGTGATTTTAAGGCCGAAACTTCCTCAAAGAACCTTGTGATTCGCAGCATCTGCCTGAGTTTGTCATTCGTTATTATTGACAGCGTAGCCTTCTGAATATTCAGCTTGCTGTATTGTTGGAGTGTTTCTGGAGTGAACGGTGTCAACATTCCTGCAGTGCACTCTTCTGAGGCTCCTCTCAACTTCAAACTCTCCTGGATAATTGTGCTGCTTTCAGAGTAAGGATCGTTGACAGCGGGCATGTTTTCCTGGAATCACAGATTGACAGACCTCAATTAGTTTGGAAATCGGTGGATTGTGAGACCATCAGAGATGTAGAAACTGGAAACCAAGATTGTGTCGGCCAATGTTGACAGCGGGTGTATTTTTCCAGAATTACAGATTGCTAGACCTCTATTAGGTTGGAAATATATGAATCGTGAGACCATCAGGGATGTAAAAACGAAAAACCAAAGTTGTGCCGACCAATAAGGAACAAGTACAAACCCTAATACAATCCCTTTCCATTATTCTTTCGAAAGTCCAGTCTGCCAGATGCCACTTTGTCTCTGAAGGTAATTCCCATTCTATTTGTGTAAGAAATACCTGTGGTGTTGTCTATTTCAAGCAGTATTTCAAATCCATGATAATCTTCGACGTAGCATTTTCGTTCGAAGAAGGCTGCCTTCAGTTCTAAAAAATGTCGATTTTCCTTGTAACATTCTAATAAAATAATATTCCTGTGTTTTCCCTATTCTTGCTGAAAGTGGGCATTTCGGAATGGTTTCATCCTTATTCATCTGTGCTATGTCTGTTTTCACGTCTGCTAATTCAAAATGGGGGTGATAAATCAATTTTTTTAAGCCCTTGGAGTTGAGAATGAACCTGTCATCTCCATTTGACTTGTTTCTTAGAAAGTAGGCCGAAAGGAACTGTTATTCACAGGGTCAGCAAGAAATGACTGCTTGCGTTTGTATTTTCGAAAAGTGTAGTTTTTGACCTTTTATGCAACTTCGTATGTGAGGGTCAAATGTCACTTCTTCCCACGGTTCAATAAAGTATTTTAATCGCCCGGCTGTTTCGCACACCTCTGTATCCTGTATCATTGGCTCGTTCGGCTCTGTTGTTGACTTGCCTGGTTGTATTGTCGATTTCTATTCCGGCGCAATTTTCTTGACTGAATTATTTAGCCCTGGTTTGAGAAACGCTCTACAAGCATATAATATTTTGTGATGTAAATCTGTAGGTAGTCTGCAAACATCACATACAACCTCGAACAGTTGTTTGGTTTTCTCTCTGAGCTCAGTATTGAGCATGCGTGTCAGTACCGTACATACAGCAATTGAAGCTGCTCATAGATGATTTTCGGACGAAGACTGATAACTGTCCTTTTTTAAGGAAAGTAAAGTCATGATAGTTGTGTCACTGAGTCGTGAATAGGTGCGCTAGTTTTCTTATTTTTTGACTCTTCATCCTCCAACAGACACAGAAGTACCTCTTCATTACCTGCGTTCTTGTTTGCTGTCAAGAGTAGATATTTTTCCAGAGATAATACATTTGTACTGTAGTTCTTATCTCGTGAATTATGTATGCTCTAGGCTTGTCCTTATCAGATATTTGTATTTTATAACTGTTTAAAGCGAAATTTAAATCTGTTCATCACTTCAATAGGTAATTTATAAGAAAATAAATGCTTCCGCAATTTGCGTTATGCTCAGAAACGGTAAAAAACTATTGAGCAATTTCTAAAACTTCCGAATAGGACGCGACATATATATTTGCCTCAAGAAATCGTGTATACTGTGATTGCAGGATTTTTCAAAGTATTGCTCATCTAACGATATTTATTTTCAGAAATTGTTCATATTCATAATTTGATCAAAAAGTTGGTCATCCATTTCAATCTTTTTGGCTGCTAAAAACGAAGCGTAATTTAGGTTTAGACCATAAAAGCATGAATTGTTGTTATCACGCATAAAATATCAGGTCATCGCACAAAAAATCATTAAATTAAGATAGAAATAAGAAAATCAGTGTACTTCCTGATAATTCAATATGTCTGTTAGCACTATTTCGAGAGATTCCATAGGATTTTCAAATAGTTCCGAATATTTAGGTGTGCAAACGTGTGAAGGGAAATCACAAATTATTCAAATATTTTAAATGATGTAATACTGGTTATTAATGAAGTAATACTGGTTACTCAGACAATTTCAGCACCCTCTATGCTCACGCGTACCGCGTTCTCAAGCTCCGAAAGCCAACCGAATTCCAAAGTATTTTGGCGGCTTTGGATTAGTATAAATGGCGTATTATGTCGGAAAATTGTTATTTTCAAAAACCTTGAAAATGTTGGTCAAAATATAGATATATTATTATATTGATATATTCACCAATAGAATTAAGAATAATTGCCCATGTTAGGACCAGACCAGAAAGGATCCTCATATTTCTAGCTGCGGAAAAAATTTTTACTATTTCAGTGAAGAACTTCGTCAACAGTGTAACTAATGCTTATTCTGATAATTCTTATCTCATGAACTACATATGCCTTGAATCCAGGATGAAGTATTTGTATTTCATAAATCAGTTCTTATTTCAAGAATATAGCAAATGAGTTATGACAGAAGTAATTTCTCTGTATTTTTTGTGTAAATTGAAACACAATCGTTGAGTGAAATAAACTAAACTTTGTTTGAAAATATTTTCTTTTAAAGAAATTTTCCCCAACAGAAAAGTTAAGTTCTGTCCGCACTAGACCTAACGCTTCAATTGCGAGAAGCTTCTTCCTAGCTGGAAAAAATGTGAATCTAAATATTTTAGAGTGACCCATGAAACCAGAACCTAATTTTTTGCGTTTGACTGGTGGAAAACATCTTTCCAAAATTTTAATTTACAAATTAGAACCCTTTTGAAGTATCAGGCATTATTTTATGATACATACGCGTTTCGAGGATAAATAACTCCCTTAAACCTTGAAGGTCACACGGGTTGTCTCACATCCTACGAGCTTTTCGATTTTTTTCCGATTTTCTACGTTTTTTCTTCAAGTATTTTTTGTGAATAGTTGAATTATCACTGAAGCTTTGGAGATTTTTTGCCCCGATTTTGTATTATTTCAACATCACTCATTATTTTTTTCAGCCAAGAACATCTAAAGGTGTACTTGGGTGTGTGACCGTTTAAGGTTAAGGTTATACATTTTTCAAGTTTGTACTAGAAAATACCTTTCCAATTTTTCTTTTGTGTCTCGCATTTAATATTACATAAAATTAATAATTTTTAGTGAGCTTGGCTTGAAATTGTTTCAAGTTTGAAGAGGTTATTTTTTTAGGGAGTAAAAGCTTTCTGATTAAACACGTAGATTTAGTTTTGATCGTAAAAATTAGTATTAAAAATAAAAAATGAATATTTTAGACAAACCACACAAGCTACCAAAATATATGGATAGACTACAATTGTGTACCCAAAAAAGATCTACAGATTCCTTATAAATCACTTTTTGACAAAAGGCGAAGTTTTTGATTCAATTCTAAACAATAATATTAAATTTCTTGTAATTGTAAAAAACGACACAAGGTAAGACAAAAAATTAATAGAAAAAATGTGTTCGCCCAAAAATGATCCACCAAGTTTTTAATAATTATTTTTTGGTAGGATGCGTATTTTTGGTTAAAATCGTGGAAAATAACATTGAAAGTAAACAAATAAAATTTATGGAAAAATCGGAACAAAATGCGATAAAATTTTTATTGACAAACTTGTTTATTCCTTATAGGATGCGCACTTTTATTTTTCAATTACAAAAACCAGACAATGAAAATACGTACGTTATGATATCAATGCATACTCTGAATTGTAATAATATAAATTTATTGAAATTATACATTTCTCAGGGTAGTTGAGAATAAATTTTAAAGCAAAATGAGAAACAAATATTGACGTAATCATGATAAATAAAACTTTTACTTTATATTGCAAGATCTTACTAAGCCATCCCAGGCCGAGGTACATAAAAGAATGTTATATACATCAGATATGGACGTATTAAACATGGTGGTCTATTGAAACGTTTCTGAAACTTTGGTCTAATGAAACGTTTCTGAAACTTTGATCTAATGAAATGCTTCTAAAACTTTGGTCTAATGAAACGTTTCCTGCACCATGAAACGATTTTTTTCGTAATTTGGTAAGTTTCGAATCTTTTTTTCATCAAATCAGGACCCTGGACCCTCAACGCTTCTTCTCAAGACAACTTCGACGAAACTTGCTGCCTTTTCATGACCTTATTGTAAAAAGTATCGTGCGTGTCTTCTACACTGATATTTTTTTGCACTGCACTCTCTACGAAAAGACCATCGCTTTCGACTTGGAATTCCTCTCGTTGTATTGCATTCATCGCTCTAGATTGAGTGCAATAGATCAAGAAGTGTGCTCACCCACAACCAAATCATTTCCGAACTTGATGAGAATTCTGAGTCTAATCTGCTGAAAGGTGAGATAATGATGCAGATCTCTCATTTGACCCACAGGTTCCTTTGCCATACTTATGTACCTGCAATTTGTCATTCGACTTCGAATTTGAAAAATCCTTCACGTGAGCTGGATTTTCTTGAAGAATCTCCAATCATAAAAAGGACACTCTGTCGTGTCACCTAGTGATGTCTCCCAATCACCTCGAGTTTGTGAGTCCAGTAAGTTGATCAGATATAAGACAAAGAAATGTGACCAATGTTCGACTGGACATTCAAGCAACTTGAGAGCCTCTATGTTTTCTACAGCAGGGTTGACAAGATTCTTCAGATTCGAAGCTGATCCCGACTTCAGAGGCTTTGACGAAAGGGAAATAGACAAGTGAGAATTTATCAATATTCTCTTATTCTCATAACGTTTTACCAACAAATCCCATGCAAGCTTATAATTTTTGTTTGTAACCGGAATGTTTAAGGAGTTGAGCCGGCTCTTCTGTTAAATTTGTTTTTAAATGATATAATTTACCAATATCTGCGATTCATGTATTTGCAGCTATCAGTGATTTATAAAAGTCCAAAAAATTCGACCATTTGTTATAATTAACAAAGAACATTGGCAAGGTAATTTTTGGAAACGAACCTGTAGAAGATAATGATACATGCTAATTAACGCTTTTTGAAGAGTTAGATGCCTGCACGGAGGCAAGATCTTTGATTGCATCAGAGAATTTGACCTTGGCAACTTGTCATTCTCAAAATATGTGACTTCTCCATCCAAAGGCACTTTCAACAACTCAACATGCTGTTACTGGCACTTCAAGTAATTTGCTTCAAGTGTATCTAATGTTGCCAAAAGCATACCGCGCGTTTGCAGTCTAGGGAGCGGTTAGGACAAATTTTTTATTCGAGTTGCAAGTTTCACTTGCTCAATATAACATAGCTCAGCTTGTGCTTTGGACATTCAAAATAGTCAAACTTTTTACTGACGCGACAAGTAATTAAATTAGGTAAACCGTTTAAACGAAATGTCTCAATGTTGTCACAGGTAACAAAATGAGTGAATCGCTATCCCAAAAGTTGATCAATACAATCTTACGAAGTGTATTACTTGACCTAAGACTAATACACTAACACGAATTGCTTCTAATCGTAGTTGCAAAATGAAAGAGAAAGGTGACGTGATCGAATTGTCCGACTCGAAAGTGCTTAGTAATAATCAAGATGAATTATAGAAAATCATTGCATAAATTTGATTCAAAACACAAATCGTCCCGTGTGATTGTAAGTTTATGTGAGAAAAAAGATGCAATGTTTATAAACCTTCTTGATGACAAATACATTTGAGGACAAGTCACTGAGAATAAATAATACAACTGAATTATCTTATTGTTAACAAAATTGCCCAAGGAAATCGAACTTGTCTATATTGATATCATTTCTAAAATTGATATGCAATTAATTTGAACTTGTCTACCGAAAGGACGAGACAAGTTCTTAATTCAACGTTCGGACGACGACTAAATTTTCTTGCAAAAGGTACAAAAAGCTCGCACTCATTGAAGGAATATAAGACAGCTGTAAAAGAATAAAGATAAAAGGAGAAGCCGATAACACAGTAAGATTGGAATTTCATTAAAATAATTGTTTTAGGTGCGTCAAATGAATTTTTTTCAAGAAAATTTTGCTCATAATTAAGGACTTTTTGCCGTTCAAATCTTTCTTGTACAATTAATCGATTTCAAGTGATAGCGTTCTAAAGAATTAAATTCATACTAAAATTATTAAATTTGTAGTTAGTTATTTCACCACCTATTGGACCAAAACATTTCGACAATAATGTAATGATAATAGCGTTAGTTTTTACCATGAATGGAATATTGCAGACACAGTTGTCAAAAAGGCCTTTTTGAAAATTTGTACATTTAACTTTTAGTGTAAATTTGGTTCATATTTATAACGCTGTAAGCTGAAATCGGTTTGTTGTACAAAGAAGTTTAACGGGCAAAAAGTTTTGCCCTGATTCAGTCTTTTTGGAACATATTCTACAGATTTTTTTTCCAGAATAACTCTATTTCCTAAAAAGAAAATTTTTTCAGGGACGGCTGGTTTATATAATCTGTAAAACAATTTGATTCCGATTTGTAACTATTCGTTTATAAAATCATTAGAAATGTACATCCATTATTTTCAGGAACCTTATAAGTTTCTAACATGTAATGTCATGTAAATGAAGCTTCATTACGCATTAAAATGAATTTCAGACCTCAAAATTCCTTTTTCACCCATACATATCTCGCTACGATTCAGAAATATTGTTCAAACCATTTTTTCCTTCAATTACTAGTTTTCAAATTATTTTTTTTCAATCTTTAGCACAAAATAAAACATTTCACTTTTTTAACATTTTCTCTCACGATAAGCGAATGAGCAAATCGCCCCGCGCTCCCCGCATCATCACTTCTACAAATATCATAAATCCGAGGTTTTTCATACCAGATTTCAGTTTGGGTCAATTTTGTTTACAAAATTTTTTGTAATGGTACAACTTGAAAACGGTTATTCCTACGAAATAAGTGCAAGATGGAAAAAATTTAATTTCCTGTCAGAACATAATTACGCCCTATGAACACCTGACTCCGCCGTCCACCTGTCAGCCATGTGGACCTGTCAACTCGGAAATTGAGGTTATGTAGCAATAATTGACAATCAATTCGATATAATTCACTAACACCATCATATCGAATATGCATAGAACAAGCGCGCTAAAAAAGAAACACACAGCGAGATGCCACCACTATTTATATCGCTAGCGAGAGAAATGAGATACGCACACTATTTCTCCCGCTAGCGAAGTAAAAATCCCCAATGTTACCTTTGCCATCAGGTTGACGTGTTGATTAGCTACAGATCTAAAAGTGTGGAATATTTATATGCAGCCAAATTTCCTCGAAGAAAATGCGTTTGACATACCTGAATCATTCACTTTTAAGATCATGTTCGCAAGGTGCTCAGGCAATGATTAGAGAGTGGTAAATACTTATATTAGGCCAAATTTCGTAAAGAAAGACGCGTTTGACACACCTGGATTATGAAATTTGATTTTCAGGTCGACAGAATCTTCACGTAACGATCAGGGAATGGCTGATGTTCATTGAAAGTGAAATTAGATCAAGGGAAATCGATTTAAACAGCACATAGCACTGGCGAGAATTGGTTATGCGTTTCATAGAGAGAAGCTTGTTCAATGTTCACACGAACCTGCTATTGTAATGAAAATATTCGTTTTTGATATTCATTATGTTCTTTTTCATCATATCTATATTCCTTGCATTTTGAATTTTTCATTGTACGCAGCAAACTTTAATTCTCAATTTTCTCTAACGTATGGGAAGATATCCCGCCTTGTGCCATTTTTCGTTTACGAATTGTTTTCAACATTATATGACACGAATTGAAAGACATAAACATATCAGTCGCAAAGATTGTTCACTTGATTATGTGCCAGATTTTTTTTCAATTGCTATCGGTATTATAACAAATAGAAGCAGTACTCGTATTTACAGAAAATTGACGTTTGGCGCAAGGCGGGTCCCTCGTACGCAGCCTTGGGCCATTCTCTCGTGCATCTGTAAGTACTCCATAATAATGTTTTTTGTCGTGAAATGAGAAATAAAAGCTTGAACAACATTATAAGCACAAAATTATTAATTCAATATTGTCTTACGAGGTAATTTTTGGACGATTTGTACTTTTCCGTTTCGGCAATAATTGGTCCAGGGTAGCGAAACTTGCCACTACTTAGTACTGCTGCCGGTTCATAGGTGGCCCAAGGCGGGGCATTCAACATTATTGAAAGACATTAACAACAGTATATTATGAACAACTGTTTTTTTCTCTGCTTTTCGGCAAACCTTTATTCAGATTTCAGTAGAACTTATTTTCATTTTTGTTAAGAGCCAAATCGATGTTTAACCTTTTTCTTTTAATAAAATTATAGATAAAAAATACACTTTACTAATCGAAAAAGGACTCAGCTTTGCCTTGCAAAGCACAACTTAAGTTCCATTTAGGTTTCCATTCACAAACAACGTAACCAAATAGAAATGAATGTTTAGTTTTATTTGTAATAACGTAACGTGATAAAGCGAAAGTTTTGGCCGAATCCCGATTTAGACAAATTGTCGTCACTGGTTTCGAGCACTTTAGCAGTTGTTATGCGCTATAGCTTCACCTTTGAATAATTATTTTTGTAAAAGTATCTAAAACCGTATTTTGTTCTGTATTACTACATCCTCTTCTATTCTTATTTATCCATTTCCAAACTAATTTTGTATTTCCTTCAAAATCATTTTTTATTCTCTTATCTTCTCTTGCTTTTGATTCTAGCCTTGCTTTCTTCAACTAGTGTAATTCTTCCTACAACCTCAGTACCACATAATTCAGGTGCTCTCCTAACAGTGCTTTCCTAAAACTTTATTCATTTCCAAAATGACCTACATTCCATTCCGTACCTACGCGTTGTACTCCAACAAATACATTCATATCTCCTAGTAGAATGATTCTTTCTCTGTGATCGTAAGCACTTAAAATATTAATCAGAAAGTCCTAAAAAACACCATTCCTTCTTTCCGTTCACAAAAAATGGAGCATAGCACGTTATACAGAATAATCTTCTTAAACCTAAATTTTTTATTGGTTTCTAAAAAACGCTGACTAGGGCAATGACGAAAAAATATTTTATTTTGGGTTTGCATTCTTTTACCTAATATATAATATAAATGACTACGGTTTAATCTTTATTCGTCCTTCTTATTCGAAAGAATTTCTTGATTGGGCGTTGGAAACCTACTGGAGTTTCATTGATTTCATCTTTGGTCAAAATGGTAACTGTTTCGCTTTCCATGTTTATTTTCACCCGTCTGATATTACTATTGTAATTCTTATCCCGAATATAAATTCCAGCAAGAACATTAGTACTTTCCAATATTGCAAATATGTCACCATCAGATGTTGACATAACAATTTGTTCATGAGTTGGCACAGGCTCACATTGATTATCTCCTAGTCTCACTTTAATTGATTTATCATTAGGAAAAGTGTATCTTCTAAGTTCAAATATTCGGTGCGGATTCGTGCGAGAAGTAAGGCGAATAAATTCAAGATGTTTAAGCTCATATCCACCTTTGTAAGAAGAAGGAAGCCTGGTAGGTGGATCAATGCGCCTAAAGGAATAAGTTGTAGGCCTTGAACGAAAACACTCGATAGGAGGAGCCTGCTCTAAAGGAGAAGAACTAGCCGGTGGAGAATGCTTTGAAGAAGAAGACTTGCTCGGTGAAGAAGGGCTGCTGGTAGGAGGATACTCGGCCGTATGAAATTCGGCAGGAGGAATATCGACAGGACGAAATCCGGCATAATGAAACCCGGCGGGATCAAACTCGGAGGGAGGAAACCATGCAGGATCATACTCAGCAGGAGGAAGCCCGGCATAATGGAATCCAGCAGGATCAAACTCGCCAGAAGGAGACCTGGACCTGGACCTTTCAGGAGAATGATTTTCAACAGGAGAATTAAGAGTTTCTGCACGAGGAGTGCCAGGAGTAGGGGCGCCACCACGTAAACCTTCAGACTGTAAACTTATCTCTGCAACAAAAAGCAGATGATTACATTTTCTTAGAGTACTTACAGCAAAATGTCTAAGTTAGCATTTTTTTAAATCTTGGAACCAACAGATCCATAATTCGAAAGAATATCATCAGACAAATAAAAATTTATCTTAATTAAACTACGTATGGTTCATTCAGTATGTTAAATTAATTGAATATTTCCAAAGGAAAATATACATCAGCTATAAAAAGTTCTTTCAAAATATTTAAAGTTTCCTTACGAAGAAGAAATCGAGATTTAGCGGTCAATGCATATAATGAAACAATTTGAAATTTATCTGAATCTCATATGGATTTTAGTTCGTGTTATATCTACATGATCGTGCCTAATATATGTAATTACTGGGAGCCGATGTCATTTTTTAGATGACAGTTGCTCCCAGTGGGACCCTACGGAGGTTGTTACCCTTTAGTTTTTAATTATATTATATTATTATTATAAACTATATAATATATAGTATATAATAAGTAAGTATTATAAGCCATTGTCCACATAACATTTCCATAGCATAACATTGTAATTGGACAGTTATAAGGTATTGTATACCTAATAAGAATGGCGTGCAAATAATTCCAGTAAAGCCTATGTTTTTCTTTTACCTAAATATTGAGAAGGCTCAAAAATCTCCTTTTCATTGAATTTACCATTTGCACATCAATTTAATTGCTGTACTACAAACTATTCATGTGAATACTATCGAAAAATTCATACCTTTAACCGTATACAAAAAGCCTCAGTCTTTTCTGCCCATTTTAATTTCGAAGGAAGTGCAGTGAATTTTTGAAACGACATCTATTTATACAGAATGCATGATTAATTTAAGAAAATATTGCTTTTTTATAGAAATGTCTTCAAGAGAACTTGTGTATTTCGTAAAAATACAACTTTCTTTTTTACCAAAATTTTTGGGTGAAATCATTATTTCTTCCACAAAATCAAAATAGAATAAAAATTACGTTGACTTCTCATGATTTTTGAGAAATAATGAACAATACATTTTTTCATGCAGTCAATAATTCAAGAGTGACACTAGTTTTATAGATGAAAATAAAAAGTTCCTTGTAGTTTTCCTAATTAAAGGAGAAAGGTGTTGGTTTTTCCTAATACAATTTTCCTGAAAAATTACGACTATTTCATGTTTAACGTTTTTCTCCACAATCGATGTTTAAAAAAAATCATTTTCAATTTTATAAAATTGCTGACTCTTGGTTTTTTGTGTATTTTTTCCTGACGAATATTTAAAAAAGAGTTCCCGATAATAATAAACATGGATCTTTATTTTATCTATTTCATTTATTGTGTTGGATGAGCATCAATTCTCAGAGAAGCACTTGTCATTTATTTAATAATTACTTGCAAAAAATTGTTGAGAAAATTGTCTCTACTCTTTACAGATTTAATTTGTTGACTGGTTGGATGCCATTCAGAATATTTTTGAGTGGGCCAGCTGGTGATTAACCAAATTTTCTAAAACTCAGGTAACCACACAAAAACTCGAAGAAGAATGAAGGATCAAAGCTAGAGAGTCAGTATTTAGAGAGGCAGAGATACACTATTCTAGATGTTCAATAAAAGCTTTCATAATTTTTCGACACAATCAAAAAAAAAAAAACTCTTATCTTATGACCAGTCTGACTTCTAGGAGAAGTTTAGACTCACTATTAGAATGATCAAGTATCCATTCCTGATGGTCAATACAATCATCTTGTTTTCACTTATTTCGACCATCTGCAAGGTATCAGATGGACCATCGCAGAGAGTCAATCTTTGCACGTCAATCGTAGGGATCGAAATTAAACCACAAAACCAGTTTTGGTGTGAGCACAATGTCGTTAAGCCGTTTTTCTTTCTTAGATTTCCAACGTCAAATTTAATGCTTTCAGGGAGTTGAGGAAAAGGCGCCACTCATTTCTCAGCAATCGATTTGTTGGAACTGAGTAGTTTTTCACAATTTATTGCCGTTGCACGTCGCGCCGAGTCCTTAGCCACTCGTTCTCCAAACAAATTTGCTTTCGACAGATAATAAGAAATCCTTTCTGAATTTGTAAATTGTATATAAATTTTCAGGTTTTACAGGTTCCACTTAATTTTTAAATTTCCAGTCTGTCATAAGAGAGGGACTGGACACTCACGTATGAGTATTACGTAAGTAGAAGAAGGACATAATATATAGAAGATATAGGATAATCACATCAACCCTCGAAAATGATAGAGTCGACTATTCGAGATGATTAAATGGAAGCTCGTGCTCTATGATAATCAGGTCGCCCCTCTGTGATCATCAATTTGGATCTCGTGATTCAACCTTCTAGGGATAGTTACTTTGAACATCAAAAAGGATGTCCTACAGTTGACCCTACAATAAGGTCAATCTAAACATCTGAACGTTCAGATTGACCTTCCATATTTTCCGTACATACGTACAGGCAGACAAACTCTGACAAGATTTCATCCATTACACTCTCATGAATGAGATTGTATAAATGAGTGAAATCTCAACAAAAACATCTACGATGCAAAAAATTTCACCAGCAAAAAAGTTAATAGTACAATCAACATAATAACTCACAAGATTTCTTTTTAATACATTCTTAAAGTTTTTCTGATTTGTTTAGGCAGATCAATTCAAAAGTTTAAGTTTCTCTTGAAATTACTTGGAAAACTTTAAATTCCCAACCAAATTTAGATTTTATTTTGACATGGTAGAATTGTTTTCATCGCAAACGTTTTTCATGAGATGATACATATATATTGCATTTCTTATCACGTTAATTATACATAGATTGAGCTTTTCCTTGTGAAATATTCGCATTTCATAACCGCAATAACATCTGGCACTAGGTATCGTAGAGGAGAATAAACCAATCTTTGTTTGAAAATATTTCATTTTAATTAAATTTCCTACCAACAAAGAAAGAAATTTATGTCAATTTTAACGAAGATATAGATTCCGAGTAATATTAAAGAACTTTATAATATTTTAATAGCATTTCAAAAGATTTCGCAGCTTTTTCTTTGGAAACAATTTTTATATTCATAATCTGATCGAAAAGTTTGTCATCTAATTCAATCTTTTTGAAAAAAATCAGCAAACTAGGACCGAGATCAAATAAATCAGGACACGTCCTGATGAGCCAAGACATATGGATACCCTATTTCAACAAATTTCATCGGATTTGAGCCAATTTTACCGAATTTCAACGATTTGAAGGGATTTTAATATAATTCAATAGATTTCAACAAACTTTCAAAGATTTCACAGAATTTCAAATATTCAAGTGCCTAAACATGTGAAGATATTCCAAAATAATTCAAAAGTTTTAGAAGATTCCAAGAGATTTCAAAGTATTTTGACAAAATTGAATTAGTATAGAATGCGGATTACGTCAAAAAATTGTTATTTGCGGAAACCTTAAAAATGTTTGAAAAAGTATAGATATATTATTTAATTATTATATTCACCAATCGAAGTGAGGATAAGCCCCCACATTAAAAGCAGAGTAGAAAAGATCCTCATTTTTTATATCTGAGAAAAAACTGAATACGGTATCAGTGAAGAATTTGATCAACAGTGTGACCAATGCTTATTCTGATAATTTTTATCTCACGAGTTACATAAGCATGAAGCTCAGGAGAAGATATTTGTATTTCACAAGTCAGTTCTTATCTCAAAAATATAACAAATGATTTGCAGCGAAAGTAATATCACTGTATTTATGTATGTAGAGTATGAACAGTCCCATAATTTCTAGAATTTTCAATTTTATATTGTTTTTTCTGTTACAAGCTATATAACAGAAATTCTCAAAAAGACTTGATAGAATAAATTTAATTTTTGATAAACCTGTAATCCTATGTTCATTACATATTGAAACATTATCGTTATTTCTCACCGGGGATCGATTTTGTGTTTACCAATATTCTTAATTCATTTATTACTGCAGTTGGATGATTTTAGTGAAAGATTTGAAATTTGGCAAAAATTATATTTACTTTTAGTGATAGTTATGTCGCATTCTAAACTTATCTCAATGATATTTGAATTCATTGCGAAATTCGTTCAACTTGCGTTTATACTGTGTCCTGTCCACTAAATTGCAACAAATGATATGAATTGATTCGGACGTTGATATGACATTAAAACTAGCCCTAACCATTTCATAACTGAACTTGACAGAAAAGCAAACATTAAGTAAGGTTCATTCTCAAAATGTGAATCCCCACTCAACCTTAAATCATTATTCGAATGAAGAAGGAATGGGCTGTGGATTCACACAAGGGAGAAATTATTGCGTACTGTAGCGATGAGTTGAATTTACTCAGGAAATTGCTCTCATATGAAGACAAATAAACTCAATTCTCCTCAAATAGAAAATCCAGAACCGAAACTTCCTTCACACAACGAGGTCTTCATTCTGAGATAAATTTCAAAGTCGTTACGAATGGTTTTCTGGATATATTCTTTTTGAAAAATCAAAGTATAATCTCCCATCAAAATTTCATTAGCTAATGTAACCATGCACAATGAAGTCTTTTTCGTGAGATAAATTGCAAGGTCGTTACAATAAAAGTTGCAAGCAGTACATAATCGTTTGTTAAATTTCACGAATTGAATGCAAACATGCAAAACGAGGTATTCACAAAAAGATGGAGAGCAAAGGCGTTACAATAATATCATATTCACTAATTAAAAGAAATATATATATATCCAAAGAACTCACCTCTAACTATCCGAATTCTAACGAATTTGAATAGTTTGGTAAACTGAAGTTCTAATTGAAACAGGAGAATCCCTTGAGAGTGGCCTCCCTTGAATGACGCCGATTCCATTCAAAATTCTATCTTTAATGACAGGTAGATCAATGAGAGACCAAAAGGGCCTCCTTCCTCGTAGAGGGTCGACTAAGAAGTCATTGTTACCGATCCCAGAATAAACATATATGTTGCATTGATGCCAGGCTATCTCTGCCTAATAGTTCAAAGCGCGCACTATCGATCGTATGATTGAATGATTTCTCGAGTCATCCCAGGCAGATTTTTGTCGAAAAATTCAAATAAATTGACGAGATATCGCGGGATTTCTGTGAGGAAGAGATTGTATGAAAAATCACTTATGAAATACTATGTTCACCTCTCTACATTTAGAAATCCTGCTTGCGTTCGGTAGGTTGTTAGATGTACAGGTTTAGGTAACTCATAATTAAAAAGAATACAGGCATTAAGTGCCCTCTCAAGTTTGAAATTACGTTTATCTATTAGGTTATCATATACTTCGCAACCAAGATCAAAATGTTGCAGAACAAAGCTTTTAACTAGAAGTATACGAGTAGAAACCGGCAAGGATTATTTGTCTCTTCTAAGTTGGTGCAAAATTCTGAATGTTTTTCTCGAAATATCAATTTCCTGCTCTTTATAGGATAGAATTCTGTTCACTATGAATCAAAGATATCTTACAACTTTAACAAAATCTATGATTCGCCCACAGATCTGTAATAGCGAGAAGGTCATTATCGCTTTGAAAGCTGGAAAAGGGGATGGTCCGATCACAATTGTCTTTATTTTAGCAGGATTGAGAGGAAGCCGATTAGTACTGGCCTGATGCACAACCCTATCGATATCCTCCTGTACGCGAGTGAAACATTTTTTTTTGAGGCAACACGACCCGGAAAATAAGTTTAAAGTCATCAGCATACTTGTGGTATTCACAATGTTTTAACTCTCTACCCAGATATGAGGTACACAGGTTGTAAAGGAGAGGAGCAAGTATGGAACCCTGAGGAAGTCCACATCCTACCTCCAACCAGTCAGACCGCTCGCCTCTACTATTTTTTACTGGCTGAAACCGACTATTCAAGTACGATTCAAACCACCTAATTCTCATATTTTACAGCCTGAAGGACTTCAACTTAAGCAGGGAAAGTGTGTCGTTTTCAATGTCAAATGCCCTAGAAGAAGTCAAACAGGGCAACAATCATGATTATATAGGTCTAAAGCTGATATCAGATTAGCAAACAGCTTCTCCAATTTCGTATTAAGATTTTCAGCTTGTAATAAACTCTTTCAGTCATAGCTCATAAGGTGCTCCTGAAATTTAGATTTATCAATAAAGCGTAAGTTTCGCGTCTGTGTTTGCATGTGGCCAGTGAATTCAAGGAAACGAAATTTTGTAATTGATCTTTATGAGGTCATGATTAGACAGGAACAGCATGGGGTGCTGTGAATATGAATCAAGTTTTTCCAGCTCGTCGACAATTATTAAATCGATACGTGCACTGGTAGAATCTGTGTGGTGCGTAGAATTATTAGTGGCAATCAAAAGTCCAGAAGATTGTGTCAAGATTGTAATATAGTAAGTATGGTTACTGCTTGCATTGAAATTTCTATTCAAGTCATCGTCAAAAATAATATTATTGAAATTCAGAACGTGCATTTTAATCTCCAATTCAAACTCAAAGCCATTGGATGCATTGGGCGGTTAATATACAACACAAACTGAGATTCCGTTCCTGTCTGTACCAACCTCTACTAGAAGAAACTTTAGTGTAGGATAGTTCGCCTTTAGGCTCACCCCTCTTATGACACCTTCAAGACTTTCTTGCACATAGAGGGAGACCACACCTCCCCTTTTTCACCCTTCTTGCGGCGAAAAAGCACGTAATTATCAAGGACCACCATATTGGAAGGATGTTTGAGAGTTACCCAAGTCTCTGGAACTGCGTTCAAGTGCTAAAAGCAAGCCTGAAAAAAGTTTTTGATTATCTGATTATAAGCCGAAAGAGACTGGGCATTTACCTGATATATATTTAATTTAACAATAAAGAATGTTTATTGGTACAATTTTTTTTGAGACAGGTAAAGCAAGTTAAAATGATCTTCTTCTTTTAGCCACGGGAAATAAACTAGCTCTTTCCCGATGTAGAGTAATGTATTCACTTTCTTGTAAATAGTATATGAAAAGGATACATGCATTTAATGCCTATTTAAGCTCTACATTGAGTTCACCCTATATATCATTGTAAACAAAACATCTGTTATCAAAGAACGAAAGAATCAAACTCTTAACAATAGTAACATTACCAACCCTTGAAGAAAGGGAAGATATCGAGTGTATCTAAGGAGGGTGCAGCCGAAGGCTGAATAATAATAGCGTTAGTTTTTACTATTAACGAAATATTGCACACACAGAGTTGTCAAAAAGGTCGTTATGAAAATTTGTGCATACAAAAAGTTCTATTACGATATTTTTTGGTTTAATAAGTGCTGAGATATCTACCTGCAAATATGTCAGTTTCAGCGCACCATAAAATGTAACTAGTAAAATGTTTTTTCTTGGTTTAAACTTTTCGAAACATGGTTTACAGATATATTTTATAATAACTCTATTGGTTTGCAGCCAAATTTCGTCGATAAAAATGCTTTTGACACACCTGAATAATTCACTTTTGAGATTGTGTCGGCGGCATATTCAGTTAATGATCAGAGAGTAGCAAATACTTATACAAGGACACAATTCTTTGCGGAAAACGCGTTTGACACGCCTGGATGATGCAATTTGATTGTCAAGAGAAATGGATTTGTACCACATATAGCACTGATGGGTATTGACTATGTCTTTTATATAGAGCAGCTTGTTGAATGTTCACACGAAACCATCATTGTAATGAAAATATTTGTTGATGATTTTCCTTATATTCTTTTACATCATAACTATATTCCATGCCTTTTGAATGTGTTATTGTACACCGTAAACTATCATTCTTGATTTTATTTCACGTATATCAGCCACAAAGAGTGATCACTCGACTATGAACGAGAATGTTTTTTTAATTTTCAATCTGTATTAATACACGTAACACTCGTATTTGAAAAAAGTTTACATTTGGCACAACGCGGGTACTTCGTTCGCCGCCTTTGGCCATTCGCTCATGCTTTTGTGAGTACCAAATATTAATTTTTTTTCATCGTAAACCAAGAAAAAAAAACTCGGACAACATTTTTATCGCAAAATTATACATTTTGCATCCAAAGACATTAGGAAAAGTACATTATGAACAACGAATATTTTTCAGTTTTTTTGAAAACCTTTATTTAAATGCCACTCGACCTCATCTTAATTTTCGTTAGCACAAAAATAAATATTCAACGTTTTTCATATAATCAAAGTACAGAGCAAACAATTCGCATTGCTAATCGAAAAAGTAACACTGTGAGAAAAAGAACGTACACATTTTTTTGACGACACTTGAATTTGACAGTCCACTCCGGTGAATAGAAATATGTGCATGAGGCGAAACAAAATTATTTCTTTCTCGTTTCAAAAAAATCGAAGTGGCCCAAGGCAGGACCCAGCCCAACAATTATTAAATAATCGGAGTTTTGGTCAAATCCCCTTTCAGATAAATACTCGCCACTGCTTTTAAGCATTCAAGCAGTTGTTATGGGCTATAGCTTCACCTTTGAATAATTTTTTGCAAAGTTCCTCAAACCGTATTTTGATCTACATTACTACACCCTCTATGATTTCAATGATTATTTTAAAGACTAATACTCTCGTCATAGCCGAGTGGTATAATATTTGACTTTTTTCGGTACGGTTGCTTTCTTGCGTTAACGGCTACAAGGATTTAATCATTTCACCAAGCACTACCAGTCATTTTTTCTACAACTGCAGTACCACACGCTCCAATTGCTCTCTTAACGGTTATTTCCGGTAACATTATTTATGCCCTTTTTTGAGCATCAGCTTATAAATCTGCCCTATTCATCATTCGTTTCTGGATTTCCAAAATGACCTACATTCCAATTCGTACTCACTCGTTGCACTCCAACTCATCCATTTATATCTCCTAGTAGAATGATTCTTTCCCTGTGATCGCAAGCACCTGAAATACCAATCAAAATGTTCCAAAAAGCATTATTTTTTTCTTTTCCTTTACCAAAAACTTAAGCGTAGCACGCTATACTGAATAATATTCTGAAACACAAACTTTTTATTTGCTTGTGAAGAACACTGCCTGGGGCAATGGCGAAACAATATTTTATATAATTTTGTATTTTATCATTTGATATGTATTATAAAAGACTACAGTTCACACTGTATTTTCCCGCTTTATTCGGAAGCATTTCTTGATTGGGCGTTGAAAACCTACTGGGGCTTCATCGATTTCTTCTTTGCTCAAAAGGGTCACCGTTCCGCTTTCCGTGTTTATTTTTACCCGTCTAATACTACTATTTTTACTCTTGTCCCTAATATAAATTCCAGCAAAAGCATTAGTACTTTCCAATATTGCAAATACGTCACCATTAGATGTCGACATAACAATTTGTTCTTGAGTTGGCACAGGCTCATATTGACTATCTCCTAGTCTCACTTGAATTGATTTATCATTGGGAAAAGTGTATCTTCTAAGTTTAAATATTCGGTGGGGATTCGTGAGAGAAGTGAGCCGAATAAATTCAAGATGTTCGAGCTTATGTCCACCTTTGTGAGAAGAAGGAAGCCTGTTAGGTGGATCAATGCGCCTAAAGGGTAAAGGAGGAGGTCTTGAACGGGAAGACCTGGTGGGAGGAGCCTGCTTCAAAGGAGAAGAACTAGCCGATGGAGAATGCTTTGAAGAAGACCTGTCCGGTGAAGAAGAACTGGTAGGAAGATGCTTGGTAGTATGAAATACGGCAGGAGCAAACTCGACACGATGAAACCCGGCAGGATCAAACTCGGAAGGAGGAAACCATGCAGGATCATATTCGACAGGAAGAAGCCCTGCATAATGAAATCCAGCAGGATCAAACTCGCCAGGAGGAGACCTGGACCTGGACCTTTCAGAAGAATAATTTTCATCGGGAGAATTAGAAGTTTCCGCACGAGATGTACCAGGAACAGGGGCAGCATTACGTGAACCTCCAGACTGTAAACTCAACTCTGCAACATAAAACAGAGTATATAATTTTCACCCTGAAAGGGAAACGGCTTAATGATATAATAATAATATCTTGGAACAAAATGTCTACGTGATCATTTTTTGAAAAGTAGCAACCAGCAGATCAATAATTCCAAAGAAAATGATCGGAAAAAGATATATTTATTTTGATCAAATTAGGCATGCTTTATTCAATATGTTGAATCAATTGAATATTTCCAAATAATATTATGTATTAGCTGTGAAAGGTTCTTGAAAAATGTCTGAAGTTTCCTTGCCAAGAAGAAATCAAGATTTGTCAATCAATGCATATGATAAAGCTATTTCAAATTTACCTAAATCTCATATGGATTTCAATTCGTATTACATCTACATAGTCGTGCTTAATATATATCTGAATAAGAGAAAAAAGTTGATGCAGGTCTCAGTAAATTAGTAAGAGAAGCAGCAGCGGATATTAAAGTTGACAATTAAACTTTGAGAAACGGGCTTAGAAGAATTACAAGTGTATTTATTGACTCAAACGAATTCAAGACTGCAGCCTCATCAGTTGACAAAAACGTGTAGAAGTTTTCATCATTGAGCCGTCTCCTTATTTTTGGATCACTGAAGACTCCTTTTTCAATGTTTTCTATAGAGAGACTTGCAAAAAGGGTTCTCAGATGAGTTTTACCCTTTGACAAAGTTTTGTGAAAATCCAAAGTTGATGTGCAATGACGGGCGAATGATGTTTTCTTTTTCGTCAAAAGGCACATAATTAATGTTGTTTTAACTCAGTGTCTCATTTTTTCCCGGCCATAGCTTTTTCTTATAATGCTGTTTGCGAGCGCAACTGTCTCAGATACATAGAAAATAATGATATTTTGTAAATCCCTCTTTGCATTTCACATAACATGCCCATAACATAACATTGTAATTGGACAGTTATAAGGTATAGAGTACTTAATAAACATATCGTAGAAATAATTTTAGGAAAGCCTTTGTTTTGCTTTCACTTAAATATTAAGAAGGTGAAAAATCTACTCCTCATTATATTTACCATTCTCACAACAATTTAATTGCTGCACTTCAAACTTTATTTGCGAATACTATCAGGAAAATCATACCTTCAACCTTATACAAAGAAAGCCTTGAAGTCTTTCCTGCGCGTTTGAAGAGAAATAATGTATTTCGTAAAAATACAACTTTCTTTGTTTCCAACATTTCGTGGTGAAATCATTATTTTTTTCAACGAATCGACGAAAAATGAGAATCACGTTGATTTTGTATGATTTTTGTAAAATAATGAAGAATGCCGTATAATGTACGAATTTCAGGAAAAAATTTTAAACATAAAAAAAATTTATATCTCAATTAATTACACATTTATTTTGTAAAAAAATTTTTCATGCAGTCAATAGTTTAAGAGTATCACTAGACTTTAAGATGGGAATAAAAAGCTCCTTGTAGTTTTTTTAATTAAAGGAAAAAGGTGTTGGTTTTTTGTAATACACTTTTCCTAAAAATTTACAACTATTTTGTGTTAAACATTTGTGTCCACAATCGATATATTTAAAAAAATCAGTTTTGATTTTTGAAATTGTTGACTCTTGTTTTTTTTGTGCATTTTTTCCTGGCAAATATTTAGAAAAGAATTCCAGATGATAATAAATATGAATTCTCATTTTATCAATTCTATTCAGTATGTTAAAGAAACATCAATGCTCACAGAAGCACAAGTTATTTATTCATTAACTTCTTGTGAAAAACTGTTAGAAAAATTGTCTTTCTTCTCGACAAATCAAATTAATTAACATGTATCGAAGCATAGAAATTATTATATTAAGAAAATATCAATGGTCAAGTGAAAAGCGGCAAGTCACATTTCCGCATAAGAGAAGCTGCAAATGTGACTTGCGACTAGTCACATGTTTCTGACTCAGAGAAGCACAAAAAATAATAATTGTGCATCTGAAAATGTTAAATAATATTATCCATCATTAATTCTAAATCAAGTATTTCATTGATTTTATTTTTGCACAAACCGATATGTCTTTGACAGCAGCTATTAAGCTTAGTCATGTCACATGTGTTCTTCGGTATACGTTTCACTTTTTTCAGAGGTACTCTCTGAAGAGCAGACATTTGCCAATAAATCAAATAAAAAACACGAATATCGCTAATTTTATAATTTTATGATTTGAACCAGATAAATCAAGAAACAAGTTCGAACATGGATACATGAATATAGTCGAAATAAATCGCGCACCGATTGAATAAAACCTTTTGCTATTTATGATAACATAAATTCCTCCATAACATTTGAAACATTGTACGAAAATATTATTAAACATAATATGTATAAAGATAATATAATTCTATTTATAATTTAAGTGAAAAAAATATCTACCTGTACCTAAAAGACTAAAAAGAATGAATAATATGAACAAAACTTTGGAGGTTACGATTACCGGTACATGAATGAATGAAACATTTTAGAATTGCATAGTCTGATCATTGGCACTGAGGTGCCAACGACTAGAGATCATACTTTTTGCAATAATTTCCATTGGCACACCTTTCGCTGAAATTAATGAATACATTATTACCGAGCTTCAATCCTTTTTGTTTATGAACAAATGTATCGAATTTGGTTTCGTTAAAAAAACCTCTTAGCTAATCATCATGTCCGAATTGCCCAAAAAACCTAAAAAAGCAGGTTTTTCTTGATTCACCTTAAATTTATTGGTTGTATTAAAAATTTGTTTCGAGAAATGTTTGGTATGTCTATAAAATAAATTTTTTTTGTTGCATCGAAAATATATGTCAACTGGAGCACCCTCGGTAATTGATGCGTTTACTCTGAATATAACTATTTTGGTGAACAGATTTTATTATATACAAAACAAATTATTGATAAAGCACATTAAAAAGTTAGATATGATGATTAATCTGAGATGAAAGAGGCAAGTGAAAGCTTTAGTGATGAAAAAATTATTGAAAGTAGTGTTGTAGGTACTTTTTCTTAGTCAAATCAAAATCTTAAAGAAATAAAAACACCTGTGATTAGTACCTTGTGAGAAGCAAGAGTTTTTTTATTTTGACGGCAACAATATGTCAATAGTTTATAATAAAATTGAAAAATAATTTCGAAATGTGACTGAAAAAAGCATCAAAAATTGAAGAGGCTTTTTTATACAGAGACTACATCGTAAATTATAAAAAAGAAACAAAATCATTTCAATGTATTTGTACAAACGACAAACATATTAGAAAGTAAACAAAGAAAAACATAAAGGTGGTCATTCATTATTACGCAATAAAGGCGTCATTTAAATGAATCGCAAAGGAAAGCGCGCCACAGCAACTGGATTTAAAAAATGGATTTTGATTATTTTATGATACTTTGATACATTTTGTTGACATTAACAATTTCTGTTTGTTCTTTAGAAGGAATATTGTGATATTTGTTTATGAGAACGGATTCTATTATTCGTCTCTTATAAGTATTTTCTTCTCTAGCCAGAATTTTATTATTGTTAAAATCAAAATCAAAGCAATGGTTTAAGTGCCAGTGATGTTGTGATACACCTCTATTCAAATTTCCAACTCTACAATCCCTCTTATGTTTCGCAAGAAATGAACATTTATGTAAAATTTTTTAACGATTTTCTCAGCCTTTTAGAGAGTCCTTGAACATAAGGTAAATGAATTTTATAAACGATTATTTTTACGTTTCAATCCAGTTATTTTTCTTATAAGAACCAATATAGATTTCATGAATTCGTTCTCGAATAATATCATTTATTAAAGCAAGAGGATAATTATTTTGAACTAATGTGATTTTAGTTTGATCCAAATTTTCTTTTCTGAATTTTATATCTTCCAGTTAAATGCATCTATTAATTATACATTTAATTAGGCTGACCTTCAGGTAATATAAATAATATAATATAAAATTAAGATATCTACCAGAACATAAAGCTTTTTTAAACCAATCAGTAATGAAATCACCTCGAGGTTTTTTTATAATTCATAACTCAAGATAATTAACTGAATTGTCATGTTCGAGGTAAAATGTAAACTATATGGAATTTTCAATACTATTGAAAGTATTCATGAAATAATCAATTTTTTATGGAAGAACAATAGCTAAAATATAATCCACGTATTGTATATATGAAATAGGACTAAAATTTAATTTATTCAAAGCTCCTGTTTCTAAATCCCCTTAAATCAAATTTAAAGCCATAGGAGACCATGGAGAAACCATAGGACAAACATTTAATTGTTTACAATATTTACCATTAAAAGAGAAAACTATGTTATTGAAAACAGTTTTAGTAGCGATTAAAAATTCATTTTTTGTTATTTTTGTTAGATTGGGATTTAGTATTAGTTTTCCTTCCATGGAATCTAATGCGAAACCTAATGGAATGTTATCAAAGATTGAAACAACGTCGAATGAATGTAAAGAATGTTTTCGATGAACTTCAATTGCATTTAAAATGTCTGCTAAATCCTAGCTATTCTTAACAAATGATTCTGTGTTTCCTGAAACCGGTTTTAAAACATTAAAAATATATTTGGCTAAGTTGTAAGTAGGAGATCCAATTGTGAAAACAACTATTCTCTAATAATAGATTTAATACTTTCACGATGATTCATGATGATAAATTTAAATTTAAAGCTTTTTCGGGTTTCAATCGTGTGCAAAACTACGAAACTTGCACACGATTTGCACACGGTTGAAACCCAAAAAAGCTTTAAATTTAAATTTATCAACTATTCTCTATTTCAAATCTCGTTTGTTAACCTTTGGTAAAGCATGAGCTCTTGCAACAGCACTATGGTGTGTTTTTAATTTATATGCAATTTTTCCATTAATAAGCTTTTTTCTCCAATCTAGTAGCTATATCGCTACATTTTCCTTGTATTGTCGGAACAAGACTAGTTTAAATATTTTGATACAAAATATCATTGTTTAGAATGTTGTCCACAGTTTTATTATAATTATCTCTGTTAGCTGCTAACGTTATATTACCTTTTTCTGCATTTACAAAAACTAGATCTTTATTACCATTTTGGAAAGTTTTAACCAGTTTGAAAGATTTTTCAAGATTCTTGAAGTTATTAATTCGACTATGGTTTGCGATTGATTGAGTAACTGTTTTCTGTTACTTAGTTTCTGATATTAAGTTTCTACATTTTTAAAACAATTTTCTATATTGGCAACCATGTTATTGATAGGCAACTCATTATCATTGCAAGTAATACCAAACTTGTGACCCAGTGCTAAGGTTTCAGCTACCTCATCCGGAATTCCAACACTTGAGATATTTACGAAACATTTTTTAAATTAAAAATCTCTATAATGTTTTTTCGGAGATAAAAACCTATTTTGCATTAAAATAAACTAGTTGATACATTCTTGTCTTTTTTATACTTTAGATTACTTAAGCTTCTTTATTGTAAAACAATAATGTGTGTTTCCTCATGGTATAACCATACTTCTACGAGATGTGAGCCAAATACAATATAGTGTCCAGAACTTTACTGACCTTGTTGATTAACAATTAGATTTGATTTGAACACCTGAAGATGAGTCAATTACTAATTGCTTTAAAAAATCTTCATGGTCTGGTTGATATCTTAATTTTAATATCCATTATTTGTATTGCCAAAAGGTCGGCCTAATTGAAGGTATAATTGGTAGATGCATTGAATTAGGTAATATAAAATTCAGGAAAGAAAATTTGGAGCAGATTCAAATCACATTAGTTCGAAATGATTATCCCCTTTCTTTGATAAATAATATTATTCCAGAACGAATTCATGAAATCTATAATGGTTTTGATAAGAAAAATAACTGTATTGACATGTACAAATAATCAGATCTGAAATTTACGTTACCTCATGTTCAAGGAGTCTCTGAAAGGCTGAGAAAATCGTTAAAAAAATTTGACATAAATGTTTATTTAGCTTGTCCTCATGAGATGTTTCTTTTGTATTCGCACCAAAGAACTCGCTAGCACAGGAATTGCAGGACTTTTCAAACTCATCAATCGCTTTCTCTTTGAAAACCCTTTTCATATTCATAATTTGATCGAAAAGTTAGTCATCTATTTCAATATTTTCGACACAAAATCAGTAAACTAGGACAGAGATAAAACAAATCAGGACACGTCCTGATCAATCAAGACATCTGGTGACCCTGCTTATTTCAAGAGATTTCATGGGGTTTGAACCAATGTTACAGAATTTTCAAGGTTTGGAGATATTTCAATGTATTTCATCAGATTTCAACAGACTTTCAAGTATTTCACGGAATTTCAATCATTTAAGTGTTTAAAAATGTAAAGATATTTCAAAATAATTCAAATGCCTTGAATGATTTCAAGAGATTTCAAATTATTTTGACGAATTTGAATTAGGATAGAATGTGGATTAGGTCGAAAAATTGTTATTTGCGAAAACCTTACAAATGTTTGTAAAAATATAGATATGTCATTAGATTATCATATTTACCAATAGAATGAGAAATAGCACCCCATATTAGAAGCAGAGTAGGAAACGCCCTCATTTTTTATATCCTAGGAAAAACTGAATACTGTTTTAGTGAAGAACTTGATCAACAGTGTGACTGATAATTATTCCGATAATTCTTATCTGACAAAGTCCATAAGCCTGAAGCTTAGGAGAAGATATTTATACTTCATAAATCAGTTATTATTTGAAAAACATAACGAATGTGTTGCAGCAAAAGTAATATCACTGTATTTCTGTGTGTAGACTAAGGATCAATTTCATTTTTTATAAGCCTCTTATCTTGTGTTTGTTACATATTGTAACCTGATCATAAATTCTTAACGGGGATCGATTTTGAGTAAGATTAATTTTCACAATAAGAATTTCCACTGAAATTTAAACCATCATTTAAATGAAGAAGCAACGGAGTGTGGATTCACTCAAGGGCAAAGTGATTGCGTACTGTAGCGATTACTTGAATTTATTTAGAAAATTGCTCTTATATAAAAACAATTAAATTTGATTTTCCTCCAATAGAAAATCAAGAACCGAAAATTCCTACGCACAACGAGGTCTTTATGGTGAGATAAATTTCAAAGTCGTTACGAAATCTTTTCTGGATCTATTCGTTTCAGAAAATAAAAGCAAAATCTCATATTAAAATTTCCTTACCTAATGTGGCCATGCAAAATAAAGTCTTTATCGTGAGATTAAGTGCATGGTCGTTACAATGAAAGTTGCACACACTGCATTATCATTTGTTAAATTTCCAAAACTGAATGCAAAAGTGCACAACGAAGTCTCCACAAAAATACGGAGTGCAAAGTCGTTACAATAATTGGATATTCACTAATGAAAAGGAATATATATTTCAAATACTTACTTCTAACTATCAGAATTCTAACGAATTTGAATAGCTTCGTAAACGGAAGTTTCAATTGAAATAGGAGAATCCGCTAAGAGTGGCGTCCATTCAGTGACGCTTATTCCATTCAAAATTTTATCTCCAATGACAGGTAGATCAGAGAGACTAAACAAGGCTGATTCCTCGTGGAGGGTCAAATGAGAAGTAATTGTTACCGATACCAGAAAAAAATTTTTGAGGTGCATTGGTGCCAGGCTATATCTACTTATAATTTTAGGACGCGCGCAATCAATCGTATGATTGAATGATTTCGCGAATCATCCCTTCATTTCACTTGCTTCTCCATTTTTGAGTCAGAGGCGTATCAATATAAATATTAACCTATAGCTTTATGATATTATTCTAATTATAAAAAGAAAACGGACCGGCCTAATGTTACGTAAAAGAAACTCTGCTAGTAATCGAGAAGTGGGAATTTCTGGTGGGTAAAGATGTTATCTTATGTTAGGTTTGCTCACTGATTTTCAAGAAAGCATGCTTGATGGGTTTCGCTAATGTTTAATTTTCTTTCAGTTTTGTTACAAGTTATGTATCTAAAACTTTACAAGAAATTAAGAAGAGTTACTTCTGCTGTTAAAGAAAGTCAGTCTGTTATTTTATTCTTGCTGAAAAAATGTCAAGAAGGCAAATATTCCGGGGTTTCTTAAATTTTAGGTTTCTTTTCGTCACTACTTTTAAAAGTTATGTAACAGAAATTCTGATAGGGACCGAAAGGAGTTACTTTTTTCTTACAAAAGGTGTTTTGTTATTTTAACCTCGCCCATAGACTTTTATTAAATTATCAAGAGTAAAAGTGTAAATATCAATCAGATACGTAGAAAAAGCTTTGTTGAAGTGAAAATACGAAGGCGCTTTCCTCGTTGATACAAGCAGTTTTTTCCATAGTGGAACGCTTCGAACTGTGAAAGGCCGCTGTGATTTATACATTTCGTGCCTTGCAACTATGATGAACTTTTTTCTTTCTTGAAGCTTGAAATGGGCAGGCAGATTATTGTCAAACAATTTAAATGAATTGAAGAGATTTTGTGGGGTTTAGGTGTGGAGGACATTGTATACAGAATTACTAATGAAATACTGTTTTCTCTTGGCCACATTTAGAAACCCTGCTTGCTTTTGATAGGTTGGTGCAGAATTCTGAATGTTTTTATCGAGATATCGATATCCTGCTCTTTCTAGGATAAGGTTCTGTTCAATATGAATCAACGATATTTTACAACCTCAACAAAATCTGTAATTCGTCCACTAACCTTTGATGGCAAGAAAGTCATTATCACTTCAGAAGATCCAAAAGGGAATGTTCCAATCACAATTGCCCTTGTTTTAGCATGATCGAGTGAAAGCCAATTAGTACTGGCCTAATGCACAACCCTATAGATATCCTCCTGAACGAGGGTGAAAATTTTTTTCGTAGGCAGCAGGACCTAAATAATAAACTTGCAAGTAATAACCATACTTGTGATTTTCATGATGTTTCAACTCTGTACCCAGATCCAAGGTACACATGTTAAAAAGGAGAGAAGAAAGTATGAAACCCTGAGGTAGTCCACATCGTACCTTTAAGCAGTCAGACTGCTCGCCTCTACTATTTTCTACTCGCCGAAACCGACTATTCAAGTACGTCTCAAACCACCTAATTGTCATATCTGACAGTCTAAAGGATTTCAACATAAGCAGGAGGAGATTATGGTTCACAGAGTCAAATGATCTAGAAAAGTGGAACAACACAGCAATGATGATCTCTTTATTTTTTAATGCCATTTCATAATTATTAGTGACTTTAGGAGTTGCTGGCAGTGTATTGTGTTTTTTCGAAAGCCGGATTGCATTGCATCGATTAAGTTTTGGGAATTCAAATATTCAGATAATGGTCCGTAAACTGTTTTTTGAATGGTTTAGGTAGTAAGCATAGGATAGGAATAGGGCAAAAATCTTCCGGGAATGTAGGGAAACAAATGCTAAGAATTAGGCGAATAATGGCCCTTTTCCAATTATCTGGCAATATCGCAAATTCCAAGGATGCATTATATATATAAGAGAATCGGAAATATTATCGGAAGCGCGAGTTTAACCACTTTAATTAATATACTATCGTACCACGCGGTGTTTAATTGAATTTCTATAATTTTTTATAGCAGCAAATCTGAGGTCATACCAAAACAAAAAGAAATTGTTGGCATTGAAAGTGGATGAAAGTGGACTTTGAATAGGCTGAGCTAAAGAACTGGAGGTGAGAGTAAATGTAAATGTGTGTAATAAATCATTTGGAGGAAAATTGCCATCAGGGCATTCCAATTAAACCATTCTCTGATTTTAACTTGAAATAGATTTCTGATTTTGTGAAATTCAGCTTGCATGATACTGTTTTTAGTTCGTTTGGCCATTCTACGCCTATATTCATGCTCCTTCATGAGATATTTCATTTCAGGGGCAATCTAAGGTGCAGGTTTTTTATACTTGTGAGAAGTGTGCGAAGGCCTCAACAGGTCGAAAGCCGATATCAGATTAGCAGACAGCTTCTCTAATTTCATAGATGGATCATCAGCTTGTAATGAACTGTCTCAGTCATAGGTCATAAGGCTCTCCTGAAACTTAGATTCGTCAATAGAGCCTATGTTACGCCGGTGTGTTTGTTTGCATGTGGCCAGTGAATTCGGAACACGCCATTTTGTAATTGATCTTTATTAGGTCATGATTAGACAGGTTTAGTATGGGATGCTGTAAATATAAATCAAGTTTTTCCAGCTCGTCGAAAATCACTGAATCGATACGTATACTGGTGCGATCAGTGTGGTGTGTAGAATTATGAGTGACAATGAGCCAAGAGAGATTGCGCATTCACGCAATATAACATAAGCAATATAACGTTTTCTGTCGAGGGCCTTTGTAGTGGGAGTTGCGGTAGAGGGGATAATATCCGAATGGCTACCTGCCGAGTATGAGCGTGCCAACCCGGGCCTGGTAACGGGACCAACTTGTAATTGGCCAAGTTCGTGTCTCAAGCGACACTGAGACATAGAAGCTATGCCTTCGCGACGTTGTCTCCGTACCTGATCCATCTTCTTTATTAAATTTAAAAAAAGTACATTAGTGGACTTACTGCTAGTACAAGAATTGAGATGCGTTCGCTGTGGATCGACAAGGGCACACGAAGAAAATCTTTGTTTCATTGTTAATTTTTTTCCAATTGCTGCACGCTTGCGGTCGCCAACTTATTCTTATTTTGGTTCGCATACAAAATTTACTTTGCTCATCGCAAAAGTAACATCGTAAGAAAAATTGAGTAAACAACATTTTTTCGGATGACATTCGGATTTATGAAACCACTTCTGTGTACAAAGAAATATGAATGAGGCGAAAGAAAATTATTTCTATCTCGTTTCAAAAAAATCGAAGTGGCCCAAGGCAGGACCTGCCCCAAGGCTGGTCACATTTTCCTACAATTAATAAGTAATCGCAATGAATTTAGTTGTGTTACGACTGGCAGAGACAAACTTTTATTAAATATATAATATAGAGAAATACGGTTTACACTTCATTTTCCCGCTTTATTCGAAAAGATTTTGTGATTGGGCGTTGGAAACCTACTGGAGATTCATTGATTTCTTCTTTGGTCAAACAGGTCACTGTTCCGCTTTCCATGTTTATTTTCACCCGTCTCATATTACTATTACTCTTAACTTTAATATAAATTCCTGCAAGAGCATTAGAGCTCTCCAATATTGCGAATATATCACCATCAGATGTTGACATCACAATTTGTTCTTGAGTTGGCACAGGCTCGCTGCGATTGTCTCCTAGTCTTACTGTAATTGACTTATCGGTGGGAAAAGTGTATCTTCTGAGTTGAAATATTTGGCGCGGATTTGTGCGAGAAGTAAGCCGAATGAATTCAAGATGTTCAAGCCCATAACCATCTTTGCGACAAGAAGGAAGCCTGGTGGGTGGATCCATTTGCCTACAGGGAATAGGAGGAGGCCTTGAACGAGAAGTCTTGGTAGGAGAAGCATGCTTTAAAGAAGTAGAATTAACACGGGGAGAATGCTTCAAAGAAGAATCCCTTCTCCGGAAAGAAGAGCTTCCAGGCGCATGCTCAGCAAGAGGAACTACCGCACAATGAAATTCAGCAGAATCAAACTCGCCAGAAGGAGACCTGGACCTGGACCTAGACGTTTTAGGAGAATGATTTCTATGAGGAGAAAAAGAAGTTCCGGCACGATGAATACCAGGAATAGGGGAGCCATCATGTGAATTCTTGGACTGTAAACTTAGCTCTGCAACAATAAACAGAGGATTACATTCTCTCAGAGTACGTGAAGCAAAATGTCGAAATGTCTGATTATACGATTTTTTGGAAACTTGGAACCAGCAGATCAATAATTCGAAAGGAAATTATCAGAAGAGTGGAAATTCATTTTAATCAAACTAGGTATGCTTCATTCAATATGTGAAATTGATCAAATATTTTTAAAGAAAATTATTTATTGTCTAAGAAAAGTTTATTAAAGATATTTAAAGTTGTCTTGCGAAAAAGAAATCTGGATTAAGCGATCAATACATATAATGAAATTATTTTTAATTCACCTAAATCTCATATGAATTTCAATTCCTGTTATATCTACATAGTCGTGCTTGATATATGTTTAATTCTGTAAGAAATGTTGATGCAGGTATTAATTAATTCAGCAAGAGGAGCAGGAATAGATATGGAAGTTGGTAGTAAAAAAAACGTATGGATTAGTTTTCGAAATATGAATTTTGAAAAAAAAAAATTCCGATTATAGCTTTACTCTGTGAGCTATATCTCAAGATAAAAACAACTTAACTGGTTGCATAAGAAATCAAAGTAAAGATCATCGCATCTATGAAGAATATTACTGCCATTTTTCTAATCAATTTGGTAGTTGGTGTGCAATGAACCGAAATATTGAAGAATCACTTTTTTATACGAAAATAAACGCACAAAATTGTTCAATTTGCCAAGTGAGCATAGAAATCTCTGAGATATGCCAAGTTTCAAATAGTTAACGTGTAGCTAGCACTCTTGCCAAGAAAAGGAAATATTTACGAAAAAAATCTATGTATAGTTACGAAAGTTATGATCATTCATGTACAAGTGACGAAATCTAAAGTTTTCTTCATTTTTGGACTTTTATGTTACTCGTAGCTCATACTTGAGTGTAATTGATATCGTTTATTTTTATTATGATATTATGAGCAAATATAAGTTCATTAGAAATAATTTTGGCTTTTCAATCGTTTTATTTTCCTTTCATCTTCTGGTTCTCTTATGAGGAACCAAATATAATCCCATATTGTTATTTAATCCGAAATCCCTGATGCGCCATTCTGTAGACTCCATTTCTTGGTATAACCTCGCACCATGCTGATCACTCACATCACCGCGATTTCCCGATGAAAATTCAAGTGTAAATGCAAGAAATGGGTCTTTGAAAAAATCAGGCCTGTTGGGGAAATTGGAGAAGTAAAAAAAATATGACAAGACCTGAAATAGAATAAAACAAAACAGCAGGATTGCATACCAGTTTTGGCACAATTTTCGAGGAAATCTACAACCATTTTCTTGTACTTCGGGTTTTTATCATTTCCCGGGAAATCAGAAACAACCAACTTAAACTAATTCCAGAATGCAGGCTTGTCGGGTAATGAAAACGTGTGGAATTTTTCACGTTTGAGCTGTCAAAAAATGGTTCTCAGATGAGTGAAAGCTTAACCTTCCTTGTTCAGCGCTTTGGCAAAGTTTTTGAAAAGTCCGATTTTAATGTGCAATCACTGGCGAATGATGTTTTTTTTTCACGAGAGTCACATACTTGATGTTGTTTTCGCCCAATGTATCATTCTTTATGTTCGGCTTTCGCTTTTTCTCATAATGGTGTTCGCGAGCGCTACTGTTACAGAGACAATTGATAGTTTTCAGAAAAAAAATTGTTATTTTATAAAATTTTTGAATCTTCGTTGTTGTGTACATATTCATAGTGGATATTTAGACAACAATACCAGAGAATGATAAATATGAATGTTCATTTTATCTATTATATTGAAGGAACATGAATTCTCAGAGAAGCACAAGTTATTCATACAATAATTACTTGCGAAAAACTGTTGTGAAAATTGTTTGTATTCTCTTAAAATTATATGTATCATGTCACATTGCAGTGTCTCTCATTTGAAATGATTTGAACTCCATAAAAAAAATTGACAAAAGTCACGGTTCTAATGTAAGTCACACCCCTCTACCACTTTTCATTTTAAAATGTCTCGTCGGATGCAAAAAGATAAATTTTTGGTTTAAAATTTTTACGAATGAGAAATGCCAGAATTATCACTCGCCACTTGTTATATGTTCCTGATCCAGTAAAGCACAAAAATTAACAATTAATAAATTACTCAACGCTCAACAATCGATTTGTTGGTTCTGAGTTGTTTTTGACAATTCAGTGCCGTAATGCCGAGTCCTTAGCCACTCGTACTCCAAACAATATATTATTAACGCGCACTGTTTGTATATGTGCAATTATGTCTCATGCATCTCGCTCTAATCTAATCAAATCGACCCTCGAAGATGATTCAGTCGATCATTCGAGATGATCAAATAGAGCCTCCATGATAATCAGGTCGGCCCTTTGATATGATTGATTTGATCGTCGTGTTTTAAAATTTTAGGGATAGTCGTTTTAAGCATGTAGAAGGACGTCCTGTAGTTGGCACATCAACATAGGTAATCTAGACATCTAAAGTTTAGACTGACCTTTCATTTTTTTCGTGCATACATGCAGACAGACAAACTGTGATAAGATTTTATCCATTGCACTCTCATGAATGAAAATGTGAAAATATGTGAAATCTCACTAAAAACATCTACGATGCAAACAATTTCACAAAAAAAAAAGTTATCAGTACCATCAACATAGTAATTTACAAGATTTTTTCTCTAATACATTCTCAAAGTTTCTTAGATTTGTTTAAATTAATAAATTCAAAAGTTTAGATATCTTCTGGAATTATCTGGCAAACTTTGAATTCACAAACAAATATTGATTTTTCTTCTCACTTTGTAGAATTGTTTCCATTGCAGACGTTCGTCATAAGATAAAACATATATATTGTATTTCTCATCACGTTAATTATATGTGCTTTGAGCTTGTCCTTGTGAGATATTAGTATTTTATAACCAAATGGACATCTGTTGCTGGGTATCGTAGTGAAAAATAAATCAAACTTTGCTCAAAAATATTTCATTATAATTAAATTTTGTACCAACGAAGAAAACGAATCATGTCACTTTCAACGGAGATATAGATTTCGAGAAATATTAATAAATTTTATAATATTTAAATGCAATTTCAAAATGATTTCGCAGCGTCTTCAGATATTCCAGCATAACATATTTCTAACTGTTGAAAGCATAATTTGAATACGTTCATCACTCCGCTGGGTTATTTATAAGGGTGGTGATGCTTTTAAAATTGGCGTTAGCCCAGAAATAGCGAACAAATATTGAACAACTTTCAAAACCTCCAAATAGGACGAAACATATCTTTCCGCACCAAAGAAATCGCTAGTATAGGAATTGCGAGACTTTCTAAAGTCGTCAATTGCTCTTTCCTTGAAAAAAAAATTCATATTCATAATCTGATCGAAAATGTTGTCATCTATTTCAATCCCTTTGACACAAACTCAGTAAACTAGGAGAGGGATCAAATAAATCAGGACAAGTCCTGATGAATCAAGACAAATTCTGATGAATCAAGACATCTGGTTACCCTATTACGACAAATTTCATAGGATTTGAATCAATTTTATTGAATTTTGAAGATTTGAAGATATTTTAATATATTTCAATAGAATTCGAAAGACTTTCAAGACTTTCACGAAATTTCAAATATTTAAGTATTTGAAAATGTTGAGGTAGTTCAAAATAATTCGAATGTTTCAAATGATTTCAAGTGACTTCAAAGTATTCTGACGGATTTGAATGAGGGTAGAATGCTGATCAAATAAAAAAATTGTTATTCGCGGAAAAGTTGAAAATGTTTGTGAAAATATAGATATGTTATTACATTATGATATTTACCAGTAAAATCAAAAATGGCCTCCCATGTTAGGAGCAGAGTAAAAAAGATCCTCATTCTTTATATCTGAGGAAAAACTAAATACTATATTGGGAACGAAATTGTTGAACATTGTAATTATGATTAATCTTTTACTTCTTATCTCATGAATCAGATATGCTTAAAGATTGTGATGACATATTTATATTTCATAAATCACTTTTTATATCAAAAATATGATGGATCAATCGTAGCAAACAATGTTAGAAATTTCTTGCGGAATTTTACGATACTGTTATTTGCTACTTTCTCTAAATAGCTTGATGTAATATGAGTGAAGTATATTCATTACCATTTATTGGTATATATATATATTAATTAATAAACCAAAATTTAGCGTGATTTTATTAAGAATGCATTTTTTAAATATACATAAATTCATGTAAGAAATGAATACTTAGTTACAAAAGATACTTTTCGTCTTATTCTGTTCAATGTTAAAGAAATTAATTGTTCAATTATTAAAATTAATTGACCAAAAAATATATCGAATATAATTGGGGAAAAAACATTCCATGCATAAATAGTTTTAAGTTATTTTGAATATATTTTATAATATAAAGTTGAGTACAATCCCATTATATTCTCGTGGATCATAAAAATTTGTTGAAATATTCAGACAAAATTACTGGTTTGTTAATAAATTTGGTAAATAATTTTTTCTTGTGTCCTAATGACATGAACATCTTTTACTAGGTATTGTTGAGTAAAATGAATTCAAATCTGTTCGAAAAATTTGTTTTCAAACCAATGTTACCACAGCGAAAAAAGTGAATCATGTCCTCGCGGAATATTGCTCTACTGGTGCGAGAAGTTTCTTTATAGCAGGCAAAAATGTTAATATAAATATTGCAGGGTGGCCCTTTAAACTAATCATAAATTTTTGGTGTTTGCCTGGTTAAAACACATTTTGTCAGATACCCGAAATTGAAATTCATAAATTTATCAAAAATTAATCAGGATGAATTAAAATTAGAACCTCGTTGATGTATCAGGAATTATTTTACAAATGAAATGCGTTTTGGTTATCTATAAATTTCTGAAGACTTACTTATTTCAGGTTTGTACTAGAACAACATTTCCAATTTTTTTGTCACCCATTTAAAATCACAAAAGATTATTAAATATTGCTTGAGTTTCATTTGACATTATTTTTAACTTGAAAATTTTAATTTTTTTTTCGCAAATATTTGTTAATATAAGCCTCCGAGCTGGTCAAACGTGTTTCTCGGTCGATCTCTGTCACCCCTTTCTGAGGACTCACGTAGCTTATTCGTATGTTGTGTGTTTTAAGAGTAAAGTGAGAGTTAATTCGATAGTTATGCCAACCATCGAAGAGCTGAATTCTCTTCCAATATCAGTTAAAGAGAATGTTAAATTTACAGAAGCAAATGTTCAGCGAATGACTGAAGATATTAAAGTGCTCGAATGAAAAGATCTTAAAATAACTAAAAATATACAAAACCAGATGTCACTTCTTGGAAGAGAAGAACAAAGCATTCGAAGAGAATATCAATATACTTAAAAAAAGGTAACATTCTTAGATATAAAAGATAAATCTAGGAATATTTTTCTCGACAATGTCAAGGAAGATTTGACTAACAACGAAAATCCTTTTAACGCAGTTAACAAGATTGTCGAAGAAGCTAAAGTTAATATACCTACTGACAGTTTCGAAAAGGTCATTAGCATGGAAAAAATAAGATACAAGATCTGTTTCAACCAAATTTACGAATTCGAGATTTAAATATAAAATATTCAAGAATGCTAAAAATTTGCGCTCACTGAAGGTATCCTTCGTAAATGATTTTACTGACAAACAAAGAGAAATACGCAAGAAGCTTCAAGATTACTAGCAAGAGCTGGAGAGTCTTGGGAAGTCCTCAACGATTAGAGGAAGCCGACTATTCATGGATAATCAGTATTTCGATGTATCATCAGCAGCGAAGATTGTAGCAGAGAAGAGTGAGGATGTTTATGAGTCTGATGGGAGAATCTTGACTTCTCCTTTGAGCTCTACTGCTAGCAGGAAAAGGACAAAAGGACGTCCTCCAAAATCACATTATTCCAGTACAGACCTCAACAAAAAATCAAGCATACTCCGAGAGAAAATTCAATCAAAGCTTTTTCAAAGGAAACGCCAAGAGGAGAAAACTCCAGAACAATCCTAAGTTTATAAACGGTTCGCCCGCAGTACCAGCTTTTTGAATTATTTGGAATGCGAGGGGATTGAATAATCTAGAGGATATCCATCAATGCACAACTACAGATAACATTATATGCGTGAGTAAGACATGGCTTACTTTTTCACCTCAAATCATTTATTGTCAACGTAACATCGACTGTCAAGTTGTCTACAGTACGGTTACCAGGAAATTCTCAAAAGGAAGAGCAAAGGGGGGTCTACTCATTATCAGAAACGCAAACAAATATAAAATGGAAACGATATGTGCGGCAGAGTAATATATTTTCGTTGAACCCGGAAGGTAATACTTTTAATATAGTGATTGGATTAATATAGTCTAGCCCTAATTCTAATTTTGAAAATTTTCTGTGTAATATAAACTAAATAATCTTTGACCTTTCACTGAAATATCCGGAATACTCGATAATTGTGTGAGGCGATTTTAATGGTCAAATTGGAGGAATGAATCAATTGAAGGAGAAAACTCTCTGTAACAATTTTAATTTGTACGACATAAGAACGAGCCTGGTCGCTTTGCAAGTTCTGAGAGTGCCAATCCTGATATTGTGTCGATTTATACGAACTGTAAAAAAGTACATACAAAATTATTAGATTCCAAGAAGGAAGATTATAAAAAAATTTTCTTGAATTATCTCGCGAGTGCAGTCGACTCTAAAAAATTCTGAAAAATAGTGAATAGCTATATTTTTAAACATTTAATATAAAGATGACATGGATTTAAACATATGGGAACAGTACTTGAAATTTCCATACCCAGTCCGGGATCCAAATTCTTACTTAATACTGATTATTTATTTTCAAAATTCTTATGTTGACTAACATATCACTGTTCATAAAACTATTTTAAGCTTGGAAACAGTCAACAAATGGTAAGACCCCTGGTCCGGATGGTATAAGCTGTGACTTTCTGAAAAATTTTCCCAGCAATTGGATCCTATACTTACACCCGTTATATCATGAAATAATTGATAAAGAAAAGATTCAAACATCGTGGACTCAAACATTTTTTAGAATGATACACAAGGAAGGGGATGTCACTGATCCTGCTAACTACCGCAATAAACTAATGCAAATCTTCAATGATGGTTTTTATGATCCAGAATGAGATGTCTAAAGAGAATTAGGATCCTAGAAAGAATAAATCTAGCAGCGAGAATGGGCACACATATGAGAATCGAAAACAGAAAACAATTGAAGATTGCACTATGAGGTAGCGAGTGAACTTAAACTGCAGTGGAAATTCTATCTCAACAACAAAAGATAGAAATGATTCTCATTCATGGAGAAAGTGGCATGAATATCAATCATGCTCTCCCACTTATAGCTAAACGCTTTGCAGGAAGTGTTCCTTGACGCACTTTATTTTACTGGGTTGTCCAAAAATTCATCACTGACGAAAGTGTACAATCGAAATATAGCAAGAGTCGATTCACAGTTACTGAAGTTGATGATGAAATCGCAATTTAAAATGCAGTGAATCATGACCCTCATGTTCGTACTCGAAAACTAGGCCGCGATTATGAAATGTCTCTGTCTAGTATTTGGAAGGTATGAAAAAGTAATAAATATTATCGTTACCATATTCTACTGCAGGAAGAACTTTGTGGCAATAATTTCCAGAACCAAGTAACATTTTGTCAATGGGCGGTTCAGCAGATACAAGAAAACCCAAATTTCTTTTTCCGAGTACGGTTCACGGACGATTCGTCTTTCACAAACCATGGTAACGTTTATTGGCACAACATGTATTATTGGAGTGTACGAAATCCACACTGGTTGCGTGAGGTTGAGCATCAGCGTCCATTGTCCGTGAATGTTTGGTGTCAAATAACTGAAGATAAACTTATGGGTCCGTATTTTATTGATGGAAATTTGAACGATGAAAAATAGCGTATCTTTTTAGAAAATGAACTTTTAATATTGCTTGAAGCCATAAGGTTGAGAGTGCGACAAAACATGTGGTTTTAAAATAACGGTTGTACAGCCAGTTCGCTAAATCTTACAGCACTTCGCAGTTGTGGTTAATCTTTCCAAGCTCGAATGAACAAGTAAATCGAAGTGCCAGGAAACAATTTTGAGCACTTATTGTGAAATGTTAATCGAAAACCAGCACAACGATGGTGACAGGCGAAGAGACTCACCGAAAAAAAGCACTTTCTTGGTGAGAGGCGAGGGGGCTCACCGAAATTAGGCACTCCGATGGTGAAAGGCCATGGGACTTATCGAAATATAGCACCCTGATGGTGAGAGGCAAAGGGACTCACCGAAATCAAGCACAATGATGGTAAAAGGCGATGACACTCACCGAAATAAAGCACCCCGATGGTGAGAGGCCAGAAGACTTACCGAAATCAAGCACCCCGATGATGAAAGGCGATGTGACTCACCAAAATCAAGCACTACGATGGTGAAAGGCGATGGGCTCACCGAAATCAAGCACCTTTATAGTGAGGGGTGACGGGACTCACCGAAATAAAGCACCCTGACAATGAGAGGCCAGAAGACCTACCGAAATCAAGCACCCCGATGGTAAAAGGCAATGCGACTTACAGAAATAAAGCACCCCGATGGTGAAAGGCGATGTGACTCACCGAAATCAAGCACCCCGATGGTGAAAGGCGATAGGCTCACCGAAATCAAGCACCTTCATAGTGAGGGGTGACGGGACTCAGCGAAATAAAGCACCTCGACGGTGAGAGGCCAGAAGACTTACCGAAATCAAGCACCCCGATGGTGAAAGGCGATGTGACTCACCAAAATGAAGCACCCCGATGGTGAAAGCCGATGGGACTCACCAAAATAAAGCACCCCGATGGTGAAAGGCGATATGAATCACCGAAAGAAAGCACCCGGATCGTGAAAGGCGATGGGCTCACCGAAATCAAGCACCTTCACAGTGAGTAGCGACGGGACTCACCGAAATCAATCACCCCGATGGTGAAAGTTGAAAATATAACAAGTGAGTTGTAGAAGAAGTAATATCACTGTATTTCCATGTGTAAAATTATAATCAATTCCATAATAATGTTATAATAATCTTGACAACAGATTTTCAAGAATAAAATTTTTGTGGGTTTCTCGAAATTTCAGTTTCATTTTGCTACTTCTGTTACAAGCTATATAACAGAAATTCTGAAAGAAATTTACAAAAGTAACTTTCATTTTTGATTAACCTTACATCTTATGTTCGTTACATGTTGCGATATCATCATTATTTATTCGATTTTGTGTTTACCAATATTATCAATTTGATTATAATGGCAGTTGACTAATTTTAGTTGAAGATCCTAAATTTAGCAAAACTTGTATTAGACGAAGAACTTCTAAAAGGTGAACTTATTCAACTTTCAAAAAAGAAGGAAAGAAGGCAAGAGCTGAATCGAGAAACTCGAAAAGCTCGTAATACTCGCCAAAGCAATTCGTCTCGCAGATCGTCACAGTCATCATCTGACAGACACCGACGCAGATCATCATCCCCTCGTCGCTGTAAGTACATCATTTTTAACTAGTTAACTTCACTTCGTCAAGGATAGTGTATGATGCAACATGATGTAACAGAGCGCGTCTAACTCTGAGTTTACGTTGCTCGCTCTGCCCACTACTGGCATAACGCTTTGGCCTGTGAGCGCTTCGGACTTTGTGCGAAAGTTTCTCATGGGCTCTAAACTCATGTAAGAAGTTAAACGGCTGTGCCGTCAATAATGAATATTTGTTTTTTGTGATAGACCCACGCAGCATTTTACGTTGCTATGGACGCCAAAGCACATAAAGAGAGCATGCATGCGTCATCGGCTCTTAACCGGCGAAGCAGTGCAATGCGACTTTGCTATAATGTAAACATCGTGCCAAGCGGGGAACGTTCCAGACTCCAATCTCACAGTGAGAAATAATGAACGTCTTAAACTCTGAGTGTACACGACGTTCCGTCTACACTGTAGTGAAATTATTTTCTCTCGCTTGATTGATCTAATTAAATCAAATACGACTATAGACGAGTGCATTTATAGTGATGTACAAATTTTGATGCATCCATGTGTCTCTTTCAACTCGAAGCAGGAGCTCCTGAGACAGCTCATTGAGTTACAGTAGCCGTTTATCGCCTTCACGATCTCGCTCACAATCGCCCTGCGTCAAGAATACAGTGCAGGAAAAAGAAAAATTGGATCAGCGAACAAAAGCTGATGTTTCCAATAAGTCACGAAACAACGATCCGAAGTCGGACGATCCAGCAAATGCTGAAGTTCCCGACAAGAACGAGAAAACCTTGGATTTAGCTACTTCTCGGGCCGAAGTTCCGAAGAAACTCGGCAAGGACGTTTTGGAGGAGAAAACATATTCCCCGAAGGTGAACGATATGATTGCTCATCGCTGGACGGGAATTGTGAAGATATGTTTACCGGAGCAAGAATGCAAGGAAACTGCTGCACTCTACCAGACTCCGGCGAACAATCCTGCGTGGGATCCACCGAAGCTCAACCCTGAAGTAAGATCTCAGCTGCAGGAGTTAACGATACAGCGTGACTCTTGCATATCGGCTGAGCAAGCTGAGCTTTCGGCGTGCTTAGCTGCTACGGACAAAATGATAGAGCAGCTCCTAGGCCAAGATCGATCAAAGCTCAATAACTATCTTTTGCTACGTTTTGGTGACGTTGGAAGTTTGTTGGCTGATTTCCAGCATTATGAGTCATGCGTTAAAAGAAGCCTTGTGTTAGCCAACACTCCGATCGCTTCACTGAAGAAGATTTCAGGGGAAACAGAAATTGGTGAGAGCTTGTTCGGGGACAAGCTTGGCAAAAATCAGAGAGGATCGACACAGCGCTCATCGAGGAGAGATAAGTCGAGGAGAGACCATCAACGCGAATCTCGTCACAGGAAGTAACACCCGTAAGTCGCATAGCAGGTAGACTTCAATTTTTCTTATCCCATTGGGAAAAGATAACTACGGATAAAACGGTCCTTTCGTGGGTTAGAGTTTATAATATATTCTTTATTTTTGTACCAAATGGAAGGTCTATGTCAGCTGAACGCCATTGGTCTATTGACGAAAAGACAAATGTTTCAACAATTGCTTTGAGAACTGGTAAATAAGAGCGCTATAAACAAATGTAACTTTGTCAAGGGACAGTTTGTCTCAGTTATATTTTTGATCGAAAAGCCAAATGTTAAAAACATAATTATTTTGAATTTGAAAAAACTAAATGAATTTTCAACGCCTCAACATTTTGAATTGGAAGATAGTCGCACAGTCAAAGATTGTTAAAACAAGATTGCTTCATGTCTAACATAGATTTGCAAGATGCCTTTTATCTTATTTCGGTGCACGAATCTTGTCGTAAATATTTACGCTTTTTATTTGACGGTCAGTTATACGAACTTACCTGCCTACCCTTTTGGTTTAAGCACTGCGCCATTTGTGTTTACAAAAATCTCAAAACCGGCAGCTGCGTACTTACAAAAGTTGAGTTTTTAATCTGTCGTCTACTTAAATGATTGGGAACTCGGGAACTCTTTTTGGAAAAGCCAAAGAAATGTCACAGAAACTCGAGTTTTGTTAAGCTTTTTAGAATTTATATTTAACGACTTTAAGAATTCTTTGAAACCAAGCTATCGAAGCAAATTTTTGGGTTTGATTTACGATTTTCGTCGTATGACAGTAGAATTAACTAAAGAAAAGTTGCTGAAAATAAAAAAATGTCTTAAAAATTTATGCAAAAATAAAGTTATTTCAATGAGAAACTTTTCCGAGATTCTTGGTTTTCTAGTATCGTCTTGCCCAGCGGTAAATTACGGTTTCATGCCCACTGAAGTTTGTGAAAGACAAAAATATTCAGCCTCGCTTTTCAACAATGATAATTACAATGCAAAGATGAAGATATCTAGTTAATTATACGAAGAACTAAAGTGGTGGCCTTAATAAGTTTTCACACGTATACAACCAATTAGACATAATTCGTTTGAGCTCGAGATTTTCTCGGACGCTTCAGTATCAGGCTGGGGCGCGTTTAGTAAAGAAAAAAAAAATCTTTGGTCATTGGAAAGAATCGGAAAAAGACCACAATATTAATTATCTAGAGTTACTCGCGACATATTTTGGATCAAAGGCATTTGCTTACAATTATAGTAATTGAAAAATTCTGCTTCATATTGATAATACTACAGCCTTTCGCATTTATTATTAAAATGGGAGGCGTTCAATTTAAAAGTCTCAACGAAATAACACGTCGTATTTGGTCATGGTGTAAGGAAAGGCAAATTTGGATTTTCGCGACATACATAGCTTCGAAAGATAATACAGAAGCCGATTACGATTCGCACTGAATAAAATCTGTTGCTGAAATTGAATTGTCGTCTCAAGAATTCGATCGCATCGTTAACAAATTGGGCAAACCGCAAATTGATCTTTTTGCCACGCGGGTTGGCGCGAAATGTACAAGATGTGTCGTCGCAAAAAATTCCCGACTGCTTTGCTATCGACGCCTTGACTTTAGATTGGTCGTATTATTTCTTTTATGAGTTTCCACCTTTTTCAATGATTTTGAAATGTTTACAAAAGATTAGAGAAGAAAAAGCGGAAGGAATGATGGTCGGACCAAAGTAGGCAGCACAGCCTTGGTACCCATTGTTCTGCGAATTATTTATTTTAAAAACTCTTAAATTCAAAGCTTAGGATGATGTCTTTTTTGCTAACAGGAAACTGGATCATTTTTGGAACAAGACTACCCTGGTGGTCGCAGTCTTGTCAGGATAGCGTACGAAATAAGAGGTACTCCGCAGACAGCTCTAGATATTACGCTCGCATCAATTTTTGACTCATCTTATAAGCAATACGAAGGTTTTTTTTAAGATGGTGGTGTTATTGCACCGAAAACCGCATTGATCATTTTTCTGTCTCAATGTCTCATGTATTATCATTTTTAACGTCTTAATTCGATCGCAATTCATGGGCTCCTACTTTAAATTGCTACCGATCAGCTGTTTCGCTGCTAGTTGGAACAGACATGGCTCAAGATGATAGAGTGTTGCGTTTCTTTCAAGGTCTTTATAATTTAGGACCATCAAAGCCTAAATGCGATTCTACTTGGGATCCCCAAATAGTTTCAAATTATTTTTTGTTACTTCCAAACAATAGACAATTGAATATTACAGATTTAGGCAAAAAACTTATCATTCTCCTTGCGCTAGTTACGGGTCACCGATTCCAAGCGTTTTCGTTGATTGAGTTAGAAAATGTTGATAAGGTAAATGATGCAATTCACATAAAAATTCCCAAGCGCAATAAAACCTCTAGACGTAACAAAAAACAGCCTATACTTGTTTTACCGTTTTACCGCAATAATGAAAAAATCTGTGCAGTGACGACGTTAGAATGTTATATAGATAAAACTAAAGACAGGCGCAGGAATGAAAAACTTCTCTTTCTAACCTGTAGAAAACCATATAAAGCAGCCTCAGCTGCAACTTTAGGCCATTGGGTGAAAGACATTTTAGGCAAAAGCGGTCTCGATACCAATATTTGTTCTGCTCATTCCACGCGTCATGCATCAACTTCGGCTGCAAAAAAAAAGGTGTCGATATGAAGACACTAAGAAAAACAGCCGGATGAACAGAATCATCCAATACGTACGTCAAGTTTTATGACCGCAAAATTTCGGTTAATGAAAATGCGTTTGCGAATGCTATTATAAACAGTTAAAAATTCTGATTTTTATATTACATTGTAACGAAACCCTTTTGTGAGAAAAAAATAAATAAATCAATTGAAAATAAAACTACTAAGGACTATACAAAGTATTGATATACTTTGTTCTCTATACCGTTGTAACTGCTTCGAACATCTACATTGTTTGATCATGAGGAAGAGGCGCATAATACAATTATATGATTAAACGAACCTACTTGTAAGTGAAGTTCGATCATAATTGTATGAGCGCCTCTTCCGAAATGATCAAAGTCCCACCACTAATACCCAAATATCTCGAAATCAATGTTTCGAGATCCCATCGGATAATAGTTACGACGGAGCTTCAAACTAATGAGAGCGCGCGAGCGCTTGCCGGATAATCACAGGAGTACAAGTGCCGTAGGATGGCGCTGGAGGCGCCTCCATCAATCGCTTTGTTAGCTTGAAGCTTTAAAATTTGTGGAAAATCGGGCCAGGTCGACCTACTGTCGAGAGGACTACATTGTTTGATCATTTTGGAAGAGGCGCTCATACAATTATGATCGAACTTCACTTACAAGTAAGTTCCTTTAATCATATAATTATACTTATTTTTAGAAATCGTTATGTCGCATTCTAATCTTATCTCAATGATATTTGTGTTCATCAGGGAATTTGTTCAACTTGCGTTTACTGTGTTCTTTCCAGTAAATTGCAACAAACAATATAAAGTGATTTCAATACTGATAGGACATTGAAACTAGCCCTAACGATTTTATAACTGAAGTTGTAAATTGAATTAACAACAATTGAGTAAGATTGATCCTTACAATTAAAAAGCCACACTGGAATTTAAATCATTATTCAAAAACAGAAACAACGAACTGTGTATTCACTCAAGGGAGAGACGATTGCGTACTTTAGCGATGTCTCGAATTTATTGAGAAAATTGCTCTCAAATAAAAATAAATGAAATGGATTCTTCTCTGATGGAAAATCAGGAACCAAAACTTCCTTCGCAAAATGAGTTTTGTATTGTGAGATAAATTTCAAGGTAGTTACGAATCTTTTTCTAGATCTTTTGTTTTTAAAAAATCAAAGTAAGATCTCACATTGAAATTTCAATTGCTAGTGTTTTAAGGGTAGTTTACAGGGACTCTTGGGAGTGTGTTAGGGGCGTAAAACCCATATAGATGTTACAGGAAATTCTTCGCTGGATAATTCTCTACAAGCCTCCATACTTTCTTATCACATTTTCACAAACCCTGAAAAATTATTTGAAAAAATCAAGGACATGATTTTTCCCCATGCATTTTACATGGAAAATTTCAAGTCAAAACCGGCACCCGTTAAAATGAAAAAATTAAAAAATACAAAACTACAGAATTCTTTTTTTAAAATTTGTAATGAAATGGAGGGGGAGGAAGTCGTTTCCCTCTTAAAAAAAGTGTTTTCCAGCCACCCTATTGTACCACCCATATTCCTATAAATTCTCCTTTCTAGTCAATTTTAATAATCTTCAATATTTTGAAACCAATTCCGATTGTTAATATTTGTAACAATAAGTTTGGCGTGTTCAGTAAGAACTTGTTCCGCTTTCTTTTCAAGTGTACATAGATTTTGCTCGACATTAACTATGAGCTCTTCTTAAATCACACGCTCTTCATCAATTTGTTCTAACGTGGATTGAGGAAATTGAATTTTCCTGATACCTCTTTTCGATTTTTCAAGGGTTATTTTTATTCTCCCACATTTTGAAGAACTTTTACCGAAACGTATTTTAAAAAAGGAAATGAATTTCAAGATTTTGAAACAAATTTATTTTGTTGGTTAGTTGCATTTAGTATTGATTTTTGAACTGATGAATATAAATAATGTATTCAACCAGTTATTACTGATTTTATTTCATTGATAGAGAATCAAGCATTTCTCATTATCTTAATTTTGTTCACATTATTATCTCATTCTTAATTCAAATCACTTGACGTGGATACAATGAGTCACCTGTGCGTCATCTAGACGCAAGCAATTTATGGCTCTTCATTATTCTCCCGGAAGCAAATGCGCTGGACGGACATTGACTTCACGCAATCACTCTACTTTCATTACCTCGAGTGTCCCACCAGACGGGTATCAGTTGTAACATTATCATTAATTCTAACTGGGGATCGATTTTTTGTTTACTAATATTTCCAATGTAATTATCTCTGTAGTTGGCTGATTGTAGTAAAAGATCTTTTTGATTTCTTTACAATCCTCCTCATCAAAAGCTTGAATCAAATTATCTTTGAGTTTAGTAATACGGGGGCAATTTTAGGATTCTCCTTATTGGCAGGAACTTGTCGCATCAGGGCACACAGTGAACTTTAAGCAATCGCGATAACCATTTAAAACTAACTCTGGATCGTTCGTCAAATATTGCATGTTTATTTCTTTTAGCAATAACTTCACGGTTACATGGTAAACACAAACGCATACTGTATGTGCTCCGCGACTCCCTGCCAAAACACAATGTTCCGGTCTGAGTTGTGTGCATTTCGTGAAGCCTATTTTGATATCTTCATATTCTGACTGGAATTCTGCATACATTTCATTTAAATTGCACAAAATCAATGTTTTCAAACGCGAACTTTCTTGTCACTCACTCTAACAGGCACACAATCCTTCATTCCAGGCATCAAGCGACTCATGTCGTCACGATCATAGAATTTGGATACCGTATTTTCAGTTTCAAGACTCAAAGGCTTTGGCTTAGGCAGAGTCAAAATCTCATTGTCAGTAAAGAACTTTTTTGCATTTTTAGCTTGTCATTCGGATATCTTGAAGTAAACCATTAGTTTTCTGCGACTCCAAGACTTTGGAGCAAGTGTAAGAAGTTGAATTTTCTCGGCTTTACTTGTTAATGATGTAAGCTTCTCTTCAATTTGATCTAGAATTTCAACTGCGGCCTCATGATATTTGTCATTGCACAGCGTAACATTCATCTCGAGTTTGCCGGAGTAAAAGTCTGGATTATCATCGTCATTTGACATGATTTCTCCATTTGACAAAATAATTCCACTAGTTTCAGCATCATCAACGTTTTCATTCGCAAGAACATCATCACGAGGCTGGTCGGTATCACCTAAATTTGGCGCTGGTATTTCTTTCAGTTTACTGAGCACTTTTTTGCATGTAGCACAAATTTTCATTTCTTCATATAGTGTAGGAAATTTCGATCGTGAGCCTTCAGAAATACGATGTGTATTTGACATCTTGTTATGACTCTCCGTCTTGAAAGGATTGAAGCATTTGATAGCCCATTTTCTTTAAATATTTTCACCTTTTTTAGGGGCCATAGCGAGTAAAAAAAAAGGGTGAAAATGGCAAAGGGTGGGTATAGTAGCTGAAGCTTTATGCCGTAGCCATTACTCAACTTTCCAAAATATAAATGAGAAAACCATATGACAAACCTGCAAAGTCATACCGTTTTGAAATCCCATTTCATATTAAAATATGAGGACGATTAATGCTTGTTTTATACCGTAGATTTTTGTTTTCACTTTTGAAAACTTCAAGTTCTTTGTTATCTAAAGAATGAAATTTAAAGCTTATCTCTCTGATGACCGCGATCTTCATTTGTTTCTTATAATAACCTGAAGAGAAAAAAATGAAGAACAAGTGGCATCCGAAAATACATATCTGTTGATTTTTTAAGCAGGCGTCCCATTAGAGTATTTGTTATTTATCAACAAATTTTATGTGACGAAAGCTCATTCACACAAGCATATAGTATTATTACTTTTCGGAATAGCAATACAATGAAGGTGTACCACGTTTTGCAACGGGCGCGACTCAAGAGCCAGTCTCATGAGAGTACCGGAGTACTCAACGCTTATTTTCATAAATTAAACATTCGAATCCCACTTTCTTATCTGCACAGTTTTATAAGAAAAACCCTGAGCTTTTTTCAAAAACAAAAAACAAAAAAAAAAAGTCTCATTACGAAAAAAAGTCAGATTTATTTTTACCTTTATTTTTGAAGGTCGAAAATTTTTGTTTTCTTTTAATGCGTAGCATCAATCGAAAGGACCTAAAAAATCCTATCGAAAGTGCACTAGAACAAATTTTCTTTATCGCCATTAGAAGATTTAGGAATCGCCGAAATAGATGATATCCACGAAAATCCCAGCATTCCACCCCATCCCCCTCGGTCAAAACTTATTCAAATCAAAAAATTTCTTTTCATTAACTACTTTCCAATACTACAAAACTTTGCCTAAGTTTATTTTAGATCGGACAACTTTGACTTTTTGAGAGGGTACACTTGACAAATAACGGCCCATATAAGAGAATCGAAAAAAATCATCATAACAGCGAGTTTCACTATTTGAATTGATATACGAGCATATCCTATGGTGTTCCATTTAATATGCATAATTTTTTATACCACCACATTTGAAGTAAAATCTGAGAAGAAGAAATTGTTTTCATTGAAAGTGGTTAAGTGTCTAGCCAGTCCACGCCTATTATCATGCTCCTTTGTGACATATTTCATTTCAGGGGTAATCCAAGGTGCAGGTTTTTTAGACTTGTCAGGAGTCTGCAAAGATGTTAATACGTCAAAAGCCGATATCAGATTAGCAGACAGCTTTTCTCATTTCGTATTAAGATCTTAGACTTGTAACAAACTCTCCCAGTTATAGGCCATCTGTTTACAGAATGATATTAAGATGGCACTTTCCTCATAGTTAGTGGTACTTCATTCCATGGACGTGCCCCTCTAACCATGAACGATCTTTGGAGTTTACAGGATCTGTGCTACAGTATTTTTAAAGCTTACAAGGAGGGTTAGGTTAGAATCCAGTGCCGTTTTTTTTTGTAACTTTGCAAGTGTAAAGAGGATCCCAGACTATGAAGAAAAAATGTTTGCAAATGTTTACATTTGAGGGTTGAAATCACCCCTTCTATATTTTTGAGGCTTCTAGTATTTTTAAAGGAAACATTGTTTTTTATTTATTGTTTGTACACAAAATTGTTCTGATTGATGATGTTTAACAATATTAGCCTCAGTTGTAAAAACACTTACGCTATAGTGTTTCACAATTCAGAAAATCTAACCCTTGAATGCTTCGCCATATAAATTACAGTTTAGGATTTTGGACTTTGTTGCTGCAAACATTTTGTTTTGATGTTAAATTCTATCGAAAATCATCACTGTTATTTGAAATGACCCCTGTATCAGGTATCATTCACCCCTTCAATATTATCAGTGAATAAAAAATATATTTTTCAATATAAAATTTTTGTAAGTAATGAATTACAATATTTGTTTTCGACATTCAATAATAATATAACTGATTTTTTGTTAACGATGTCACTTGTTCTTATGTTAATTAACCCTTGAAATGTAAAATCCGACCCCAGAAAACTTATTGTGTTTTGTTAAGCAGGCTATTTTAATAATGATACATACAACAGACATGTTTTAAGAATTTTTATTGATATTCAGTCACGTACATATTTTCGTTGAAAATTGTACACACACACCTACATTTACACATGTCGTCCCTTTAAACCTTATTCCTCAAGGCTTTCGGTTTACAATATATCTCCTACAAAATAAAAAATAAATGTACCAAAAATAAATAAAAAGAACAAACAAAATATTGTATTTCAGAAGCTGGGCGTGTGATATGATAAAGGCAATACCATTTTGGCATTCGTAATAATAACTGCGCACATATAAAATTTTCAGCCATGTATATAAACCATTATTGGGCATATATATAAACCAAAATAACAGAATATTTGTTCAGTTATAAATATGCTTGCGTTTCTATCGTGTAAAGTATTACAACATGAAGTCATAATCAATCCGTTAAATATAAGATCGTTATTGACACTAACATTCAATGCGGAAAAACTTGGCATTTAGCCTTCAGAAATAACACCTAAGCAGGTACATCTACACGATGTGATAGAGGATACTATAAAAGGAAATATGTTTGATTCTTCATTTATTATTGGAAATGTAGTTGCTTCACAATTTGGTTATGAGGATAGTCAAATTGACATACAACCGATTGAAGATGAAGAACAATAAGAAGAAAACGATTATGACGGAGTAACTAGTTTTTTATATGAAAAGGAGAAAGTTAATTTTGACTATGAAAAAGAAGCTGCTGACTATGCGAATTAGGGAAAGAAAAAGGATTTATCGTTCACATCCGTTCATCAAAGGTTCAAGAAGCTTTGTATAGAGCGACAATTAAGAAGATGGGAAAAACAAGTCAAAAGTGGTGGTCACTGAGAAGATAAGATATAACACGTAGCAAAATACCTGAATGTGAAAGTTTGCCCAAATTTTTTTTTGTTCATAGTTTGGGATCTTTTTTCGACCTTCGAAATAAGAAAAAAATCGGCGCCGTACACCAACCTAACCCCCCTATTAGAGTCTTTACCCAGGCGAACGGCAGTGGTCCGGACTAGTCAAGGTCGTCAAGGGAATGGATACGATTTTGGTCCCCAAAATCTGCTCCAGGGACCTCACCATTAATAAAATGAAACTCTGATACAGGGACATAGAAAGGTTAGATGTGTGAATCGCTTCGGATAATTTCCCGAGCGATGTTTAGAAGCCTTCTCGTCCTACAGAGGTAGAGGCTCTAATTCAACACTGCCACAAGCATTGGATTCCTCTGATGCTGGGTTATGACGCAAACTCTGACCCCACAGTGTGATGAAAGCCAAAACATCAATGGCAGAGTCTTTCTCGGATCACAATTATATCTTTTTCTGCTGAGCTTTAGGAGTAGTTTCAGGACGGACTAGAAGTCTGTTGTAAGCTTCTTTGGCGCTTAAGCCATTAAGACTATTGTGCAACTAGCTTTAGGAGTAACGGTGGTTTCAAAGATCAGAAATTCAAGGCATGCAAGTTGGGACTCATATAAAAAGAAATTGAAAGGCAGGCTTGTGTTATTTTCCACATCCTACGATACCATAGGTGAATTAAAGCACGAATGCGGATTTTTTGCGAAGGGTTCTGGTCATAGCATATGAAAACGATTGCCTCACAAGTACAATTAGGTATAGAAAAGGGGCAGAATGTCGAAACATCCACCTAAAGAAAGTGCGTAAAAAGAATAGATCGTTGTACAACAGGACTTCGGAAGCATTGCTAAATCACCTGATAGAAGACCACTTTCCAGGTTTTTAGCGAACTCAAGCTAACTTAGAGAAGTTAGGCTGAGGCCAAGAAAGGAAGAAGGCCTACGGGAATTTCGCTGCTATGATATCAGGAGGTGGAATAGGCCATTGTGTCCTTCTGCCCTATAAATCACCAGGAACAGGTGGCGTCTATCCTATGCTCTTACAAATGGTCATGACTCCTGATGAATTTAGAGAAGCTTCTCGATAGATGTATCAGAGAAAAGCTGCTTCTAGCTTCACGGTTGCTCAGAGGAGAGCACGCTTTTCAGGCAGGCTTTTGGCTTAGCAGGATAAGCATGGTGTAGGAGCCCCTACTCAGATGTGATCCATATTGCCGGCGTTAATGTTTACCGCTATAAGATGAATTTACTCCAAGTATTAATTAAAAAAAAGATTGAAGAATAACTTTTAGCTAATGATGCTATAATTGATACGCAATAGTGTCATAAAATCCAAATACAGCAGCATTATTAATTTGAAGACACATTTTCTCGCGATTTTCCCAGTCACACTGTGAATTCATTCTACTTATTTTTATTTTTGCGTAGTTTCTCTATTTTTGAAATCGGAAAATGAATTTGAAAATAATATCGAAATTTTAAGTGGAAGAAACTTTTCAAAAATATTTATCGCATCTTTAATGTTGTCCTTCATTTTGACGAATTGCTTGCTTATTTGAAAAAGCGACTTATGAAACACAAATATTGAATCATAAGCTCAATGCATATGTAATTTGTGAGATATCATTCTATCAGAGTGATTATTAGTCTCACTGTCAACGAAATTCTTCACTAAAACAGTAATCAATTTTCCTTAGCCAAACAAAAAAATGAAGATTCTTTCTATTTTGGTCCCAACATGGATGGTTATTCTTGATTCTATTGGTAAATATAATAATCTAATAATATATCTATATTTTTTCGAAATTTTCTAAAGTTCCGTCAAGATCCCTTGAAATCCCTTGAAATAATTAAGAGTATTTGATTTATTTTGAAATTCCCTAGAAATGTAATGAAATCCCTTGAAATCTTTGAAGCTTGGTGAAATTTGTTGAATTACCATGAAATCGGTTCAAATGGGCTGGACAGAAGTCCTATTCGGAGATTTTAAAAGTTGCGTAATATGCTTCAGTCATTAATGGGCATAATTCCAATTTTGATAGCATTTACTTTCTCATGAATTACCAAGTGAAGTGATAAACGGAATCTAATGTCGCTTGAAACAGTTAAAAATATTGTGACTTTCAAATTATATTTTAAAAAATGTTCATGATTTGAATGCTACAAATATCTCCAAATTAAGAAATCCATCAATTTACTTTAAAATTTTTAAGTTCTGGAAAGTACACAAACAAATTAACATATTCTAAAGATTGTACTGTATTATTTCAGAAAAATAGGGCTGTTGGAGTTGAGGGCGGAGAAATAGTGTTAGAAAGGGGTGAGAAATTTAATTAAAATCAAATCTTTTGAAACAAAATTTAGTTCATTTTACTCTATGATAGCTGATAACAGATGAGCATGTGGTTACGAAATACAAATATCTTACAGTCACAGTCGCAGAGCATATATAATTCATAAGATAAGAACTACAGTGTGCATATGTATTATCTCACCAAAAACATCTACGATGGAAAGAATCCAATGAAGTAAAAAGTTTTCAGTAAAATCAACATGTTAGTTTTCACCACTTATATCTTAAAACCAACCAAATGATTTCTGAGAATATTTATTATATTTCTTTAACATTTCATATTATTATAAAAATGGTAATACATAATACTCGAAAAAACGGTTTTTATAGGAAATATTTTTTTATCGACATAATTCAACACTGATCCAAGAAAAAAAGGATTCCTTAATTCCAGGCAAATCGATTGAGTGAATGAGGGTGGCGAGTTTTTTTCCCGGCTTTATAGCTTGAAGCTGAGTGATTAGAAATTCAATTCAGGTTCAGTTTCAGAATGTAACTTCTGTGTCAATTCAGGTTTAGGTTCAGAAGGTAATTTCCGAATAAATTCAGGTTGAGATAGTAGTTTCTGAGTTGATTCAGGTTGAGAAGTCGAATTCAAAGGGGGTTGAGTCAGGTATGTCACTAATAGCTGAAATAAGGCTATGCCTTGGATCGAAGGAAGTGGCGTCTACCCTGAGACGGCCTTTCTTTAGTGGTTTCCATGACAAAGGACAAAATCGCAAGTCTGCATAACTTGACAGTGCTTCCAGTAATTGTGGCGAAACTTGACACATCGAGTTTGACACATTCTCCAATCATAAGCTACGCCACCACAATTGAAACAGGGTGGTTCAGCCTTCGGTTGGAGCCTGTTTTCCAGAGGTAGACTTCCTCTTATGGGGTCGGGTTCAGTTGAGGCACATAGCAAGCCCTTCTCACTACGATTCTTGTCCTTATTGATATCAGGAATGAATTTATTTTTATTATTTCTAGTTTTATTTCCATATCCCGACTCAGACTTATCATTTGAGGAGGGTTTTAGTGCTAATTTTATCCACCTACTTTACCAACAAATTAATCAAAGATTCGAGAGAGCAGTTGGCACCGCTTGATGTGGTGCCACTGGTATTTTTACCAGCCCCGCGAGAAAGTCTAGTTTGATCAGCATAAGCCAATTCAGGAAAGAATCAATTTTTTGGGCTAGGTAGCAACCTGTCCATCTGTTCCTTCATTGTATCAGGGTGTTGAAACTTGAGGAACAAGACCCTGCAAGCGTGCCAGAAAATCTGCTGACCTTTTAGCAGGACTCTAATATCGAATGTCGACTTGTTCTTCAAGACGTCATTGATATAATTTATGTCTTTGTGAATCACTAGCATCCCTAGCATAATTCCTCATCTGTAAATCCTGAAACCGTTTGCTCCTCCTCTACCCTAGTGAAAGCAAATTTCTGCACTCGTTTCACTGTTCGCACCGAACATGATTCCCCAATCTTCAAAAATAGTGTCCACAGTTTTATGATGGGACCTGGTATGGTGATACTGCATTTAAGGGGCCTTACCTCCTCCTACTAATTGGGTTGTGCTCAAAGTGGAGAGTAAGGTTGCAAGGTGAAGTAAGGCATCTCAATAGGAGCAAACTGAAACGGGGTGTTACACCTCTGTGGCCCAGTAGCAAGAGGCGTAGTGGCCACAAAATTTGCCCATATAATAGACGATGCACCTGGAAACATTCAAACTGTATTCTTGGCTTGGGTTGGTTTGCGTTGGACCGACGCCCTCGAGACACACGTGTGAATGTTCGGGAATCCTTGAAACGGCTCCATTTTCAGAGTCAAGGTGTTGCGATGCGAATCCAACTCCCAAAGGCACTACAAAGGGTCTAGGTCATCAGTAGTTGCGTATAATAAAACACTGCCTGTGTACTTGTGACCGAGGTATGGACGTTACCCGCACAGTAAATAGAAGGGGTGGGGCCTCACTCAAAGGCCCTTCTAGTGACTTGCCTCCCCCCCCCTACTCCAGTGCTGAAGGCGGGACATTTGAATGATCTTTGGACAGCACCCATAGTATATTCGTATAGGGCTGCATCGCTACCACTCCGCAAGGAAGGTCTTTCAGTTTGGATCATTATGTGATCCACAATGTCATTGATGACCTTTTATAGCTGCAAAGTTCGTTGACCGTCACCAAACTGCAACTTCGAGTCATTTTCCATTCGTTGGATCACTTTCGTTTCGGAGACGTCCTTCTGAGTGAACGTATGTCTCAAACCCGCAGAATATCGATTGACCCCGATGAGTCGCGCTATCGTTTACCCAAGTATCGCCCGAGTTTATTCTCAGACGATATGTAGTGGGTAATCTCGAATTTCTGGTCGTCCGACATTTTTAATTGGTTGAAAATTTACAATTTTCGAAATCTTAGAAGCAATTATTCAATAAAATCTCAAGGATCATTTCATTATGCTTAGCATTAACAGTAATATACAATTCGCGCAGAATAAAATTTTAAATATTTCTAATTATCCTGGCGGAATACTCAAATTCAGGTAATTATTTTTTGAGCCTGAGGTGACTTTAGGTTTTTTGTTGGTCGATTGCCCAACAATCGAAGTTATTCTATTATTGAATTTATTATTTGAGGCTACATTGAGGTCATGTCAATGTTACCGCAATGCAAAGTATTTTATTCATATGTTAATTGAGATTATGTCAAGGTTACATCAATGCATCCTCAATTTTATTTTTGCTTATTCTTCAAACATCAAAAAGGATGAACAAACAATTATAAGCCAATCAATTGAACTTTTTTAAATGTCTGTCAATATACTGGTGCGGAAAAGGTTCCAAGCGTGGAACTGAACATTTCGTCTTATACACTAATTCATCCTGATTTTTCAAATTTAATTATTTGTTTCTTTTTTCAGAATGCACTTGTTTTTCAATACTTGTTAATTTTGTCCTGTTCTATTTGTTTTCAAATGCTTCATATATTAATCATGAGAAAACACGTGGCCTTTTCAATGGCCAGCCATCTCTCCATTAACCTTACCTAGATTCTGCACTACTCGCGCGCGTAAGTCGGGAGCTAGTTAAAATTGGCTTGCAACTAGTTATTTTATTTTGGATTTTTCTAATATTCTGGATATAAACTGAGTTGAAATGAACTTTAATGATTGCCTAGCTCAGTAACTCGCTTGATGGAATGGGTGGATTACGCTTCATGCAGGGTAATCGACAGCTATGTTGCAAAACTGTAATTACATGAAGTGGTCAAAGTGAACACTCGAACAATTCACGAATATTTTGCCGAATATGAGAGAACTGATGAGCGAAATGAGACCTCGATCTAATATTTTGACATTTCATGACAAAAATACTGACTCGACTCCAAAAATAACGAAAGCCTTGCCCGAGGTCAGAAACTAACAAATTTCAGCGGCGTGTGCTTACCAGTTCGGCACACGCAATTGAAACGCGAGGATTTACTTGAAGTTTTACTAAAGACAGAAAAATAGGAAGCTACCTAACAACAGCGGTCGCGTCGATCTCTTCTTGCTCAAGTCAGTTTAGGTTTTAGCAAATAATTTTAGTCTCCTTGCAATCTCAATTTTTCCTTTTCAAGCCACGGGAAGCTCCTGTCACATAGAGCTCAGAACAACGAGTGAAGGAGAGTGGCGTTGACGTTCTTCGTCTTCTATGAGAGTGGAAACGCCACGCACGTTTGAACGCTGGAAATAATTGGAGTGAGAAACAGAGATAAAGAGATGAAGAGAGACAACTGTCAGTTAGGGTTTCTGCAGCGTGGTGGCGCCACAATGGTTTTCTTGTCTTTACGCGAGCTTTCCGTCACCTGGTATCCGCCAAGGTCGCCAGGTCTGTGTTTATTCCTATCAAACTGCAGCTCCACCGCAGCATAGTGATTCTAATTCCCTAAAAATCTCATCCACTGCGCATGTGCTGAAAAACCTCCTCTTCTCAATCCTTGGCAAAATCGAAGGTCCAGTACAGCCACCCTAGTATACCTAGTTAATGGTAATAATAATAATATGAGCTGTACTGTTTTTTAAGTGATAACACATAGCCGATAACAAATACACTGCAATTTTTGAAAATTTGTTCATTATATGCATTCATCGCTAAATCTTGATTTCTTCTCCGTGAAAACACTTTAGATTTCCATTCTGCTTCATGTAATTTCGAAAAAGGTAATTCTCTATTTTTTGTTGCAGAGTTAAGTTCACAGTCCGAGAGTTCGCGTAATGGCGCCCCTGTTTCTGGTGTTCCTCGTACCAGAACTTCTTATTCTCCTGATAAACATCATTCTCCTCAAAGGTCCAGGTCCAGGTCTCCTCCTAACGAGATTGATCCGGCTGGATTTCATTATGCCAGGCTCCCACCTGCCGAGTATGATCCTGCATGGTTTCCTCCTTCCGAGTTTGATCCTGATGAATTTCATTTTGCCGAGTATCTTACCAGCTGTTCTTATCAGGGCAGGTCTTCTTCTCCAAAGACTCTTACACCTGCCAGTTCTTCTCCTTTGAAGCCTGCACCTCCTATCAGGTCTTCTCGCCCAAGGCCTCCTCCTCTTCCCTGCAGGCGCATTGAGCCACCTACCAGGCTCCCTTCTTCCAACGGAAGAGGATATGGGCTTGAACATATCAATAGTATTAGGCTTATACCCCGCGAAAAACCACGCCATATATTTGAACTGCGAAGATACACTTTTCCTGCCGATAAATCAATCAAATTGAGACTAGGAGATCATCACGGTGAGTCTGTGCCAACTCAAGAACAAATTGTTGTGTCAACATCTCATGGTGACGTATTTGCAATATTGGAGAGTACTAATGCTCTTGCTGGGATTTATATTGAAGATAAATTTGTGAACCTGAGACGGGTGAAAATAAATATGATAAGCGGAACAGTTACACTTTTGACCAAAGACGAACTCAAAGACTCTCCAGTAGGTTCGAAACGCCCAATCACAAAATTCTTTAAAGTGAAGAGGGAAGATGAAGTGTAAACCATAATCCTTTACATTATTTGTTTATTAAGAGAATGCAAAACAAAATTGTTATATTCTTTGGGAAGTTATAACTGGAAATGATAATGAAAAGTCTACGTTCTATCGTTCTCGAGGCTCTAATCTTCCATCAATGCCCCAGATATATATATTTTTTTTAAGCAAATGGAAAAGTTTTGTTTGAGGAGATTATTCATCGTAGCGTGCTACTTTATAATTGTTGGTAAAGAGAGAAAGAAATTATGCTTCCCCAGACACGTCGAATGATACTTCAGGTTCTTGTGATCACTGGGAAAAAATCATTCTGCTAGAAGATATGAACATTGGGTTGAACTGCAACGCAAAGGTACGAACTGAGAGCTAGGTTATATTGGAGATTCAAAAACAAATCTCAAATATGGCACATTGCTAAGCTTATCCTTAGAAAAGGGCATCAGCCCTGTTTTTGAAAATCACTGTCAGCAGTGCAATTAAAGTGTGTGTTACTGTGGTTGTAGAGGGAATAACTGTTGATGTTTGGTAAAATTATAAAATCCACCTAGCCAATGACAAAACCAAGCAAGCGTATTTAAGACAGTTGAGTATTACAGATCTTGGAAAAGATGAAAAAGAAAATATCAAAAGCATACTGAATTTTTAACATGCTTGTATCATCAGGCATTTGACTTAGTCCGTGACTAATAATGAAGAGCCAGGTTGACCCGAGAAATAGTTAAAAAAAGATTATAATAGGGGAGACTACCCTACAGTAGATAGGTGATAATTCCAACACGTGCACATGCATCAGCTTGCAGCAGTGAAGAAAACTTGTATGAACTATAATCATCTACGACATAGTGTATTTATTCATGTATTCATTCATTCTGTCCACAATAAAGCTCTTATGTTTATGCTCGCTTTTCATGTATTTTTCGTCTTATGAATTTGCCTATTATGTCAATGTGACAATTCATTAGTGAACGGTACCAGTTGAAAATGTAACTATTTTTTATCTTATCATGAAGGCAAACGCAGGATTCCAATAAGAAAGGTGCAATTTCCCAGCTCGATTTTGAATGTTTATAAAATATTCACTCCAAACGTGAAAAAAGTGCAACGTTTTACCTCACAATTTTTTATGCTTTTAGAACTCCTAAGCTAAACATTACATCGTCATAAATTGAATTTATTATCTACATTTCTCTAGAAATCTTTCAAAATCCTCTGAAATTTGTAAATTCCTCTGCAATTTTTGAAATTTCTTCATATAGTTTGGTATTGCTCAAATACGTAGAAAACCCTTTGCAATAAAAATCTAGAATTTAGCTCTTTAGAAATCCTTTAAAGTTGTCAAATAATGCCTTAAGAATTATTTGAATTCCCTTGCATTTTTTTTCATGAATTTTTTTAATCTTTTAAAATAACGAAGGATATTCAAATACATTAAAACTTACTTGATGTCCTCGATTCCTTCAAGTTTTTGAGATCTGTAGAAATTATTTGAAATAAAACTTAATTCGTACCACTAAGGTTCTTCTGAAATCCCTTAAAATCTCCTCAAATCTTTGGAAATCGTAATATTATGCATTAAGCAACGAGAAACCATGTCAATAAAAACTTCTTATTTCAAATTTTATTTAAATGTTATTTCAAAATGTTTGATAAAAATTTATATTCTGTTTATATGTAAATAATTGACGTTTTAGACAAACTTCAGTTTCCAATTTAAACAAAATCAAATTTTGAAATTTTGAGTGGAAATTACATCTATCTGAACATGACTAGTTTCAATAGCTAAGTTTAATGTTTAGGTTTGTAAAAATTTCAAAGAAAAGCATTTGAAGGGAATTAAAAATTTTGTGTTTACACATTCGCAAATTTTTGAAAATTAAAATTTTGTCTCAATTCTTCGTTGAAGTACAAGAAAATATCGTTTTTCAACTATTCTTGTTGTATTTTTTTGTTTGAGATGATCCAGTCATGAGTTACGATGCGCACCGCAAAACACTTTTTTTTTACCTCTGGCAGATTAACTATAACTTGCTCGATTATCGATTCTTCTATCTTGAAAAATTACTGTAACTTTTTTTAATGCATATCATTCGAACTGTGGAACATTCGTCATTAGGTAATGAAACCTGTTTTCAGAAAAAAATTCTTTGAAAAAAAAATTGACCACATGAGGCTGCTTTATTTCAGTGAGTCCTCTCGCCTCTCACCATGAAGGTGCTTTATTTCGATGAGTCCCCTCGCCTCTCACCACCGGGGTGCTTAATATCGGTGAGTCCACTACCCTCTTACCATCGGGGTCCTTGATTTCGGTGAGTCCCCTTGCCCCTCACCCTCGAAGTTCTTCATTTCGGTGAGTCCCCTCGCCAACTTGATTTGGGTGAGGCCCCTCGCCTTTCACCGTCGGGGTGCTTGATGTCCGTATGTCCCTTCGCCTCTCACCACGGGGGTGTTTGATTTCGATGAGTCTCCTCGCCTTTTACCATAGGGGTGCTTGATTTCGGTGAGTCCGCTCGCCTCTCACCATGGGGATGCTTGATTTCGGTAAGTCCCCTTGCCCCCTATTATCGGGGTGCTCGATTTCGGTGAGTCCACTACCCTCTTACCATCAGCGTCCTTGATTACGGAGAGTCCTCTTGCCCCCCACCATCAAAGTGCTTCATTTCGGTGAGTACCCTCGCCAGCTTGATTTGGGTGAGTCCCCTCGCGTCTCACCACGGAGGTGCTTGATTTCCGTAAGTCCCCTCGCCTCTCACCACAGGGGTGATTGATTTCAGTGAGTCCCCTCGCTTCTCACCATCGATGTGCTTTATTTAGGTCAGCCCCCTTGCCTCTCATCATGGTGGTACTTGTTTTCGATTAGTATTTCACAATAATTGCTCAAAATGTTGTCTTCGCACTTCAATGCACTTGTTAATCCGACATTCGAAAGATTCCACACAACTACAAAGTGTGCCTCTCACAAACTTCTGTTGAGAGTTGCTTTGTAATTACTCTTTGAAGCAGGCATGGGTACTTTGAAACTTTTGTCTTCCAAATCTTTAACTACGTCGCAGAACCCTCGATGAAGGACAAAGACATCATTCGTCCTTAAAGACTTGCTTTAAACTAATTTGGATCCATGATGATCGTTTTTATGATACACAATGAGATGGCAAGTGAACGTAAATTGCGAACAAGAACAAATGAAAATCGTGGGGTTGAGTATCGCATAAACGGTAAGGTCTCAGTTCAACCAAATTTCATTTCTCCCAAAATTAATTGTCCCCAAAAATTTAAACATAGAAGTACGAGTTCGTGAGTTGGAAGTCCGCACAGTATCAAGTCAGGAATGTCGGTAATGATAAAACTAAATAAATGAATATCCAAGAAAAGTCACGGCAAATACGAGCATGTTTCTTGAATTGAATAAACTCAGATATTAATACAAATGTCAAGTTCTAAATGTTTTAGTTTTTGTGAAGTTTTCTCTCGAGGGGAATATATTTTTTGAAATAGATTTTGACAGAAAACATTAGGTTACGCTAGTTCAGGTTATGTTAGGTAATTCTCGCCGGAACTGGATACCTTATAACAGAAGCAGTTGGTTCCTGTAGAAAATTTACAAGCTATTTCTCAACAGAAACAGTTCGATCTTTTGGGAAACTTAGAAATTCGTACAATTGAAGGTTACGTCTGACACTGTCATCCGTCAACAAATCATTAATGTCTTTGTCCTTCGTTCATTATTAAAGTTTTTTGTTTCATTTGAAAGATGACATAAGTGTTTCATCTTTTTACTACTTTTACTTTTTAAGTGAAGTTTCTGTTTCTTTGAATTGCATGGATGGTTTTTTTTTACCATCATTAAATCAGCAATAAATGTTTCGACAGATGAGGGCTGACATAGCAGCCGAAACGTATCGAAAAATTTCAAATTATATTTGGCTGAATTTTTATTGACTTTGACCTGTCATTGGAGACTGTTTCTACACAATTTAAGGTTATGTTAGAGAATGAAGTTAAGTCTTTTAGAAAATGTATATATTAGAACAGTTTGAGGTTATGCTATGGAATTTTTGCCGAACTTAGATATTTTTAATTGATCCCAAAACTTAGCAGTTTGAGCAATTTTAGGTTATGTCAGCGATTTATCGTCGGAACTGGATATTTTACAACAGAAGCACTCAGGTTTTTTTTTATAAAACTTACAAATTCGAACAATTTTAGTTTAAATTAGGAAAATCTCGCTGGAATTATATATTTTTCAACAGAAGCAGTTGGGTCGTTTAGAAAACTTACAAATTCTAACAATTTTAGGTTATCTCAGAGAAATCTCGCTGCAATTGGACATCCTTTCACAGAAACAGTTAAGTCTCTATGATTTCGAAAAATTTTAGGTTATGTAATGGAATTCCTACCGGAACTGGATATTCTTCATCAGAAACAGTTGGTTCTTTTCTGAAAACATAACAGTTTGACCCATTTTAGGTCACGTTAGCGATTTATCGTCGGAATCGGACATTTTGCAACAGAAAAGTTAAGTCTTAAAAAAGTTTTAAATTCGAGCAATTGTAAGTTATAGATATATTTTTTCAAATAGATCTTGACAAAAAGGACTTTCAGATTATGTTGCGAAAACCTTGCCGGGGTTAGACATTTTTCAACAAGAACAGTTCGGTTTTCCAGAAAACTTACAAGTTCGAACAAATGTTGTAGGTTATGTTAGGGATTTCTCGTCGGAATTTAATATTTTACGCAGAAGCAGTTGGATCTTACAAAAAACTTACAAAATCGCACAATTTAAGCTTATATTAGGGAATTCTCATCGCAATTTATTATTTTACAATATGAGCAGTTGAGGCTTGTATGTAGAGAACTTAGAAATACATACAATTTAAGGTTATGTTAGGGCATTCTCGCTGGAGTTGGATATTTTACAACAGAAGCAGTTAGGACCTATAGAAGATTTACAAATTCGCACGATACGCGTTTATTTGAGAGAATTCTAACCTTTATTAGCTATTCCTCAACAGAAACTGGTAGGTCTTCAAGGAAACTCAGAAATTCCAATATTTAAGGTTATTTTGGAGAATTAAGTTAAGTCTTTGCGACAATGAAGAAGTGAGAACAATTTGAGGTTATGTTATGAAGTTTTTGACGAACTTGTGATATTGTTCATCAGAAACAGTTAGGTCTTTCCGAATACTTCACAGTTAGAATAGTTTTAGGTTATGTTAACGATTTTTTATCGGAAATAGATATTTTACAGCAGAAGCACTCAGGCTTTTTTTTATAAAACTTACAATCAATTCGAACAATTCTACTTTTACTCAGGTAAATCTCACCGGGATTAGATATTTTTCAAAAGAAGCAGTTGGGTATTTTAGAAAACTCAAAAATTCAAACATTTTAGGTTATTTCAGGGAATTCTTGCCAGAATTGTATATTTACAACAGAAACAGTTGGGTCTTTCAGAAAACTCACCAATTTGAACAATTTCAGGTTATCTCAGAAAAATGTCACTAGAATTAAATATTCTAAAACAGAGACAGTTACATCTTTACGAAATTTATAAATTCAATAATTTGTAGGTTATGTTATGGAATTCCTACCGGAATTGGATATATTTTATCAGAAACAGTCAGTTATTTTCCGAAAACATAACAGTTTTCCCAATTTTATGTTATGTTAGCGATGTCAATTCGGCATGAAAAATTTTCAACACAAAAATTTAGGTATTTCAGAAAGCTAACGGATTCGAAAAATGTAAGGTTTTTTCAGAAAATTATCGCTGCAAATGGATATTTCCCATTGAAAATAGATACATCTTTTAGAAAACTTACAGATTCACATAATTTCAGGTTATGTTAGTAGGGAATGCCCGCCTGAATTTGGTTATTTTTTCAATCGTGTTTTTCAATCATCCAGTTTATTAGTAAATCTTAGACTAGGTTCGCTAATTATTGACATAATATTATTGCTAGTCAACAAATGAAACGACGCATTCCAAAGTTTTCTCTGTCTTCAGACCGTTGTTTGCTATTATTATATACATATGAAGAACTTGAAAATTGAATTAAGATTCTGTTGATCCTTTAGGGATCACTTTAGCTTTGCTTTTCAGTTAAGACAATTACAACAGACTAATTTTTCTTCTGAACAGACAGTTTTTCGGGTAAGATGGTTTTCATCTTCTTGGAAATTTCCGAATTTGCAAATGGAGGGCTTTTCTTGAGAAAAGTAGATTCTGATGAATCTTTTGCGTTTGTTTGTTCTTCAAGGTTGGGTGGCTGAAGGTTAGGGAAAACCAGGAAGTCATGGATGAGTCAGGGAACTTTGGTGGGTTGGAAAATACAGGGCAAAGTCTGGGATTTAAAAAAAAAATTGTAAATATTAAAGAATTTCTATGAAGGAGAGTTTAAATGATCGCCAAGAATAAAAAACTTGTTTTTTGAAGGTGATTCTCGTAATTTTTCAAGTTATATATTTTAAGTGATAGTAAGAAGCTATTGCAAATATTTGGTGAAGAAAAGATTTGAATCATATTCTTCAAATATTAATGTTGAGGGAAAGTGACAAACTGGCTGGAAAATGTTGTGGAAGTGTTAAAAGCGAAATTTTCTGGCCACTCTGAATTATCATCACGCACCTGTTCTTGAACTTCTTTGACCTTCTGAGAAATATCAACGCGAACCCTCTGATCTACAAGCATAAAGATCCCTCATGAATCTTCTTGCACTTGGAGCATTCAGTAAATACATGAGATTTTACCAAATGTAGATCCAAGGCAAGTTTTGTCATCATGAACCTGTCGCAGACGAAGCAGTAAAGTTGCTTATTCTTTTGCCCACACTCTAGGGAAATTGAACTGCTGAAGGCTGAAAATTAAATTCTTAAATTTAGTGACTGCAAATGGGCAACACGTGATTTGACCATCAAGTGTACTGAAATTGTAGTATTACTATCGTTTAGAGCATTTTCTCGCCCCGAAGTATCGGCTATTGGGTTATTTGACCCTGCTGCACTACAAGTGTGTTTTCCTGTCTCGTATTTAAAAAGCTGCTTGCAGCTTTTACATTCGACTGTTTTGTGGCACTGGAAAAGGTGTGTCTTCAGGTTCGCTGATCTCATGAACTTTTGTTCACACTTCAGACACATCAAGTCAACTTTTCCACTTGTCTGATCATGCTGTACATTGCAGTCGTCGATTTCTGTT
>JAABKJ010000027.1:0-187212 GCA_011634705.1 Andricus grossulariae
AATAAATTTAGAATTATTAGAAAATATATGAAACAGTAATATAAATTATTCATGGACTTTTATCTTTGGTATTTAACGAAATAACCATGTTTTGTAAAGCGTAATTTATGTTCAATTTGAATGGGTCTTGTCCGAGCTAAGTTACCATCGGTGCGCCTCGAGAAGTATGATGAGAGTTGATTACAGCGTTCCAAGTGGCTGTTGGCAAACTATATCGATTGGTGCTATCGGGGAGTAGTGGAGGCTAGAGGGGAACTGACAATTTTCGCTGGACGCGCCGTCTATATTTATCGCGGGTAACTAAGCCCGCATCGCATCTAGGTTTATAATATTTTTGGCTTATGATAGGGATTTATACTTGGATTTTATGGATACTAGAATTTTATAACGCCTATTACGGAGGTGATTGAATTTACGAAATTCACAGAAATCACTGAATTCTAAGAATTTACAATCATCAAAGAACCCACGGATTTCAAGGAATTTACGGAATTCACCGAATTCAAGACGTTCAAGGAATTCAAAGCATACACGGAATTCAAGATATTCCGTGAATTCCTTAAATTTTGTAAATTCCTTGAATTCCGTAAATTTCTTAATTTCTGTAAATTACTGGAAATCTTGAATTTCTTGAACATTGTGAATTTGGTTGAATTCCTTAAATTCCTCAAATTCAGCGAATTCCTAGATTTCCGTAAATTCCTTGAATTCCGTGAATTCCAAGAATTTCGGAAATTCCTTAAATTCCAAGAATCCCGAGAATTTCGAAGAATTCCTTAAATTCCGAAGAATTTCTCAAATTCTCAGAGTTGCGAGAATGCCATGATTTTGAAAACTTTCTTGAATTCCCCGAATTCCATGAATTCTTCGACTTTCATGAATTCCATGAAATTAAGGAATTCCTCAATTTCTGTGAATTCCTGGAATTCTGGGAATTCCGTAAATTCCTTGAAATTCGTTAATTTGTTTGAATTCCGTAGACTCCTTAAATTTCATGAGTTCTCTGAATTCCTTGAATTTTTAGAATTCCCTGAATGCAAATAATTTGGGGAATTCCAGGGACTTCAAAATAATATAAGGGATTCAGGGAATTTAGATGAATTCATCGAATGTAGAAGAGGACAAAGAATTTCCAAGAATTTAGGGAATTCAGATAATTCCGGAAATTCCGAGGAATATAGAATATTTCAATGAAATTAAAAGAAACTCAAAGCTTCGAATGTATTCCAAGCAATACAAAATAATTAAAAAGATTACATGGAATTCAACGTACTTAAAAGATTTCAAAGGTATTCAATATGAATTCAAAGAAATTTCAGTGAATATAAATGACTCTGGAAACCCCAGGGTATCAAGTTTTGTGCAAATCAAATCACTTTTGGAATTTTCGGACTGCTATTTTTGATTCACCATTTTGAATATTCAAATTTGGATTTCGGATTCGAAATTCGCAGCCCCAAAATCGCCCGAGTATCAAGTTATATGAAAAGCAAATCAATCAAATCCCGGGAATTTCGGGTGTTCAAACCCTTTTAAGAATTCGAAGTTTTCGGTTACCCGAACCGCTTGGAGAACCCGAAATTTTCGGGCACCTGTACTTTTTCGAGAACTCTTACCTGTTCAAAAGCTCGAAATTTTCGTGTGACTGAACTTTTTTGAGAACTCTATCCTTTCCGAGAACCCGAAGTTTTCAAGTACCTGAACCTCTTCGAGAATCCTCAATTTTTCGAGCTATTGAAACCACTCGGCTCGAAACTGATCAAGCCCGGCTCGGCTCGACTCGAAGTTTTGAAAGCTTGACTCGGCCCGGTCGAGCATCGGGCTTCGAACTTTTTGCCCACCCATACTATTTGTACAAAAAATGTAGATACCTCAATTTTTGTACAGATTATAGTGAAAATTACAGCAGAAAAAAATTCTAAAAATATGGGACAAAGTACATGTAGCAGATAAGGTTTTTTCTCATACTGGTACAGCGTTTTGAAGTTTTCAGTAGATTAATGATTATTAAAGGTGAAAAAGTACCATCATCTTACGATCATTTCAGAATATTCAACTTTGAATGGTTGTCAGTCCGTGAAAATGAATTACAAAAAATCTGAAAAAAATATATGCATTTATTTAATCCTTTCTGTGCTCATTGATGAAATTTAAAGTCAGAAATAATTATTTTTTATTAAGTTAATAAGAAAAGGGTACGGAGATAATTCTGGAAGAAAATTGCACATGTTTCGCTTCTGAGAATGGGGTATGTAGTGTATATAAGCAAAAATTTGCTCTTAAATGTTTAAAAAATTATTTTTTTCTTCGAAAAATACAAAAGGCTTTTCAATTATTATCGAAGCACACGCACTCACAGCAGGAGACCTTGTCTGCACTACTAATACTGCTACAACTTTGCCTTTCTGTCACGCTTACTCCTATTATGAGTGCCGTTCCGCCAATAATTAAAAAGCATTTCGTATTTTCCGAAGCAGAAAATAATGTTTTAAACACAACTTTTTTCTCATTGGCACTACATACACAATTTTCAGAAGCCAGGAAGGTGCAATTTGCTTTAAGAATTATTTCCGTACGTTCTTTAGTTTCGGAGATGACACCTCACTACTCTTTTGTTATTAACTTAATAACTAATGATTATTTATGACTCTAAATTTTACCATTGTGCACAGAAAGTATAATAGAAATTCATATATTTTTTGCAGATTTTTTGCGATTCATTTTCAGGGAGTAACAGCTATTCAAAGTTTAGTGTTCTGAAATGATCGTAAGACGATGGTACTTTTTCACCTTTCACTCGCCAGGAAACAATCGCTAATTCTTATTTTTAGAAATCTTTTCTGCTGAGATTTTCACAATAATCTGTACACAAATCGAGGTATCCAATTTTTTTTACAGATATTAGTCATGGTTAGAGAGGAAAGAGACATCGTGTTGAGAGTGTGAAAGTACCTTATATAAATCATCTACTATCATTACGTCAATACGCGCACTAGAAGAATCAGGGTGGTGGGTGTTCTTATGGGGTACAGTAACTAATCCGGCAGAGTAAATTAGTGACTTTTAGTATTTGGTTCAATACTACACTGTCGCGTGGGAAAATTACATCAACAAAAAGATGAGTAGATGTAGGACTCACCCCCACCTTAATATACTTAAGGCTGTCATGGATGTACGGACAGACTCCAATAATCAGAAATTGTTTAAGATAATTACTTTTTTTCTTATTAAGCTATAAACATAGCCATCATAAGCGTATGCGGAGACCGAACGAGAGGCCTACGACAGTCAGCCCCACCACTTACCATATAGCTGCACGCGACGTGTCCGTGAGCTACACTGGCTCGTGCCTAAAAGTGTATTGTTAAGTGGAGGGCGTGCTTCTCGTAGACGCATCCCCACTACTCAAATGCTGGCTTGCGGACTCTGCTACGATCGCCCGTCCTGTAAAATTCAGCTTTGACGCATTAGGTCCCTTCTTCGCGAACGGTCACAGTTATTTAAAAATCATTATTTTACCTTATACAAATCGTATCTACAACGATCTATCGAAAATGATAATTTAAAAAGAACCGGTAACCATTTTTTTTTAATCCAGTGATCTTAAAAATGATAACTGATGTTTTGGTCATTGTTTAGTTTGTAGACTTTTTCGAATTTTAGAGTAAATAGTTTAAAAACGTTAGCTGGCGAGCTGTGCTTATCAGCTAACTTCACAGTTGATCTAATCTGCTCCCCATGAATGAATTTCACTAATTTTTTATTCATTTGAAATATTAGAATAATGAACATTAAAATTATGCGTTAAATAAATATTCTTTGATAATTAAACTATAGATGTTTATAATTTTTTTAAATTGTCATGGTAATTTTTCTAGCTAAAAAATGGAAGGGGAATATTTTGTTACACGATACCCCTTTTCCAGCTCGAAAAATTACCCATAATTGCTATTTTGGCAATTTCATAACGATTTTTTCGAACTGACCTTAAAAATATCATTTGCCGATATTTTCAAGGTTATATTCTTAATCAGCATCTCAAAATACTTTAGTATACGAGGGTTTGAAAGAACTAGAATATAATTAGTTATGAACGTGATTTTGACAAATTTTTAATTTTTTGGGGGAAAAATATTAAATTTTTGGTGTCTCCCCTGAATCATATTTTACTGTTGGATTATAAAGAAGATTTTCCAAAAGATTTACTCCAAAATTCGAAATGATTAAAAATTAGTATTTAAAACCACTATTTTGAAAAACAAATTGCGAGTTTAATTAGATTTGTCCTAATTTTAATATTTCAGAATTACCACTTGTCACAATTTCACTTTTCCTAATTACCATTTAGCCTCATTTTTATTTTTCTGAATTACCATTTTCCCGAATTTTATATTTTCCGAATTAACATTTGCCCTAATTTTTACTGTACCGAATTCTCATTTGTCATAATTCCCACTTTACCGGACTGACATGTAAGTTAAATTTTTTCTGATTGGCTGAGTTTGAATTTCGTCTTGTTATGAAATTATAACTAATGGAAAATAAAAAAAATAGGGCAAATGGTTATTCAGAAAACTAAAAATCAGGGCAAATGGTAACTCGGAATAATAAATATTAGAGAAAATAATCAACCGGAAAAAAATCAAACCAAACTGTGATTTTGAAAAATAATTATATCAAATAGTAATAAAATAAAAATTAAGGAAAGTAGAATTTTGGGAATATTCGTGCGCCTCGTTGATTAAAACAAATTTTATTCCCATTAAATAAAGAACTTTGTAAATTTAACCCAGTGTTTAACTCAAATTTCCTTGAATCTATATCAATACTTTCTTTGATTTAAAAAATTATTATTTTGAGTGTAAAATGCTTTCTAAACCCATATTATCATGCAAGATTATTATTTCAAGCCCATATTATTTAAAATAATTATTTTCCATACCAAATAACAGTTAGGTTTAAGGAAAGATGGGATAATGGTTTTTGAAACAAACAGAAAAAAACTTTTTATATATTTTTTTTCATGAACTAATTAAAATTAAATAAGACATTCAATCCATTAATAAATTTTTAAAGCACGTATATTGAATGTACGAACATTTTTTAATAAAATGCAGAAATCTTTTTACTTAGAATTACTTTGATTTATTTTGGTTGTTCTCCAGAGATCAGTATAAAAGGAAACCTTAGGTAGATTCGCATTTATCAATACTTAGACGTAGAATTATTTTATGACTATATCAAACAATGAGTTATTAATCATAATTTATGAAAGCACATACATAAGTACACTAGTTTCATATACACTTAACTAAATTCTTTTTAAGAACTGAAGCACATTTTTTCTGAAAGCCTAAATGTATTTGCAATTCGTCGAGGGGTACATTCACCTTTTCTATTTTTATTAATTTTTATTGCTATTGATATAAGTTTTATTGGTAGGCCATCAAAAAGGCATACACCTAGTTGACAATAAGGATTACCCTCACCTTCACATTATTCTAAATACATTTCGACTAGATTTCTTTCATTACTGATAAATATTATACTTATAACATTCTTTAATTTGATTCATTCCTGATAAATAACCGAAGCTCCTGTGATTCGAGTTTCGTTTTGATTTCAATGTTTAGTAAAATACTAAACGTAAACCAGATTGTAATTTTCTGTCAAATACTTAAATTAAATAAAAACTGCATTTATTTTAATGTAAAAATTAACTGAAATGGCTTAGGGTAATTGGTACGATGTTTGGTCACTTTAGGAATTTTTTAACAATAATGTCCAAAAACACAATGATTGGACACGACGACACAGTGATTAGCACAGGCCAATTATTGTAGGATTGGCCACTGAAATGTGGTGAAATACAGTAATTGGCCATAGCAGGTTATATAGATTACTTATGTTGAAACCACAGTAATTAGCCTCTGAGATGTATAATGGTTGGCCGGGCCAAAGACTGTTTTTTGATATGACTTCTACACTTTATTCGCAGGACAAAGTGCCCAACAATTATATACATACCCTATACAAAGTTGACACAATTTTAAATTAATTTTTTCAATTATATTTTTTATTTGCTTTTGAGATATTGTGGCCAATCATTATGTTTCCGTTTTATTTGCGACGACAACGATCCTTCATATAAGAATATTTAAATGAGGTGGCCAGCCATTGTACCTATTACCCTATTTTTATAATCGGGTTTTTAAATTCTAGATTCAGCTAATTAACCTTCACAGTTTTTAGTTGATATTATGCACGGACATTAAATGTTTTACGAAACTAGCTTCAATTCTAGACTTGTAAGGACAAAATTTACAAGAAAATCGAGTTTCGCAAGTTGCAGCTCCACAACCCATTTTCAGATGTTTCCGAAGATTGGATGCCCACGAGTACATCTGCCCACATCTTGGGCAAACGTGCAGCTTTGGTCGGACAATTGGAAATAATGGAATTTCTGAAAAAGAAAATTTAATTTGATGTGTTAGAATAAAATTAAGATTTTTAGATGCCAGAAGAAATAAAAAACGACGTACTTGCTAGATGCTAAACATCAATTTACATGCCTTGCAATTATTCGTACTCAAATATATTTTACCCATTTTCTCAGAAAAATTCTTCGACGGAAGCTCTCAAAGTCTCTTCAGCTGTCTGCAAAAGATTGTGTAGCTAAAGTTTATTTAATACAAAATATTCCTGAAATTCAAAGAACGCTGAAACATATTTTCAAAGTCACGATGGAAATAATTGATTAAAAACATTATTTCGGGTCTAGGTAAGAAATTTTTTTTTTAGAAAACGAGGAAAAATTGGTAATGTGACAATATATTTCTTTGTAATTCATGGTACATCATTAGCATATATTAATATACAATATATATATATTGTTTGTTTTATGAGAAGTTCTCGTTTTAAATCTTACATTATAATTCATTCTCTGAGAAAATGAATAAAAAGCTATCCAATTTCTTGACTAAAGAAATTTTTTCAATTTCAGAATCAAGAAGAATGTATTCTGGCAATGTGTTTTTTCAAACTGCTCTTATATTTCGTTCTGTGATTACAAAATTTGCAACATTCTTTCGGCTCTTTTCCACACTCAATTCTTAAGTGAGTTTTCATGTTTCGAAGATATCTATATATTTTTCCACAATTTGGACACTTGTAGGAACCAGCATTTTTGGCTGAATGCATATCTGGGTTCCTGGGGTATATAACGTTGGAAGAATTTGGAGGATAGCTATATTTTTCTGCTGCAATTTGACTAGAGTGATACTGGTGTTGCTGGTAGTCTGACCACATTATCATCCCAGAACCTGTAAAAAGAAATACAATTCTTGTCAGAATTAGATTTCAAAAATTATTATCTGTAGCTGGATTAATATTAACTATAATGACCAAAATGGCTTCATTTTGGCATGAGTTTTACCTTGATATTTACAAAAGGAGTCAACGAACACGATTGGGTATTTCTTCTTAGTTGGATAATGGATAACACACACAAAACACATAGAATAAATTATTTTATGAAATAAAAATGGTTCGAGCAATCAATTTGCTAATTGAACAAAACACAGAAAAAAGTCTAGTTTATATTACACCATGAAACAAGTCCATTTTTGGGACCGAATCAAAACTGTTTTTCTGTGACGGAAAAAATGCAAGTTTCATTCAAAAATAAAGGTTGATGCAAAAAATAATTCTCAACATTTTCGTAAAATTTACACCGATTTGTCAAGAAAAAAAAAAAACGCGAGTCATATCAATTGTTAGAATATCAAGATGATTTTTCGGTTTGAAAATTTAAATAGTTCAAAAAGTTTAATTATTTTATTTTAATATGAAGTTTTAACAATGAACACTGCTATTTTTAGCACATAATTTTCAAATTATATTGGGTAGAATTAGTTTATGAAAAGGAGAAAGTTAATACATTTTTATCACAATAGTTTTTTCTGCAATTGGGAATCTGTTAATCAAACAATTTAATTATATCGGTGAAAATACATTCTGTAGATGGCTTTTTAGACCCCTGATATTTATGCGAAAAAGATTTACGAGATTGTCAATTTCGAATGCAATTCACTATTTGGGCCTTCTTTTTTTAAGGAAACTTTGACTCAATTTCTATCATAAAAATTGATGAAAGATATCATAAAAATTGATGCATTGAAAAAAATACTAAACTGCTGTTAATCTAAAAATAGTCTATTCTTATGTAAACTCATAACATCAATATATTTCGAATTATAAATTCGCAGTTTCATGAAAAATAAGCGATCATATTGGTAGGAAAATTCTGACTATTGCTTCGCCATACAAATTGTGGCGAGATCTTTTGTCCAAGGCTAATTGTTTAAACAATCAGAAAATTCCCTTCAAGATTATTTGATAAATCAAAACCTGCACCTCCACCTGAAACTACAAAATAGAAATGTTAATATTAATCGATCTTTTTTCTATATTAAAACTCTTCTATTTCTTCAGGATTATTTTTGTTTGAATCAGTGATGCCACCTCTGATTTTTTCTGCAAAATAACTACTTTAGAAGTTCCTATTAGGGTGGTTCGAAAAAACAACATTAGTCTTGGAAATCATAATTTAAAAAAATCAAAAAGTCAGTTTTTGAAAAATTCACTATACTTACACTTATGATTTCCTAGACTAATCACATTTTTTTCTAGCGTATAAAAGATCAAAACAAATCAAAATCTGTACAAATTTGGGGAGTCGTTTAAGGCCTCCAGAAATGTAACCAAAATTTGACATCAACGAAAATATCAAAATTACAAAAACAAGAATTTTGTCAAAAATATTTTGTTAAAGCGCAAAACTAAGGAGTTTATCGATCAAATCCAAATTAATTACACTTTTTCAGGGTCCTTATACACTATTTTCCGCATAGCTCCTTTTCCGATTTCCAAGATTTTGTTTTTTCAACCCACCCTAGTGCATATTCTGTAGATTCAAATTCCACTATGTAAAAAGAGAAAAATACATTAATATTCAAAAGTGCTATATATAATTTCGAGCTATTTAAAGTATAAGTCCGCATCTTCTAAAATTAAAAATTTCCCATAAAATTACTTCCAAACAAAATGCACCGATTTTTAGGCACTATTCTGATTTCATTTTCAAGACGTCACTATTATAGCAGACCAATTTATTTTAAAAAAATTGAAAATACCTCCAAGTAGCGAAAAAGTCTGGCTATTTGTACCGAAAAAATCCGGCTCTTTGTAAATAATTTCCGACATAGTTTCGTACGTAATTTACGGAGTCATCATTTTCAAGCACTTTCGATTTAATTCTCTCTGAAATCAATTTTTTAATTATTGTTAGTACCATACATTCAATCAAAAAATAATATTCGTATTTATACTATATTGCAAGTAACTTTTATTCTTTCTGTTTTTACAAACATCGCTATATTTAATACAATCTTTTTTGAAAAACAGTTGATTATAACAGAATTGCAATTTATTTGCTAAGAAAAGAAAAGTTATTTTAAAAATACTGAAATTATACAGTACAAAATTTTTGATTATCTTTTGTGACTTCACAGAAAAAACTGAGGATACGAAATGTTGCAGGTAATCGGTCAAGTAGGGTAAACGCAATGTAGGTAGATCAAAATTAGGTAAAGTTTCAGCTGACTATTACCCTGCTATTACCTGCAACATTTCGTACCCACAGTTTTTTCTGTGTTCCTTTGCCGATTTATTTTTTTGTTGTTAACACTTCGCTAAACGACAAACAGATGAAAAATCAGGAATTTTAAGTTTCTCTTTTGAGATGAAGACAAAACGTTTTTTGACCAGGATGCTGAGATCTGATATGTGCGAGAACATTGCTAGTTTGTTTTGAGCGGAATGGACAATGTGGACAGGAAAATCTCGGAGGTTGTTGACATTCATATTTCAAATGTCTCGTTAAATTTCGACTTTGACTGAAGCGACTTGGGCAATTTGGACACTTAAAAGACTGTAAAGGATCGCCTCTTGTTTTTGCACTATTATTCCTTCCTCTTGCTTCAATTATGTAGCCAGCAACATTACTCTCTTCTCTTCCAAAAATTTTTGCTTCGATATTGGACGATGGTGAAATGTAGCTAAAATCCACTTGAGACATCATGAAGCCTGAAATTTTAATACAAAATTGTTAATAATTAAAATCCAATTTATACAAGTTTATCATTATTTTTAACAAACAGACATGCTAATTTCAAAAAATGGCGAAAGTTGACTAGGTTTTGTGCTCATAAAGACTCACGAAAGGAAAATAGATTCAGGCTACAGTAATTAATACATGCTATAAAATCTTGAATGCAGTTTCTTTAATCAAGGATAACAATTTTGATAAAAGCTAAAGCACCTCAGAAGAGGTCCATGAATATTCCCCAAATTTTAATTTTCCTAATGTTTATTTGAACGAAATTCATTTGACCGAATAGCAATTTCCCCAAAATTTTACTTTTCCTTATCACCATTTTGCCGTAATTTTCGTGAATTACTATTGGCATGAGTTTTATTTTTCCAAATTAACATTCGCCCTAGTTTTTTTCTCAAATCTTTACTTGGCACAAATTTAAATATTTTGAAATTGCTATTTGGTACTGCGAAGAAGGAAATTGATGTCAAATGACAATACGGGTGAATGAAAATCATGGAACATGCTAGGTCGGCCAACAAAAAATTTCAATTAATAAAAACAAAAATTAGGACAAACAATAATTCGGAAAAATTAAAACTGGGCCAGATAGTAATTCGAAAAATAAAAATGATGGCAAAGGGTCATCTGTAAAAATATAAGTCAGGTGATATGAAAATTACGAGGTCAAACAGTAATTCGGAGAAATAGAAATTAGGAAAACTTGTTATTCGGTTGAATGAATGTCCGTAAAACAAGCATAAGGGAAATTTGAATTTGGGGAATATTCATGCACCTCATCTTCAAAGTTATGAAAATTATGGCGAATGGTAATTCGAAGAAATAAAAGTTAGAGCAAATTAATGTTTGATTAAATTAATTTCAGTGAAATAAACATTAGGGAAAGTCTAATTTGGGAATATTCATTTGCCTCATCTCATTATTGTTTTGGATGAACTGAAAAGGAAAAGGGTTAAATGACATCTTTGCTGGTTTTTCGAAAGATATCGGTTTTTAATGGACCTAAATACCATAATTGTAAATAGGATTTTTTTAAATTAACATTAGTGTCGAGCACAGCTCGTTTCGTCCCAATCTGACTTATGCGAGTCATTCTTCCCTGAGAAGGTTTGGAATTTAATTGGCCTAAAATACATTACACTGTTAATTTTAAATTAATTTTTAACTTTTGTCAATTTTTTAATTAATATTATACAAGACATTTAGGTCAATTAAATTATAAACCGTATAAGGTAGGGGTCACTCAAATTGCCTTGAGTCCATTGAGTCAGCCTGGTACGAAACGTATAAGCTTTCGTCTTATTTGAAAAGCTATTGGACTAGTCAAATTTAACATTTAATACACTACCAATTAATGCTACAAATTATTAATAATTATGATAATAATGTACACAATTTTATTATGAATAAAACTCGGATTCGTTTATTCGTAAGAGGTAATAAAGTTTTGGAACTCAGCCTACACAATAATTTAACAGTTCTATAGAAAAATATGACTCAAACGATACAACTTTCTTATAGCATAATAGGAACAAACTTAATATTATTATGCAGTCCTCACATTTTTTCTATGAAGAATTAAAGAGCATTTAAAATTAAAAAAAATTAAAAAAAACAAAAACAAAAAAAAAACAATTTGAATCTATCTCATTGGGTATCATCTATAAAAGACTCTGGCATAGTGGGATGGTAAACTTTCAAATGCTTCAGTACATGAATCTTCTGATGCTTTTTTTCACCACAGTAGGTGCAGGCAAAACGTGGAATTTTTCCACATTGATACGAAACGTGTGTAATCCATGATGATTTCCATTTGTATAATTTGAGGCAGTTTGGACACTGGAACTTTTTTACACCTGCAATTGAACAAGAGGTTAGTCGTCCATATAACGATGTAAATAAATAACTAATTATAGATCAATGTGTTCCAAATCGTCGATTAAAATCTAAGCACCAATATAATTAATATTTCGGGAAATTGTAATAATAGAAGAATCCAGTGGCATTATTATCGAATAAAATGCTTTTATTTACAGACTAATTCAAGCGTCACAAATGATTTAGGACGTTTACAAGGGTGTTAGTTACAAAATATTTAATTTATTTTTCTATTATCCTGAACCAGAAACGGCAGATTTGGATGATGTGTTTCCATGTGCTTAATTATATGAATCTTCTGATATTTTCTGACGCCACAGTGTAAACACGAAAACATTGGTGGTTTTCTGCACTGATTTCGCAAATGAGTGAGCATGGTCTTCTTCGTTTTGTACAAATTATAGCAGCTCGGACATTGAAACATTCCAGCTTGCTCATTATAGTGCTCCCGACGATCCCTTATGATTATAACTTTTTCATCTGAAATTTAAAAAAAATCGTACAGTAAGTATAATGTTATTTAGTAGGGGTTATTCGACATCAAACATTGCACACTAAATAAGGATGCAGGCTATGATATTTTCTATATATATATATATATATATGTATAAAAATACAGAAAAATATATAAGAATATGTACAGTAATATATATTAAATTGTTTTTTTAAACAATCGAAGTACTCAGATTGAATACTTCTTTGAATTTATAGATTTCAATCACACCCACTACTCTATGCCCTTATTCTGTTAGGACCAACACCGGCTATTAATACAAATTCTATGACTAGAAGAGATTAAATTATTTGAGTTAGTAAGTGTAACAAATAATCGAATTTAAGCGGACAAAAAAGTGGCGACATCAAAATTCGATCGTCTTCCAAAATTGTTGAACAATATGAAAATCTTTTAAAACTACTTTTTTTAACTAATGAGTAGACCACTTCATCTTTTTCTACGTGTGAATTAAAAAACTCAGTCCATTAAATTATACAAGAAAAGTTCAATTCAATTAATTTAAGTAAATTCAAAAAATTAAAACAATTTTAGACGAAGCTCAATTAATTCACCAGAATTCAAGTGAGTTCCAATTACAAAATAAAAATTTTAATATTTTTTGTGAATTAATTTTTTCTTATTTTTGCTTCATGCCATTTTTTTAAATTGGTAAGAAGTGATAGTAAGAAAAAATGCACACGCAAAAAACATTGTTGAAATAATTTTTTCCTCCGTTTTAAATTTTTTTCAGTAAAAATAGTGTCATTTAATATAATAAAATAAAATGAATTTCAATTAATTCAGCTAAATTTAGATAAATATATTTTACTAAATTCCAACGAATTGAAACATATTTCAGATAAATTTCCATATAGAAAAATGTAGTACTAAGTATTGGATCCAATACTATTACTTTTTTTAAGAAGGTTCAAATGCATGCAAATGAACTCAACGTAACTGAAAATGAATTTCAATAAAATCAAGGGAATTGAGCTTATTTCAAATACAATTTTTAATCAAGTGAAAAACAAATAATTTCAACAAATTTCAAGTGACTCTTAATACTCACTAACTGACTTAAAAAGCATTCCAGCCTCGAATCAATTTATTCCAAATGAATTCAAGTAAATCTTAGATGAATGTACATAAATTTGAGTGAATTTAAATTGTTGAATTAAATATTATAGGGGGAAATATGCAACAGTAAGTTACTAAAATTTCCAAATTTTGTATACATCTGACAGAAACCTATTGAGAAAAAAATCACCCTACGGGAAAGCTAATGTAACCTTTTAACTATTGTTTTCCAAAAACAATTAATAAAATTCATAAATTTGTCGAACTGAATGTTTTTAAGAAATAATCTCGAAGTACCTTTTTATAGCTTTCTTTTGAAGGATAGGACATCGCTCCCGGTGGAGAATGTTAGAGAAGAAATTACTTTTATTACTTTACTCAAATATTTCATTTAATTTATTAAAATTTCACACTTAACCTTCCAACTTGAATCCTTTTAATAGGCAAAAATACCAAAACTTCTTCAAAAAATATATTTTTTAAATCGAACCGTAATTAATTGACTCTCTCGATTTCTCGCAAAACCTAACCAAACTGAACTGGCAGAAAGGCATATTTGACCATGTTCGGCAATTGTCATTTTCGATTCCATCCGAAGATATCAACCTAACTTTAAAAAAATTAAAATTAAGCTTAAAAAATGCACCGGGTAACAAAAAGTACTTCAATAATTATAAATAAAAACGAGAGAACCTTCGCCTTCAAACATATAATTCTTTAAGTTAAAAATCTTGATCAAAAAGGATAAATATGCCGAGAAATAGTCATATTTTTTGTTTTCATGTCGAAATTAGTTTTTTTTTTCTCTCAGGCATTTATTATTCATAATATCTCGAAAAAATGTCCTCCAGCTGTGCTGAATATTGTTTCAAATGTTGTGAACAAAAGCTTTAATAATTTTTTTTGTTCATTCTGATCAATTCAAGTGACCTAGTCCACAAAATGTAGCTACTCTTGCATAATGTCCTCTATAGGGTAAATTCAAATAAATTCGCAATGAATTGTTTACACTGAATTATAAGTGATTTCAAGTGAATTCGAGGAAAATGCAACGAAGTTGAAATAAATTTGAATAAATTAAATTTAAATCTAGTTGATGAAAATAGATTTAAGTTAAATAAATTCATTTACTTCCAATAAATTCAAGGCGAATTAAGATTAATTACAATGAATTTAAGTGAATTTCGTTGAATCGAAGTAAAATTCAAAGAATTCAAATAAATTTCAATAAATTAAACAGCATTTATTTATTTAGTATAAAAAATATAGATTGCCAAAGATTTCACTTCAAAAATTCATTTCTCTCGAAATTTTTAACCTCATTCTCTAAACCTTTTTTTTAAATTGTAAAAAACCCAAGACAATCCAAATGTTGAGGTTCCAATTGATTCCAACAAGCTCGTTGACAGTAATTTTTAATTCTTTTAAACCATAAATTAGGATCTTTTTAGAAACTCTATTCCTAAAACATTCCTACCATGATTTTCTTTATACTTCCTTATTTTACAATGTAAAATATCCTTCTGGATAAAAATGATTTAAAAATCATTCTACTGCAAAATCAGTTTTTTAATTTATTATAATGGTTTTATATTTGTTTTAGAGATTTTCGGTATTATGGAAATTAAAATGCTAAAATTAATTGAACTGTTTGGACCCAGAGAAAAAAAAATCTGTTTAATTTAGAATTTTTTTCTAAATTTGCAAAAAGCATGTTTTTTTATTGAGTTAAATGTACTTTTTTGGAAAAAGTTGAATATGTTGAACTTAAAATTTTTTCAGCTTGAATCTCAGAATCTTTTTGTGATTTTTTATTTTTGTGTGAAATTTTAACGCTTCAAAAAACAACAAGAAAAAATTGTTTTTCCATAATACCAAAATAATAGCATCTTTCTTTGATTCGAGCTGAGAAAATTTCAGGTTCCAGTTTTTCAAAAAAAAGTGTACAAATAACTCAATTAGAAAAAAAGTTATTTGCACATTTTAAAAAAAAAAACTTGATTCAAACAAATTTTATCTTTAATTTCTCATCAATAAAGAATTATTACAAAAATAATTGTTATCAATATAGTGAACTTAAATGCCTCTTAATTAATGATAATACAGAAAATCGATCAAATAAATGATAAAATCGATATAATCAAATGAAAATATTGTTTTGCAATAAAAAGAGTTTAAAACATTATTTTTGTTACTTACTGAAAAAAAATTGAATTAAATAGTGATAAATAACATTTAAATCAAAAATTAAAACAAAAAAAATAATTGGACAAATTGAAATATAAAATAAAGAAGTGTAGAGAAAATCAGGGTAGGAATTTTTTGAGAATCGAATTTTTAACAAAATCAAACATTTTTGTTTAAAAAACATTCAAAATAACCATGAAGGAGCTATTGAATTAAATAGGAGCCTCAAAAATTTGGTATTCTCTAGGGATTTTCACAATAAAAAATAACACTAAAAAAATGTTATGTGAAATCTTTGGCAATCTACATTTTATCCATTAAACAGATAAGTAGCCAAAGTTTTAAAAAATCGGTTTATATTATATTTTAACAATAAAGATTACTCTGCCTAACACATACTCTGCATGAGATAAAAAATAACGAGTTGTATCATTGTTTTTAATACAATTTATTGATGTTTGTATCTATACAATAAAAAATCTACTAATCGTACTGAATATTGTCAGCATAAGCTTTTTACCAAAACCTATGCTGTCTTGAATCAATCAAATTGACATATTTGGTCAAATTAGCAAATTTTTATCTATAAAATTTTTGTTGGGTGACAATATCGGTGCAAAATAATTCTCTGTCAGGATGAAAAGATCGAATATGCGTCCAAACATAAGATTGTTGACGTGAACGGTGGGGACAATGGGGACATGCGAAACGCTGTAATCCTTCGCACTCGTACTTATAATGGCGCCTCATATGACATCGATTTTTGTAGCTTCGATTACAATTTGGGCAAAAATGTCGCTTTGGATCATCGTGATTAGAATTCTTCCTTATATGCGGTTCATGAATGAGCCAAGCCTTAGAAGACAATTCTGAAAAAGAAAGATTACTTTTATCAGTCGAAAATTTAGTTCAACATTACAACCTTAACCTGCTCTTTCATTTCCAACATTATTCGAATTATTAAAGAAAAAAAAGGTATTATCTTCGGAGAAGGTGGTTGAATTAAAAACTAATGAGACATTTCACAAATAAAGCAATCCAGTAGACTCTCACAAAGTGCCCGGTGCTCGAGACCGAGGGCCACACTGTGCGCCCGTTTAGTTAAGCCACGCCGCTAAGGCTTGACATTGGAAGGGAGAGGCACTTGGCGAGAAAAGGCGCTCGGTGGAAAAGGCGCATTGTGAGAGTCTACTGCATAATGTATCCAGGGGCTTAATAATATTTCAGATGCAAAATAAACTCAGAAAAATACTTACAGCATTTGTACAAATTTGTAAAAATAATTGAGTTTTTCTTATCAAAGGAATTTTATTTTTTAACTTAAGTACAATGAGACTGAAAAGCATCCTTGGACATGTTTTAATATTATTTTCTGGTGAAATTGACTTCCGTGGTTTAAATAATAATCTGAATGAACATTAACTTATCGCAGCGATTTCATTAGAAAGGGACATATCATTACGATATTATATTATGCAGAACAACATGTTTCCTAAATTATTTACGTCAGTGTTCATTTTTGAACTTCTTGGTATTAGTTACAACATCTATGCAGAACATTTCTTCATTAGGATGAACTTTAAGTATATGTCTCCATACTTTGGCGCGTTGGGTGTAACGATTTCTACAGTAGGCACACGAAAAGCGTTTCGTGGTCGTACATTCGTTTCGATAATGACAAATCATATGTTTCCGATTTTTGTAGCTTCGACAACAATTCGGACAGTAATGGCGACTTTCGTCTATTGGTTGATTCAAAGGATTGTGACTTGCTGGCCAATATTGAAAGGCCACTTCTAAAACAGAAAAAAGTATATTTCTGGTCAGCATAAATGTATTAAAGGTTAAAATAAAAAAAAAAGTTTTTTATGACAAAATCTATTTTACATGCTATCCTTTTATTTCTTTCATCAAGAGCTGACTCCATAGCCACGTACATGTTTACAAGAATAAAAGTCCGGAAAATTAGTTTGGAAAATATGTATATTTGTTCGAATTTAGTAATACAACGTTCATAATGTTCATTGCTAATACTAATCAACATAAACTATATTATGGTGATAAACTATGTTAATCAAATCAAGTACTAATGTACTTTATTACTATTACCGATTACTATATTACCTATTGTAATAATTATAATTACATATATTTAATTCATCGTCATTACGAATATTTCTGTAGTCGCCCAATTCCATTTCAAAACAGGCAGACAGGTCAAACTTGGGTGTCAGAATGTTTTGGTATTTGGATATACCATTCTTGATAAGATAAGATTAGATTAGATAAGAGTTTATTCAAGCTCTGGGACAGTGTTCCCTAAGGCGAGAAAAAAAAATGGAATAGTGAAAATAAAGAAACACGTTTTTCACAGTGTGATGCATTTTTTTGATTTGCTACAATCATTCAATAATTAAATGCGAATTATTAAACATTGACAGAAATTATTTTTAAATGTAGTATTTTCCGAACGAACATAGGAATCCGGAACTTCCTTTTTTTAGTCGCAGGATATCTTACTCTTTTAATTGATTCCAACAAAATTACTATATTTAGAAAAATGAGAAAATGGTGGCTGTTTTTTAAATTTAAGAAAGTGGTTTAGATAACAGTTTACAAATCTAGAAAAGTTCTGCAAAAAAGACCTCCTGCTCTTTTGTGATATCTTGTATCGTTTGCGACTTACTAACTTAATATCAGAAGAAATAAAAAGGTGGGTTTTTCCTGAACATCTTCTTTTCAATTTTTTTTAAATACGATGAAAGAAAATAAACAGATTTTCTGGAAAGCAACACCTTTTTTTATTTTTTGTTCACAATTGTTCGCAGTTTCTGTTTATATAAGGAAAACATCCTATCAGTATTGTGGGGACTTGACCGTATTTGAGGCCGAGGTTTTTAAAAGTTAGAAAATTTCTTTGAGTATTTGAAACTTCGTTAAAATATTGGAAAAAATAAAAATATGGGGTTTTCCTGAAAATTTCTTTTCTTTTTCTACTTATATAAGGAAAATTAGTTTTACGGGGACTTGACCATTTTTGAAGCCCGACATTTTTTTTAATTTAATTTTTTTAATTTTTATTGTGATATCACAAAAGAGCAAGAGGTATTTTGCAGAAATGTTCTAGATCCGCAAACTTTTACTTGAACTGCTTAACATGTTGTAAATAATAAATATTACCATTTATTTTTAAGCAAAAAATAAAAAAATTTAAAACGGGGTTTTAAAAAAATCCACTTTCAGGAATTCTAGAAAAACAGCCGCTAATTTGTAATTTTTCAATTGTTTGGAATCAATTAAAAGAGCAAGAATCCCACGTGTAATAAGAAAAATCTTGAATACCTATGCTCGTTCGGATGATAAAAATAAACCTTTCTGGTCAAAATACAACATACTTAAGCCTTTATTTTCACTAAGGCCTAGACTTTTCTTTAAATTTTACCAGATTCGAAATGGAATTGGTCAGTCATTATGTTGAAATTAAAGATGGTAGGTGTCACGTCCCATGCTTTATTTTAAATATTAATAATATCTACGGTTTGGGTTTATTTTCCAATAAGTATTATTTTTATATTACTTTGTGGGACGTGACAATATTGTAAAATAATCCCTGTCAAAAAAATTACCAAGAAAACTGGAAATCCTAAGGACTAATAAATTTGAAACCATTACCATAAAATTTACCATGTAAAGCTATTCCTCAAAATCTCTCTAAATTATTTTAATATTATAAAACCCGGTGTCTTGATAGAGTATGTGTTACTAAATATAATAGTTAATATAATATTAACTCAAGTCCTCAACCATGTCACAGTAAAGTCAAATCAATAGCGCAAACAGTAGCATCTGGATGAATTCCTCGAATGTGTCGATAAATGTGATCTTTGCGTTTGTTGCGAAAATTGCAATGCGGGCATGCATATTTCAATTGCGCGATTGTTGGAGTTGTATTCCTTCGTGGATAAAAGAACGGCTTTCCACCTGATGCAAGCACCCTCCAATCTGTGGGCAAGGATTCATACGAAAATTAACATTAAGTTCTCCAAGGAATGGAACTGGAAAAATAAATTTAAAAAGAAAGGTTTTCGTTTTATACTTTATTTGAAATTGCCCCTGAACAACAAGAAATAGCGTGAGGGAATTCAAATCTACCTTATCCAGTAGTCTCTCACAAAGTGCCTTTTCCACAAAGCGCCTTTTATCGCCAAATGCATCTCCCCTCCATTACCATTAGATGCGCATGCGCGTGATATTTAAATAATCCACAATTGCGTCTGAGAGACATTTCCCGCTAAGCCTTAGGGGCGTGGCTTGACTAACCGGGCTCTAAGTGAGGGCTTCGGTCCCGAACACCGGGCGCTTTGTGAGAGTCCACTGTATTTATATGAATATAAAAAAGATGATCCCTTATAAATTAATGAGATGCAAGTGAATGATATATGTACATTGATATTGCAATGGAATTATCAAAACTTATACTTAAATTTTATTGTTATCCACTCTTTAGGAATACGTGCAAAAAAATTAGAAGCTAAAGAGGCTGTGATTCAAGCTTTATTCTGCAATTAGGTTACTTAAATTATGTACATAGAATTTCGTCCAAAGAAGCAGATAATATTAACATTTTTCGAGTTATTATTAGTGATTAAAAGGAAGAAAATTTAAAAAAAAATTCGTCTAGCGAATTTTTTAATAAACTTAAAATTATTTTGTATTTAATTAGCTTCAAATATCAAATATTGTAAATTTTCGAATGTACAAACAGTTTAGATTTTACGCGGTTTACAATATTACCTTAAACTAACTAAAAACTAAAATACTCTGATTTATTTGTCAATACTCATGTTTAAAATTATTATTTTGTATAAATACATTTTCTAATCCAAAATTAAAGTTGGAAGATACAAGTATTATTCAGTGGGGGAGGGGGGCTTTATTTTTCCAACAATGAAACTTCATCAAATCGAGTAAATACAAACGCCCATTGGGGTACAGTTAGGAACCCGGAAACTTTTTTTGGACAAAAGTACTATGAAAATCCCTCTTTATTTTATTCAAAATTTTTTCAAGTATTAATGACTTAATATTTCAAAAAAGTCCTGCTGGAATAGGATTTAAGTACCAAAGAAATTCATAACACAAATCTTGAAAATGAATGCCAAAAAAAGTTAAAAAATAATCCCACTGTGGAAATTTATTTGTATTTTTTGAATTTCTTCGGGCATCAATTTTCAATAGTTGTATTTTTAGCTCTTTTTTTTTACTTAAAAACTATTACAACATGACTTTTTTGGGAGATCAATCCTATGACCACTTGACAAATTTTTTGAATGATGAAATGGGACTTTTCTAGTACTTTTGTCCCTATTTGGGCTTTTCAAAAATTTTAAGAAAAATTGGTACTTTCGCACGGGGTTGTTATATAAAGTAGGATGATTTGAAAATTAAGATTCTAAAACAGTATGAGTAATATGGAATCGATAGATATGCAGCTTGGCTACATGCGCTCGACAAAAATGTTAAAATAATGTCTTGCTTCCAGAGTTTTAAATTTTCTTGAGTTTTAATTTTTTTACTCTCCTGGAGGTCAAAAATGTCTTCCAATTTTTTTTCGAATATTAATTAATCATTTTCTAAGATATAATTACTGTATAATTAAAAACTATTTTCGGAAAAATTTCTGAACTCCTGTGTAAATAAAAGAATTTTGTCGGGTACTTGAAATACAGTGAATTTTTTAATTTATGTATTAAATTAATTACAACAAATTTTCAAAATTTGTTATTAATTAGAGTTTTTCTAGTGTATTTCTATGTTAAAGAGCCACACATGCCGAGAAAAAATTTTAAACCACAAGTTATAAAAATAATTTCAATAAATACCAAAATATGAATTTTAAAAATTCGCTAAAATTCCAATTTCAATTCCTGAGCCTTGGCGATTTTTCCCCCAGTACATTTTTGTCGCTGGAAACTTTTCGAATACCCGGAAAAAAATTCTCTTATTTACACGGGTGTTAAGCAATTTTTCACCAAAAACAGGGGTACATTTTTGAAACATTGTTTACGAGCGCAGGTAACCAAATTTGCATATCTATCCATTCCAAATTAATTTTTTTAATCTAGCTGGGTTCCATTCGTACCTTTTTTATTACTGGGGCAGTTTCTTTTATGAGCAGTTATGAGCTTTTTTGAAATTAAATAAAAAGTACCTAAAATTAAAAAAAAATAGCAATTGACATAAGCTGATCTTACACAAATAATTTCTTTTTAATTTTTCAAAAAATTGAGTATCGTTTATTATCTAAATCTGGATTTTCGTTTTACAACAACAACAAAATTAATTCCGATTTCAGTATTTTCTATTCATTTTTTGATAGAAAATACTCTTTCGTATTAATTTTTTAGGATAGTTACAGGAAGCCCAGGATGTCTCATTCTGACATGTTTGTAAACATTTGAAGAACATTTATTCCTCAATAAACAATAAGGACAGCCGAATCGTGGAACTTTTCCACAATCATATTTCATGTGAGTGTGAAGAGTCTTCTTGTATTTGTAACCAGCATTGCATCGAGGGCAATGATAGGGCATCTTTAACCTTTGCCAAAAAGGATTAACTTCTTGATTTTCTTCCAGCCTATTCAGATCTTCATTTGATTCCAGAAGATTTAAGTCGGCTGGGTTGTAAACAATACCACCTCCTAGGAAAAGAACAACAATTTTACAACATATTTTATTCCATTGTTCTATAAAAGCCAAAACATACGAAAAACTTACAGGATTATTTTTACCTAATACTAAACAGAGCTGAAGAGTCGAGCAATTAAAATATTCTCAAACAAAAAAGAAGAGCTGAAATGAAAAATGAATATTCGTTATTAATATTATGAAAACTGAAAATAGCATTTGCCTAAAAGCATAACGAGCAAATGTAACAGTGGACAAAAATTTCTTAAAATGATATTAAGAATACTATAAGCAAGTTTAATAAGAAACGAGAATTATTAATCCGTCTTAGAAAATAAAATATGCAATAAACATACAAAAATGGTTGCCTGAAGTATATACAATTAAAAACATTTTGTTAAAATCAAAGAAGTTTCAGCTGCTTTCTTTGATTCCATAAGAAATATTTTACTGTTATTGATGAAGATATTAAATAATAAACTGTCGAAATATATTTACAAAAGTTATAATATGACAACGAGGTCTCTCTTTTTTGGTAGTTTAATTTTGTCCTACTTAATGTTTTTTTTATGATTAAAAATATATTTTGGACGATTAATGGCTGACCCCTGAAAAGAAAAGAAAGTAATTAAATTTAATAGAAAGTACAAGAAAAAAGGATAGGAATCCCAGATCAGAGGTGAGGTATTTATTTCCTGCAAATCACACTGTCATAAATACAAGAAGCACACTTTAGACTTAACAATAGTCTCATTTTTTTTAATTAAAATTATTTTATTATTCTAATTCTTTCATTTGTGCGACAAAAATTGTTTTTCCTAACAGAAAACGCATATCATATGTACCTAACGAAATATTTATCTTAAGGCGGGTAGAGAACAATAATCATACGAGAATGATTCAAATTATTTAGCTTCCACAACTATTTGAAGGGTATCACAGAAAAACAAATCAACCCAAAAAAAATTATTGATTGTACCGAAATTTCGAACTATTTTTACTATGTAAAATTTTTGAGAAAATAGAGAGCAAACGCATTTTTCTAATCATTTTTTTTAAATAACGTAGGGGGCAAACTTGAAGTTCGAGAGTCTTCTAACAGGGCTTAAAGTGAAGGTTGAAGCATCTACTTTAAGAGGGTGATATTGAAAAAAATGTCCGCCGTCTATCATGAGCGGTAACAAAGCGTCTGCTGCGCGCGCGCTCGCTCAATACTCCTCGCCACCCGGGGGAACGCGCGCACATCAGGGGTCTTGAACCACAAGGTTCCAGCTTCAATTTTAGCCCTATTACTAAATTCTCGATTTTCTACTAAATTGAAAAATCGATTTTTAATTACCGTCCAAAACAGTAAAAACGTCCAAGCATCAAAATAAAAGCTATCTCGTTTACTTAGTCGGAAATGGTTGACTCTTTTTTAGCAAACACTTTTCGCATTCATTCAGAACATTTTTTTTCTCTCCTGAAAATCGGCCTAATGTTGGATGATTAGTTAAGCTGTACTACCCTTCATTTGGAAAAAGCGAGGGAAAAAGTGAATTAAAAATTAATTTCTAATTTCTTCCTCTAATATCTAATGGATTAAAAAGCAAATCATAATACTACTTGATGCCATAGTTCAATTATAATAATTTTATGGCATAACAACCCCCGGCTGGGTCATATCGAGTACATAGACATCGTTATTTTTGTGTTTTAGTTTGATATGTCGACGAACACCTGCTCTTACTTTACATTTATAGTTACAATAAAAACACTGATATTTCGGTGCTTGTCCACATTGATATCGCAAATGACTTAAGAGATTTCGTTTCCAAACAAACGTACTTCGACAATTTGGATTTGGACAACAGAAAGCGTTATTTTTTCTCATCATCATTCCAGATTCTGATCTTGAGTTGGTGAATCTTCGCATATTTATTCCTGATCGAGTATTTCGTCCAGAATTCAGCGTACCTAGAAAAAAAGTGTATTAGTGAGAGATACATGTTTGAGCCTTTCTCTAGATCTCTAGAAAAACCACCTAAGTCGACTTAGAATTTGGTGCAAAATTGCCGAAGAAACTATTTCAAATGTCTTTTAACAAACCAAAAAGGATATGTTCTGATCATTAAAATGTTTGCACAATCTAAAACATGTACTTTTTGGTTTGTAAAAACACAGTTTGAAAAGTTTCTTTGGCCATTTCCTGCATAAACCTAAGTCGACATAGATGTTTTTTCTAGAGAACGGCTCATCCATAGACAGAATAACTAATAAAAACATTCACTACGTAATTAGATAAAAATGTATTCCATTTGACCATTTTGGAACTTAAATTAGAATGTAATTAAGTACAAGCTACTTCAAAAACGAGGTAGAATTAACAAACTTAGTACAGAAAAATAAATTAGTTGAAAAATAAAAGAATATTTTTCATACTTGATCGACCCTCAAACCGTGTTTTAGATCAATTGAAACATGCAAAATGATGTCATTAGAATAGATATTTAAAATATATTAATATTGTAGAGGAAAAATTATTCGTTTCCGAAATATAGGGATATATAAAAGTCAGGACAAGAGAGGGTTTTATAAATGATACAAAATAAGATTAAAAATATGAAACTATTTCTAGAAAAATTCTCAATAGATGTTTATTGTATGCTTCTTTACAGTTAGAATGAAATCAAGTTTATAAAGGTGATATTTGTGTTCATATATCAAAGTTTATATTTCTTACATTTAATAGGAGAACTTTATTGAATAGTTTGAGCTGTACAATATTAAAGCTACAAATATCAAAGTTTATTTTAAGTACACTCTCATTTGACGCATTCAAAATTGTTTTCGAATTCGTGTTATTTTTGTCATTAATTTTTGAAGATTCATTAATTGAAAATCCACTGGTAGTCAATCAAAATTCACTGGAATTTCAGTCAATTTTCAATGATTCCCAATGAAAAAGAAGATTTTAAATACCAATCGGTAATTACTGAAACGCCAGTAATGTTTTCTACTGAGCATTCAGTGATTAAAGACTCGAATTTCAGGTATTTTTAACCATTTTTTCCGTGGATGTAGGACTAGGGTGGTCCAAAAATGCATTATAAATATTTTTTTATTTTAATAATTATGAATATTTCCCAAATTTGTTTGAATCTATAAAAAATGCGTTTTTTTAAATTATATTCAGGGATCAAGCGCCATAAAATTTAAAACGTATTTCCCATAAGGGAAAAATTGGGTTTTGCGAGTTTTTGGAACTAAGTATTATTTTTGTGATGATTCTTTTAGTTCAAATTGTCTCTAATACATGAAATATTACTTCCTACTATCGATTAGATGTTTAAGTGCATTTTTTAAACAATTTATTCTTATTTATAACAATATTCTCTTAGAATAATGCGAGAAAGTTGCAGTTTTTTCTGTATTTGGAAACTTACTTTCAACTTTTCACTTAGAGCGAGGCAATAATCAATTTTAATTAACGAAAGTAATTATTCAAACAATGTAATATTATTTATAATCATATTCTCTTAGAATAATGCTAGAAAGTTGCGGTTTTTTCCAAAATTTTACACTTTTTGCCCACTTTTCAATTAGAGCAAAGTAATAATTAATTCAAGTTAACAAAGATCATTGTTTAAAAAAATTATTATTGCTTATAACTATTTTCTCTTAGAAAAATGCTGGAAATTTGCGGTTTTTTCTTGAATTTTCTATTAGCTATTCTTTGACTTTTTAGTTATGAATAAATAATAAATTAACATTTAAAAGAATCATTTTTTGAATAGTGTTCGATTAGTTCGAATTTAAAGGAAAAGGCTATCTGTAACTACTTGATGGAAAAGTGACATTCAATACGATCCATATGGAAAATTTGAAGAATATTTCAAATATCTGGTTCTATAAAACAAACAAAAAATAAAAAAAAAAGGAAAGAGATTGTTTAAAAAATTATTCTACCTGATGTTTATTCATTATTTGTTCATAACTAAAAATTCAAAGCAAAGTCAAAAATGTAAATAAATCAGCAACTTTCTCGCATTACTTTAAGAGAGGATAGTCATAAACAATTGAAAATTGTTTGAATAATTATGTTTATTAAATTTCATCAATTATTATAAAAAGTTAAAATTTCTGACAAAACCGCGACTTCCTAGCATTATTCAAAGAGAATATTATTAACATAATAATAAATTATTTATTAAAATATCTGATTATTAGAATAAATTAATGTCTCATGTGTCAGAAATAATTTTTATTGAAATAAACCGCGAAAAAAATAATCATTAGAGCAAAAAACTCACAAAACCAAATTGTTCACTCAAGGGGATTTTTAGGACCCCATACAATAGACTTATGGGAGTGAAAAAAAAATTTTGATTCGCATTCTATGGCTTACGGGAAATACATGCTAAACTTCATTGGACTTTCGGGACCACTAAATATAATGCTTTTTTTCAAGGCTTTTTTGTGAATTCGAATAAGGTTGCGGGGAATATGCATGAAAATTCGAAGAAAAAATTGGGACCACCCTAATTCCTAATATAGACGATCAATGAAAAAAAGATTGAAATTGTGTTGAGAAAATTTTTTTTTTTTTTTGAATGCCCGGAATTTGTATTACCACTCACTAAAACTCCAGCATATTTTTTTTACTGAGTAAGAATATATTCACTCTCACAAATCTTGAAAAATTAATCACTGATTTAAATTTAGCGAGTACAAAGTTCTACTTTTTTCAAACAGAAAATTCCAAAACTTGAATATTAAAAATTTGAAAACTATATTGTATTTTGATCTGAAAGTAAAATCAAATGAAATTAAATTGATGATTCATCACATTTTTCATGAGATCCATTTCACTCCAGATTATTAACGACTACATACTACATTTATTATATAGTAAATAGTAAAAAAAAGCTGTTTAATGAAAGCTAGTTCATTATATATTTTTAAAAAATAAATATGCTAGGATTGAAATTTCTGTCATGAGTCGTAACACATTGAATTCTTGTGTCTGATTCAACAATTATTTAACAATTTAAACTTAGTTTTCAGTAATTAATAAATGCATTAGATTTTTGGAAACTTAATTTTCATAATAAAAAAAAATGACTGAAATTTATGAATTCTGCCTGCAATTAAGGACATAAATTCTCATATTTTTATGCATTCTTTTAATATGTCTAATGACATTAGCCTTCCACATGCAGCGATAGCTACAGTGGAAACATTGGAATCTTGGTTCCCTGCCGCATTCATTTCGAACGTGTTTTTTCCATGTGCTTTCCCAAACAAAAGATCTTGGACAAGTTGGACAAGCAAATTGTTTAACTCTGTTTTTGTCACTTTTCCTGGCAATTCCGTGATAATAATCTGTGAACAAAAAAAATTAATAGAGTTAGTAAATAGGGTAAGAAATTATTCCATCAAAATCTGTGTAGAATCTTGTTAAATCTGATAAGCTTAGAAATAAAGTTACAAAATATCCGATAGAAAAAAAAAGAAGACTGAAGATTTAAAATCTCTAATTCCCGCCTAAAATCTAAGTCATTTTTTATGGGAATGTGGAATATGGATACTCGATGGAACTTGGCGTAGGGGTCATGGAGGTTTATGTCTAAAGGAAGCCAGATTTTTTTCTTGAAACATTTTCCACCTACAGTGGATAATCATTATTTAGAAATACTAATGCATCAAAAATATTGTATTTTATTTTATTAAAAGCTGAGGCTCTAAACGTGCTAATAAATAGATATTAAAATAAATTATTTTTCTTTTATTTGAGCAATGAATTAATGATTATCCACTGTAAGTTGCATTATCCACTGTAGGGAGGTATCTCCTACTTCATTCCTTAAAATAACAAAATCACTTAATTTCTACGTGACCGCTGAAAAGCGATTTTTATTATTATTATTTTTTTTTTATTTATCATTAGTTTTTTGGCCGATTACGCTTATTCGCAAACAGCTTACAATAACGTAACCTAAGATAATAAAATTCTTGTTAAATAAAATGTATTCTAATTTTTAATTCAATCACTTATATTTTCAAAGTGAACGAGAAGTTATTCAATGCGTAGTGATTGTTGAAACATTTAAAACAATTTGAAATAAAAAAGGCTGAAAACTGTTATTTAGAATATATTAAAAGGAGTTATAAATTATAATCAAAGGATAGATCGGATAAATGGATATTTTCTACAAAACACATATTTATTTCACTGATTGAACCATTATCTTACAAAGCTTATTATAAATGATTACAATATAAATGTGAAGATTTAATTATTTTTTATATAGAATAAGTAATACTCATTATAAATACGTTCGAAATCGATATTTCTGTTCCCTCGGTTGATACTAAATTTAATTATCCTGTTAATAAAGAGTACAAAATTATCTTTTATAAATAATAAATATTTTTATTTGTGGAACTGAATATTCTCTGGAAGCAATAAAGAATTGGCATGTGTCAATCAATGGTATCACGTTTAAGCTTTTGAAGGATCTGAAACAGTAAAAATAATTATGACAATTAGTAATATCAAAATATAATGTTAACAAAAAGCTAGAACGATTATCAGAACAACTTTTTAACAAAATGAATGTTATTTTACAATTTTATTTCATAGAAAAGTTTATTAGATTTATATTTTAAAAATCTCAAAAAATTAGAAAATTGGTTCAAAATTTGTACTACTTTTTCAATACAAATCTTTTTTCTAGAGAAACCTCTGGCACCATAAGACATAAAAATGAATAATTAAGATAAATTGAACCTGTTCAAAGAATAACTCTGGAAAAATGGTTGCACTTCAATATCTGCTAAACAAATTTTTTTGAGCCTCATGATAAATTTCATTTTCGACAAAAATTGTAGAAATTTCAACATTGAAAATTTGGAAAAAAATTGTTTTTATTAGAAAACATTTACCCAAAATTTTCAATTTGTAAAGAAAAATCCATGAAATGTTTGATTTACAGTTATCAAAATCACAATTTTCAGACTAATTTGTAATGGGTATAATTCTATAATATTTTCCAGTTTTATCCAAATGAAAATTCACTGTCAATTGATAATCTATAAATTAAATTTAAATATAAATAATAAAAATACCCACCTTGAAAAATATTCTTTGTCAACTGCCATTGTTTTTCGTAGGCTTATATCTGAAGTCAATTAGCTTTCAAAAAATCTTTCAAGCCGTCAATATTATCTCATGTGTATTTATTTGTATGTAAATTCGAGTATTTCCCTGCGTCTAGAAATATTTAGTAATTCCCTCAACATGATAAAAAGAAAAACCTGTTTAATCAGTCGTCTTCTCTATCAAAACTCAATCGAAAAAAATGTCCTAAAGATCCATCTCCATAGGTAAATATTGTTCTTTACTCGAATACTTATAAGATTTGAGCAAAATCGAAACGTATTAAGAAAATAACAAATTAAAAGAAACAATATAACATATAAAGGTATCAAAATATCAATTCAAAGAAAAAACTTTGTTCTCTTCAGTGTCAATCATTGTTAAACCGAATTTAAAACTTTTAAAACAAAAATAAATTATACGAATTACTAAATTTTTAAATGTATAATGAATGCGAAATTAAAAATAAAACTTTTGAATCTAATAATGCCCAAATTTGATTTGTGTCCTTCCATGAAAAAATGCCGTTAAGTGCAGCATCCGTTAGGCTTTCAGCAGATAATTTCGTTTAAAATACTGATTACAAGATACCTTTAATACGAAACTCTTACCTAATGTATCTACTTTTAATAAATAATTAATTAATGATTACGATTACGTATTTAACCAAATATGATCAAGAAACAAAAAAGTACATATGAAAACCCCAAAACTGCAGTCCTAGACATTTTATTCTGGGGGAGTGGAATCAACCTCTAAAGGCTCCTTCTTAACAACTACACTGTTTTCAGCATCAGTGGTAGTTGCAGTTTGAGTTTCAGCGACAATGGCAGTTTCAGCTTCATCAGGTAATTCTCTGCTCGACTCATTGTCAATCACAGATTCTTCTTGGCTTGTATGCGAAACCCTAGCAGAGCTACTCATATTAACTCTTTGTGTACATCTATACTGTAAATGCCTCGTTAGGTTGTATTCATACTTAATGAGACTACCGCAGTTATTTGGGCAAAAGAAATTTTTTCTCCCTTTTATTGGACTTTTGAATGCACTTCCAGGCTCAACACTTGTATCCATTGCTTCCGGGTCCAAAGACAGCTCAGCACTTGCCAGACTTGACAAACAAGGTGCCAAAAGTTCCTTGTTATCTTCCAAGATATCAAAATAGCCAATTTCACTCGCATTTTCTGAAAAGGCTCCAGTTTCGTCAAAGAAATCTTGTACATTGCCTGAACGTTCAGTTTCCTGCACATCTGGAACATCTTTTCCATGAAGATGTCTTGGAAGATCCTTATCTTGAATATCTTCTTGACGATCTTCAGACTTGATACTTGGTGGCACATCAAGTGGGACATGGTAATTCTTCACATTAGGATGCCGGAACTTTATATGCATACTTAAGTTCCAAGCATGTTTGCAGAGTTTATTGCAGTGAGGACATCGGTAGACAGTCGGTAGCTGTGGTTGATCATTGTGATGTTGCTGCTTTTGTTTGGCAAATGCTGCTTCACTCTTTGCTTTTTCGAACTCCTCTCTCGTCTTCTGATCCTGGATAGCATCAAAATCATTGCAATATTTAACCCCTCCGGAATCGTAAATTACTTTCTTCCTCAAGACGTCGACCACAAAGTTCTTCCTGCCAGGGTGACGATGTTTTATATGTATAATCGCACCCCATTCTTGCCTGCATTTCTTGATGCAATATGGACACTTGAAGCGCAATTTACCACAAACGAAACGCAGATGGTTGTCTAAAGTATGCTTGTAATTAAAAGCAAGCCCACAGTCATTGGGACACTGGAACCTCTGCTTCTTTTTCTTTTCTGCAGATTCTTCATTCGAACCTCCAGCCTCGGGGTTTGAGAGATTTCCTATTTTCGTTGACGTGATTGTATTCTCCTTCTTGGTAATTTTACTTCGACGACGAATATCTCTGTAGACGATTTGCTTCGTGAAGACATTGATTGCACAAACTTTGTTGAGTCTGTGATTTATTTCGATGTGTTTTGTCACCAAAAGGAATGTTCTTGTTCTATAGCGGCAGTAGGGACACTGGTATCTTTGAACCTTTGGACAGGTTCTTCGAATATGTCTGCTGATGTTGTAAACATGATCAAAAGAGCTTCCACATTTGTTGGGGCAGTCATGTTGCTTGACAACTTTCTGTTCACTGGTGCCTTCACCAGTTGGGTTATTGGGATCTGGTTCCTTTACTGGAGCTTCTTTCTTTTCTAGAATTTCGTTTCGCCATGTATCAATCACACGTGGCTGCACCATTTTGTGGTGTTTGCTTATGTGTCGCATTATGCTGTAACTGTACTCGGAACGAGAGTCACAATACCAGCACTTGAATCGATAAGACTGACTTGGATATTGTTTTCCACAGTTGTACTTAATGTGTTTTTGAAGAGCACTTTTTATATAGAAGAAATTTCCACAGGCATTAGGACAAGCTATTCGCCTTTCATGGCTTGTTGAATCATTTGCTGCAGTTTTAGCAAGCTGCATTTCAGACAAGGCATCCTCTTGATTCTCTGCAGCATCGTGTGTATTTTCACCATCTGAAACAGCTTCAACATCCACATAGTTGTCAAAATTATGAGTTGGTTCTGTCAAGTCGTCACTATCATAATCATCATGACTCATTTCGATATCTTGGCTGATCCCTGCTTCGCATTGAACATTTTCAGCTGTGGAATGTGGGTTGAAAAGTTGTACACTTTTTGATCCTGAAAGATTTAAAATACTAGTATCCAGACTCCTTGATATATTCAGTTTTCCTTCTTCAGGGAGAGCAATTCCACCTGCTTTGAGGAGACTTCTTTCGTTAACGTCGGACTTGTAAACTTTGCGAAGTGGAATAGCTTCATTTTCCGAAGTAACAGCTACCTTACGAGAGATACTTAAGACTGGAAGAAGAGATTTTTGATGCTGCGAAGATTGCATGAATCTTCGATTCGATGGTCTCGAGATATTGGCTCTTGAAGATTTTAAGATATTGAGGTTTGAAGATTTTTGGCGAATGCGTACAGAAGAGATGATCTTCGGAGTTGAGGTAACGTAGGGGATTCCTTCTGGAACAAAATGTAAAAAATGATTAGTTTCTGGTAGCAAAATTTCTTGACGAGTTGACAAAGTATGTTCTCTCGAGTACATGCAATATTCAATCAGAATTATTGATTGATTTACTACCCATTTACTACAAGGACATACAATTTTTCCCTCACAACTCAATCTCAAACGAATTAATATTCCTAATTTGATTCGGCAATAAATCCATGGGAAAATTCTCCATGCACTAGAAGGACTACGTAGAAAATACTTAAACCAAAATTATCATTTTATTTACACAGTTCTATATAGTGATACAAATATTTTATAATAAAACTAAATTAGTAGTCTTCGTACGAATTAATAAAATATTTCGATGGAATCATAATGGTGTTTTGCAGACATCAATGGCATAGACTTCGTTTCCAGGATGTTTTCTTCGAACATGAGCCCGCACATTCGACACGTGTTTTGTACGATATAGGCAATATGGACAAACGAATCTCGGATTTTGTCCGCACTCAAATTTGGTATGATAGTACAAATTACTTTTGTATCGAAAAGTACTGGGACAAGTTGGACAAGGAAATATTTGCCTTCCGTTATCAAGTGAGACCTGAGTGGTGATTCTTTGCTGTACTCTTCTGCCTCGAAAGTCGTGTGAAGGAGAAAAGAACCCCATATCTGAAATTAAAAAAAAATTCTCTGAAAAGATACCTTCACTCGATTTCAATTTAACGAAGAACAATAATTTTTCATATTTTATGACAATAAATAACATAAAAGCAGGAATTATAAAGTGGGAGAGAAAATGATTTCGAGAGCCTTTATAAAAATTTTATTACCATTAAATGAAGAACATGCTTTGTACAAGAAATACCAGTACCTTTTTTAGCCGTCTTAATAATATAATATAACGTTAAAATGACAACAATCTTTGCCCTGAAATTTCCAGCGAATTTTGATTAGAAAATAAGTATATAACGAATGAGTATTTTTGGTACGTGAAATCTTTATCAGTCTTGAGAATATATTCTTACGCAATGATAATTTTTAAAACCAGAAGTATGTTTACTCTATAAAAGCTAACTTTGATTCAAAATTATTCTCTTCTCGGTTTGAACAAATCAATAGTATACACTTCGAGACCTGGATGTTTGTTTTTTACATGGGCACGAGCGCCAGATGAAAATTTGGCTGTGTGACTACAATAGGGACAACAAAATCTTGGACCCATGTTACATTGATATTTCAGATGGTATGTTAAATATTTTTGATGGTTAAATGAACTAGGACAGTTTGAACAGGGAAATTTCTTCTTAGGAACCTCAGTTTCTTGCTGCAGAATTAAAGCATTGCTTCCAAAGTTATTCCAGTCTGCAACAGATATAAAATGTATTGTTAGTTTTAAAGTTAAAATTCAACCTGATGAAGAAACTAAAGGTTAGGGAAAAGTAATATATACAAAGAGACGGGAAAATGTTCATTGATTTAGGAAATTAATTTTAGTTTTTATTGTTATATTCCATATTTACAACTAACATATCTTATTTTTTAAACGTTTTTATTATATTAATACTGCACGTATTGTTTAAACAAATTAACTGTCCGTATTGATTGACCCGGATGACGTGTACGAATATGCCTTCGAGTATTTGAAACATGACGAGCCTTATATGAACAATATCCGCACCCAAATCTGGGACCTTTTCCACATTCGTGTTTCAGATGGTATGTTAGATATCTCTGATGGCTCAGTGAAGTAGGACAGTTTGGACAGGGAAATTTCCTCTTTGGAACCTCACTTCGAACCTCACTTGGAGGTTGAAGAACATACATATTTTCTCCATACTTATGCCAGCCTGCAACATAAATAAAATGTATTATTATTTCTTAAGCAAAAACTGAAATTCCACTTCATGAAGATAATGAGAGAGTATAAGCAAAACTTTGATATATACCGAGGTGGGAAATTTTCTATATTTTCCATATTTAAAGTTGAAAGATCGTATTTTATGTAAAGATTTTTATTGCATTAAAATGGCGGGTATTAATTACAAATATCAACTATCCGCATTGTTTCACCTGGATGATATTTACGAATATGCCTTCGAGTATTTGAAATATGCCGAGCTTTATAGGAACAATATCCACAAGAAAAACGGGGATTTTGATTACATGCGAATTTCTGATGGTAGGTGAGTCCATTTTTCCGTGCGAATATGCTGGAGCATCCTGAACATGGATATCTTTTAATTTTTTGACAACTACTAATGGATGAATCCTGCGGTAATAAGACTCCATAAGAAGGTACTGAATAGAGATCCTGCTCGTATGGAAAGTCTGAAACAAAAGAAACGTTAGTTAGGGTTAGAGAAATTTTGTAGATTGGTCCTTCATATTTAGAATAATAAACTCCGTATTTTCAAAGATTTGAAAGATGTACATCTTTTAAGGGATACTGCACAGTTTTCGGAAAAATTTAAACAAGACTCATGTATCCTTTGTTAAAAGCTATAATTAATCTCCTTAAAAATCTACATAACAGTTTTTATGCAAATAATAGAATTGTAATTATCAAAATTATTAACATGTTTTTATTTTCTCTAAAATACATACATTTTTGAAGAACATTCTCTTCGTTCAAAGCATGATTTTGACGTTAATAATAGCTTACAAAACTGAGGCTTTTAACTCTTGTATAGATAGTAGATACTATAGAATTTGTCATAGGTAAACAAATAAATTGTTCTGTACAAATAATGAATTATTGAAATAAATCAATTATTGTAGGTAATCGTAAATTGAATATTATTTCTCTTGCAAATCCACAGCCCAAACATCTCTTCCCTGGTGTTTTGTTCTTACATGCTTGTACATACTCGATCTCGACTTGGACAATTTTGCACAATAGGGGCACTGAAAACGAAGCGATGTGGATGAATCCTGCGGTAATAAGCCTCCATAAGAAGGTACTGAATAGAAATGCTGCTCGTATTTAACGCCTGAAACAAAAGAAAAGTTAGTTAGGGTTAGAGAAATTTTGTAGATTGGTCTTTTATATTTAGAACAATACACTCCGTATTAGTATAATTTACAAATTCCTAAGACGAACAAAAATAGCGCCTAATTTTTCAAAGATTTGCAAGATACACATCTTTTAAGGGATACTGTACAGTTTTCGGAAAATTTTTAATGGGACTCATGTTCTTGTACAAATAATAGAATTGTAATAATCAAAATTATCAACATGTTTTTATTTTCTTTAAAATACATACATTTTTGAAGGACATACTCTTCTTTCCAAGTATATGGTTTTGATATCTACAAAATCTTACAAAACTGAAACTCTTATAGACAGTAGATACTATAGAATTTGACATAGGTAAACAAATAAATTGTTCTGGAATGGTAGATCCTATGTTTTAATTCACTGCTGAATTATTGAAACAAATCAATTGTTCTAGCTAATCGTTAATTGAATTTTATTTCTCTTGCAAATCCACAGCCCAAACATCTCTTCCCTCGTGTTTTCCTCTTACATGCTTGTACATATTCGACCTCAATTTGGACAATTTTGCACAATAGGGGCACTGAAAACGAGGTGATTTTCCGCACTCGTAAATCATGTGTTCTCTCAATCCGTTTTTCCTTTTAAAGCAACTCCCACATTTTGGACAGTAGAATTTGCCATTGCTCACAATCTCTCCTAATCTGAAATCTAAAAATATATCGTTTATTTATCTTGTAAGCCTATTTGCTATCACACTATTTTAAATATCTAAAATCACAAGTGCGCGAAATAAAAAATTTCCCTCAAGAAAACCCTTTTATGATTGAAATCACACATTAGAGACATGCATAGCAAAAACAGTAGCAGAATGAAAGATAAATCCGGGAAATTTTTTGCTGTTTATTTTATTTTGAAGATGCAGTTTTACAAATTTTCAACATCCTCCACAAAAATGTCGTGTCCAGTATGTTTTCTCCGAATATGTTGTTGAACGTTCCAATTTTTTTTTGAGACGAGCCCGCAATAGGGACATCGGTATCGAGGTGGCTTGCCACAAGCATATCGAATATGAGTCGTCAAACTTTTCTTCTGAGCAAAAGCACTTGTGCAATTTCCACAAGCATACTTTTTACTTTCAATTTTAGTTTCCTCTATAGAATTTTGTACAACACCTTCCTCGAATTCTTCTTCTACTTTGACTACTGAGAAGCATGGGACATCTGAAAATTATAGACGATTTTATTAGTGAAATAATGATATGAGGAAATTATAAGTCTTTGTTTTAGTGAATCCTTATCTTTCGCAATTCGAAAGATTAAAACACACTAGCATGCACTACAGAAAGTATTTTTTCTTCCAAGAAAAGAACTGCTTTTCAGTGAAATCCAAAGCATCAGGATCAATTTTATTTATATCGATGTACCTATGGTTTCTCATAGGTAAATAAAAAAAATTGATAGCCTAAAAAGAGTATAATGTTATTTTATTTATTTAAATGTGGATACAAGGAGTATATGTTAAAATGAGGATATTTTGTAAAAGGGTGAACATGCAAAACTTGTTACGTAGTAAATTTTTAATAATCATCATCGTCCTTCATTGTAAGTTGGGCAGCAGCCTTGGATCTTCGGGACCGATGGCCTTCCCAATCTTTCGCATTTGTGAGAATAATTCCCAGTGCGGAAAATAGTTTGGCTTCCGTCACCTTTCCTCCACTTATTTTATCAAAATGATTCTTCAGGAGGACGCCTACAATAAAAATAGAATATTTGTATATCACTCAATCTGTAATGTATTAAACAGTCTTCGAAATTATTATAAGGCATTTCACGTCAAAAGTTCTAATTTCGAAATCGATGTTGACCGACTTGACGCATTTTCGATCCATTTTTTTCATGAAGTTTCAGTTGATCAAAAGTATTTTATGCCAAATTCGAAATTTTAGTTAGATTTAAAAAAAATAGGTTTTGATTTTTTATCCAAGATTGGCACTTCTTTTTTATATATTCTAGAACTTCTTAGAATATTAAGTAAAAGAGTTCCAATCTTTACTTTGAGAGACAACCAGGGGAACAAAATGTGCTACTTTTTATTCGTTTTCAAAAAACGAAGGGGATGCTGTTTTTATAAATCGGCCTCCTAGCTTTATGAAAATATTTTTCTTTTTAAATTAATTATATTAAAAGTTATATTTTTGAACAAACTTTGTTTATTTTCCCTTCTTACCAAAATTTAAAAAATGAATGGATTTTAATGAATGACAGCTTATTATGCCGATAAAAAGATTCTCTCCAACTCAACCTCATACTATTTAAAAAAAAATTAATGACTACAATAATTAAAAAAAAAAATTAATTATTTATGTAAATGGGTTTGAAACCTTTTGGAAGATCTTTTCCGCCCAAAAACCCCCCAAAAATCCAAAAAATTAAAAAATGATAAAAAACACGTTCATAACTAATCACATTCTCGTTCTGTTAAAAAACGAAATACCAACGTATTTTGAGGTGCTGTTTACGAATATAACCTTAAAAATATTTACAAATGACATTTTCAAAATCAGTTCGAAAAAATAGTTATAAAATTGTTAAAAATAAACATTCTTGCTAATTTTTTGAGCTCTTCCCTTTTTCAGCTTGAAAAAATACAATTTAAAAGTAAAATTTTTGTTTAAAACATTTATAATGTAGTATTGAACCGAAATTTATTTAACACATTATAATTTTCATGTAGATTATAGCAATTTTCAATTTGCACTATTTTAATATTTTTAATTAATCAACAGTTAAATATTAAAATTGATTAACAATTAGTGAAATTCGTAAAAATAATTCAAATATATTGAATTAATCAACTGTTACATATTAAAACTAATTAAAAATTGGTTGAATTCATTAAAACAATTAAAATATATTAATATTTAATATTAATGAAATATGTGATCGTTTTAGATTTCTTTCGCTGTAATACATTTCTTCTTATATTGTTTCATTCTGAAATTTGATTTGAACAACAACAAATAAAAATAAAAAAATTTTAATTATTTTTGTGTTTTTCAGAAAAATACAAATGTTTGGGTAAAAAAACGTATAAGGGGAATATGAAGTGATTATGATTCCGTGAAAAAACAGAAAAGTTGAAAAAAAATCAGTTATTGAAAACAAAATGTGCATATATTTGTATTTTTTTACAAAAACATTTTACTTTCGAACTAGAAAAAAGTGTTTGGAAAAGGTTTCAAACCATTTACTTCAAAATTCAAACAATTACCATAATCTGTTTTTATTTAAAAGATTCAATTCCTGAAAGTGTAATCAAATATTTTTTCCAGGGAAGTGCTTTTTCGTGCTCATAATAACTTAAAGGGGGATTTTTTTGTTTGAATTGAACTATTTTGACTTTTTTTATTATGTTTTCATTTTGTGTTAGAAACATATTATGATGAAAAAATCTTAAAAATCGAATAACCATAGTTTATATTTTAAATGAATTTCATAAACAAATGCAAAATTCGGGCAGTTTTCGTCAAAAAATAAATTTCTTTTAATGCAAGTGCTCGATGACTTCCTTCCTAATATCATATTATTTTAACACAATTTTCTTACAACATAATAAGAAAAGTTGAATAAAATGAACGATTTCTTTGTTTATAATATTTGCTTATAATAAGGGTTCTTAAAGTAAAATACCTAGACTTATATCCTTTCTAGAGTATCAAAAAAGTGTTGATCTTCAACAAAAAGTCAAAGCCATTATCTATTTTTAAAAATTAAGGTAATATTTCGAGTTTTTCAAAATATGCAATCCGACGTGAAAAATCTGTTATTATGAATTCTTAATTCTGATACTCACTTATAACGCATTTGCAGAAGGTCGTTCCTTTTAGAACAAGTTTGTCTTTAATCGGTTTCATTGCGGTAAATGATAGTGCTACATCCCTCGACATATATTTCTTGATAATATTTAACAAGCTTCTGGATGCTATGTAATTTCCATCAAAAAGGTCACCCAAGGATGACATCTGGAAAAAAAATTGTATCTGATCATTTGTTCCCACTTTATAAAATCTTTGTTGCACTTTTTTAAACATTTTTCATATTAGGCACTTCTTTGAACATTACTCTAATTGAGAAAGTATTTATTTGATGAGTCACATTATACTTACGAATTTTTCTCTGACATTAGGATTCACTGTCAGAATCATGTCAAATTGTTCAAACTCAGCAAGATTTCTGAAGGGCAAATTAAGTGCGTTTTCCTCCATAAAAGTATCCAACGTTTCCGAGTGAATAACACCAGATTTCTCTAATTGGGAGGAAAGAAGTCTCTGATGGGCCAGCACTTCATCCAATTGTGCAGACATTTTAGATATTTCATGTTTCACATACTGCGTGAATTCTGAAATTAAAAATTTATTTAAGTCCAAAACAGTTATTTAAAAGAGATTATGAATTGCTCTTATTAACAACATTTATAGAATTTACCTTCTGTGAAAGCAGCACTTCCTTTGGAACCGCATCTGTCTTTTCCACTGTTATCTTTACCGAGAATGGAAAGCATATCAATGGATATAGGATCAATAAATTCAATTTCGGGATGAGTCGCGGAGGTCAAAGTTGCACGTACACCTAAACAATATAAAAAAACTACTTAAGAATATTAACAAATCAGTTTCTAGTTAACATATGTATTAAACATTCACTTTTTTGCCAATAGGGCTTACCACATAGAAATAGAGGCAGGAAACAAAAAGAAGCTGCATGCAGAAAATTGGAAAGTAATTGAAAGACATTAGTCCTGAGATTATTATTTATTACATAAATCAAAAGTTTACAAAATATTATTTAGTGCGTTAAGGTAGATTCACTAGAGAAACATGGTGATTCGGAATTATCAGAATGTTTAGTTTTCATATGCCTCGAAATATTGGAGATGAATACTGAATGATAATCGCATGATGGACATTGAAAAAATCGCTTGTTTCGACATCCATTTGGATTTTGAACACAGTATTTCGACCGATGTTGACAGAGACTGCTATATTTAAAGTATGTTTTCTTGCAATATTCGCAGCTGAATTCTTGTTGAGAAGCCAAGTCAGGATCCTGTGTCTCTGATGATGTGAAAAACTCTGAAAACAAGCAATTTCTTAACCTTAGTAAAGGAAATCAATCCCATTTTTAAATCTAAGTCCTTAAAATTAACTGTGACGTGAGTGGGAAGTACTATGCAAAAAACACCATTATAATGAATCAGTTGTATATTAAATTGAAGTATAGTAAACCAATTCGTTTGTAACTTAAAATTATTGCACATTATAAATAATAGGTTTTTAACAACAATGACGCAATCGCTTATGTTTCTTTAAACTGCTAATATGCAAGAAAGTTTTTCCACAATCAGTACATTTCTGGGTTCGACCACAGTCATGTCGTAAGTGAAAAACTAAATGGAATTCTCTAGCGTAACTAGCCCCACATTGATCACAGACAAATGGTCTCGTTTTCTGCATTTTTTGACATTTTGCTTTAGGATTCCAATTACAAGAGGTTGTTTCATGAGTAACTTGATAGCCGATAGTGGTGAAGCTTTTTCCACAAAATCTGCAAGGATACTTTCGTTTAGAACCATCATCCTCCAGTGCAAAATTTGCATAATCCACTTCGAAATCTGAAACATAATAGTTGATTTCTCGTAAGTAAAACTGCTCTTATCCGTTATAGAATTTTTAAAAGCATATGAAAACCTATTCATTTCGGACAAATAAGATAGTTTAATAGTCACAATCGCATTTTTTATTTGTATTGTAAAATACAATTGTTCAATTATTTTACAATTACTTAAAAATAACGAAATATTATAATATCACACTTTCCAGTAGTAAAAAAATAGACAAAATAATGATTTATCTCAACGTAGTTCGTACATTGACAGCCGCATTATAACAAATTACACTATTTATACTAAAGCAAAGGATCTCGCGCTCGTGCTGGACAACTGTTTGATTTATGTTTGCGAAGGCTATTAATTTGTAAAAATGTACTTCCACAGCCACTGCACTTGTGCGTCTGACCACAATCGAACCGCACATGAGAATTTAAGCTACTTTGCTTCGAATAACTTGCACCACAAAAATTGCAAACAAAAGGCCTGTACTGGGCATAACCGACAGATTGAGGATTCCAATAGCAATATTTTTTCTGATGCTTCGTGAGGTAACCAGACTGCGTGAAATTTTTTCCGCAGTGTTGGCAAATATATGCTCTCTCTTGTTCCTCTAATTTTCCAGAATCCCGGGGATTTCCTTTAGGAATATATCTCCCTTCTCCTGAAACAAAACAACAAATTGATCAGTTATGCTAAATCAAGTTTCATTATTTAATGAAAATCTCGGATTTGGAAAAATAAGTACTGTAATGTAATTGACAGATTAATGATTCAATTAAAATAATTATAATATATAAGCGCAGGACGTGGCACCTTCCCCCGTAAGATTCGCTATTTTCTGGGTTTCACTTTATCATAATTATTCATTCTCAATACAGTGCAAACACTATGGTTTTTTAATAAAAAATTTCCCTAATTAGGTCAATAATAGGATTGCATTTCAAAAGTACCTTCTTTCTGGAAATATAAAACAAATTAAAAGACAAGTAAAATAAATGATAAAAAAAACTGGTAATAAAAATCTAAAATTGTTCTAACTTTAATATAAGGAGACAAATATTAAGAAATGAGAATAACATATTTGGACATATTCTTAGTCTTTATTCGGCACATACGATGTGCCTCATGTTCAACAACAAAACACTAAGAATTGTTACTGTCAATAGAGCAATTAATTTTCTTATTCTAAAACCTAAAATTTACAAAATATATAAATTTTTACAACATGTAAAATATATTTATCTTAAACAAAATCTTGTTTTTAATTTGGAGGGGCGGTGTATTTTTCCATCCTTGACCGACAACGTGGCGTATGTTTTTTCAAACTGCTATAGTGCAAAAAAGTGTCTCCACACAATCTACAAATTTGAACCTGTCCACATTCTCTCCTAATATGGAAATTCAGTCCAGACTGAGTTGAATAACCAGTTCCACATTGATAACATGAAAAAGGTTTTTTCGATCCAGCACCGTAACCTTTCGATTGGGGATTTCCGTAACATGTCATCCTCTGATGTTTGCTGACATACTGCTGAGTCATGAAGATTTTCCCACAGAATTCACAGGGGAATTTTCGTGAGGCATCAACATGAGTTGATGGGAATTCTGGAACAATATAAAATAATGTTAGATCGGGTATTTTTAATTCAAAATCAAGCAAACCGTACAAACGAAACATCACAAGATTCAGGATAAACAATTTTCCCAGCTTAAGATAATGCCATATATTTTAACGGAAAACCGGTTTACAAACAGTCAGTGAGAAACTCTCAAAAAATAGATAACTTCTTTTTCGGTTTGTTACACTTTTTTCGGTTTGTTACACTTTTTTCGATGCAATTTGAATTCTCTATAAAGAAGAAAAGTATCTTCACATTTATCACAAATATGAATTTTTCCACAATCGTATTTCAAATGACTACGTAATGAATTTGCTGATGAGTAACACGCAGAGCAGTTTGAACAGGAAAAAGGCCTTAAATTAATAGCAAAGTGCGACTTTGAACCAGGAGTCAAATAGCAATCGAATTTATGATGTTTAGTCAAAAAGTGTTGAGCTTTGTAAGCTTTTCCGCAGTAGACGCATCCAAATTTTCTCGATTCCATGAATTTCTGCAAGAAGGCCATCTCATCTGCAAAACCAAAAATAATGTATCAAATCAATTTACAATTTATTTAAAAGGGTAAGGTTGACAAGCATTTCAGGTGGAAAGAAAATTATACCTATATCAAGAAAATAAAATTCACTTAAATGTATATGTATTTTATTTTTATATATGTGTAGTTATATAAACATTATACATGGAAAACAGATAGTACGTAAATAATATAAATGTAAATATAAGTATTTTTCTTGAGCAGTTGACGTAGACCAGGCCTGTCCAGCGAGGAGAAATTTACTCAAAGACCAGATGGCGCATGTCCACCACCACTTCTCTCTGCTCACTCTGGAGAGTTCGAAAGGTGGTTACGCTCGTGAAGTAGAAAGTGGAAGCGGAGCGTGGAGGTGGAAAACTCGCACCTGCGATTTGAGTCGTTTTGACGAAACTTTCTGGAATTTCGCCTCGCTGAACAGGCCTGATTTAGACAAAAAAGAAATTATATACATTATAAAAGTTAATATTTTGATGGAAGTTTAGACACAGCGTTTTTTGTGCTCATTTAAGCTACTGCGATGTAAAAATGTATGATTACATATATCACATTTGTGGATCTGTCCACACTCGTGTCTTTTGTGGTACCTCAATCTCCTCTCTTGCATATAAGCTGCACCACAACTATCACAAGGAAATGGTTTTTTGTGCAAAGTTGCTTGACTGCCTGAATTAGGATTCCAGTAGCAATTGTTCATGTGATGGTTAGCGAGATTTCCGAGATATTTGAAGTTTTTTCCACAAAACTGACAGTTGTACTTGTACAAAATCCTGTCTTTCTCTGTTAGACTTGAATCTGAAACAAAATCAGAAATCTGTAGAATTAATCAATTTTGTGTGTATCAAACGGTTAGATAAATTACTTATATTTCTAAAATGCGGTGTAAGATGCATGAAAGATGAGAAAAAAGAATTTTCAAATCATAGAAACGTGTAATTTATTAGCTTTATTATTTACATAGTCTGCTTCTGATTAATAATAATAGATACACAAACATCACAGGTCTTGGTTTACATGAACAATTATTGGACTAGTAACTTCATTTTTTGTTCGGTATACTCCATGATTCCAGTCCCACTGTTTTTGTAAATTACAATCTTCAGAAATTTACAAATATTCCGTTCGGGTTCATCTTTTTTCGAAGAATGATTGCGGTGTTAATATTTTAAAATTCCTGGTAAAGAAATGATTTGTACTAGACGGGGTACTAGATGGGGCGTATTTTTCAACGTCTAATCTGGCTTAACCTTTGAACTAATAATAATAATAATGATAATGAATTGCTTCATTTGTTAATTCAATTAATTGAATTACTTTCTAATTACTGATTAGATAATGAATTATTATATTTACAGAATTTTTTGAAAATTGTATTCGTAATTTTCAAATCTAAATACGCAAACCAGCCTAGGTTATGCATTTTTTGGTCAACAAATTGTACAGAAAAAAAATCGAAACCGGATACGTTTTACAGGTTGTCTGTTGGAGTTTTGCCTTTTTTGTTGATTTTCTATTCTGAATAATGTCTTGAATATGCATGTATTATATTTTTATACAAATTCAAAATTAACCCTGATTGTATTACCATCGTTGTAAATTATTTATTAAAAAATTTTACATCATTTTTAAGGAATAGAATCATTTTTTCACTTTTCACACTTTTCCAGAATGATTAACTTTTTTAGTTTAATTATTGTATTTTGTAATTGGCACACTGTATCTTAAATTCTTATAGAAAAATGTTAACAAAATAGGTAAAATTATTATTTTCCTGAAAAATGAGTTGACAAATTTTCATTAAATGATGTGTACAATTATGGTAATGTAAAAGAGGGTAATCCTATATGTACAAAAAGTGTAATAAATGCTTCTTCAAGATACGAAAATCATTTTTTGCCTTATAAAATGAATCATCCTAATACAATATGCAGATATTTAGTTTTCTTTTTAAATTTCCTCGATCCTAACGTGACACAATTTAAAAAAAAATAAAGGCTATTTTAATTTTCTTAATTTAACTTGAAAAAAAAAATTATTTCTTACAGAATAGGAGGAGCTCACTTTAGAAAATTATGTTGAAATATGAATTTTAATATAAGAAGAAAATATATATTTTAAAAAAGAAAATTTATTTTTTATGAATTTATGATTGACTGAGAATTTTTTTGGTTTTTTCTGAATAAAATGAGTTTATAATATCTAAAATAAAGCATAGTAAAATTCAAAATGGTGTACCTCGGGAATTAAATGTTATAAAATGGCGATAAATTGATTGAAATTAATTAAGAAACAATCATTATAGAGAGAACTTTGAGATGATAAATATTTTTTGACTCAATGCCCAGGAAACAACAATGGCATTACAAAAGGAAAAACTTTTTGTTACTTCATCCAGACAATTAAATTTTTGTTTGCAATTCTGGATGAGCTCGTAATAAAAGGTTTTTCTTGTTTTAAGAAACAAACGTTATATGAATAATTGTATAATGAAAATTAAAAAATTAGGACAGCTAAATTTCTTTTCCTTTGGGTAGTTAACTGTGCAAATAAAGAATTGTAAGTCCCAGTCGATCCAGGACTCGTAGTCATACCAGTTTCATGACGATATCGTAGCTACTACCCATCGATATCAATTTTTCCTAAACACGTATTGAAAAACTAAATTTCTTTTCCTTTGGGTAGTTAACTGTACAAATAAAGAATTGTAAGTCCCGGGCGATCCACGACCCGTCCTCATTCCTGTTACAAGGCGAGATCGCACGTACATTCTGGCTCTTGTGCACCACACCATGCGTAAGATCTTGTCCTCAAGAAGATATGAGGACGAATCGTGAACTCTCCAAGTCAAACTTGTAATTGTATAATTACTTTTAAGAGAACACAAACCAGAAAATTATACATATTTTCGTGCGGGTTTGAAAAATAAATTAAAAATTAATTAGAAGTTTCAAATGGGGTCAATTCTATAACGTAAACTTCCAGCCCAGTATGCAGTTTTCGCACATGAGGATAAACATCCGATTTTCTTTTGCATTTATAATTGCAATAAGGACATTGGAACATCGGAGGAACTCCACATTCAAAATTCATGTGACGCCTTAGGTGACCCTTATGTTTATAGACACGACCACATCTCTTGCAAAGATGACTTCGTGTAGGTTCTTTTGTGAATGCTGAAACAATAAAATAAAGGATTCAATCAGTAGAAAATTAACACAATTATTATAATAGTCGAAGATGATAATCTAAATTTAGGCATAAACGATCAATGAGGTAAACCCGAATTCGTGAAATTGTAATTTATTTGGTAAAAGAAGGTACAAAAATTATTTTATAAAACTAGCAATTTAAGCATACCGTAAAATATTCAATCGGTAAACATTGTGCAGTAAAAAAATTAATTCCAAACACTCAGAGTAAGCTCGAGGGTATAAAATATTAGTCGGGTGAGACCTAAGAATATTTGTCTTTTTGTCAATAAATACAAAAATAATCAAAATTTTTGTTTAGTAACTTTTTTTCAATGTTTTGGTTTTTCACGAAATAAATATTACTTTCTACTCACTTTTATGATTTAAAAAAAAACGTTAGTATTTTTCTAATAAAAAAACACAACATTTTTTTTTCATACGAAAAAAATAAATTTCAGAACAAAACATTGTAAGAAACAATGTATTATATTGAAACAAAATGTGAAACGATAAAAGATTTCATTAATGTTTAATGTTAGTAGATTTGAATTATTTTAATGAATTTCACTGGTTGTTGATCAATTTTAGTACTGAACAGTTGATTAATTTGAAATATTAGAATAGTGAAAATGAAAATTTCTATAATTATTATTAAAATTATATGTTAAATAAATTCTGGTAGATTAATCAATTATAAATGTGTATAAAATTTACTTTAATTTTAAATAGTAATTTTTCAAGCTAGTAAAAGAGAGGGTAAAGTTCTGGCACACCCTACTTCTTTTTCAGATCGGAAAATTACCAATAATTTTCTTTTATAAATAATAAATCTAAAAATATCCTTATTATAATTTTTTAACTTTCTGGTCCCAAATCAATGGCATAAATCTTAAGGCCAGTGTGTCCATGCTTATTATGTAAATACATATTGATAAATATTCTCTTGCTTAATCTAAGTATTTAAAAATTAAAATCTGTAATAAAAAAATTAAAAGTTAGTTTGATATAAACCGACAAGTACAAAAAATATATTTGCCTTTTTTCATTTTTTTTTCATTCTCCACTTTCCATGCGATTCATAAATAATTTCTCATAAATTGTTAGTTTTTTAATTATTTCAAGCACGAATGGAAAGAATTTCACTGAAAGGGTTTAACAGAAAAGTCTCCGTGCAACTTTTTTCAAGCATTGTATATTTATTTGCAGATTTCGATTGATTTATTGCAAAAGTGAATAATGCAATTTCAGTGATCCGTTTTATAAGTTGTTTCAATATTTTTCAAAAAATGTGCATCCACTCGAATAAAACTAAATGCAGCTATTTTTGCACAAGATTTATGTGCTTTGCGGAGATTCCTTAATGAAATAAAATTGTAAAGAGTATGTATTTTTATGTTTTCAAATCGATATAATAGACTCTTTGGCCTACATGTCTGTTCCGAATGTGACGATAAATTTGAGAAGTTTGTTTTGTTTTCAGAGGGCAATATGGGCACTTAAAAGAAGGTGGTTGCATGCATTCATATTTCAAATGTCGATTCCTATTGTGTTTCAGTGTAAAGCCACGGTGGCATTTTGGACAATAGTGTAAATTCTTCAGCGGATGTAACCCTCGTGTTTCAGATGGCGTATTTGCAAAAGCGACAGGCTCCACTCTTGGGAATTCTGAAAACAGAAAAATAGATATTTTAGTTAAAAAAGCAATAGTTACGGTAATAAATAGAAGATTCCAGAAATTTTGCAATTAGATTAAATTTACTTGTATTATTTATTTTTCTTCCAAATTAAAGAATTGTCTAGTCAGAACTGCTGTAAACTTGTATAACTAGGTTATATAATAGGACATTAACCAAAAAAATTGTATATGAAAGTCAAAAATACGTTACATGTTAAAAAATAATAATTAGAAGACGGGACGTGACACCTCATCCTTAGTTCGAAGATGAAACCTGGCATACTATAAAACAATTTGTACCTTTAGAAAATTTTGTTCGAATCTAGAAATCATTGAATCGACTCTGAAACATTAAAAATTGATAAACAATTAAAGATTAATAGTGCAATTAAATAATTAAGTACTCCTTTAACAAATTGCAGCAGTGAATTCACTTGATAAGTTTTAAAAAAATGATCTAATTATTCAAAACAAGAATTCTCAAAATGCAGACTTTCAAAAATATATATATTTTTCTAATTACAGTGTTTACATAACATGCTACAATTTAGATACATGTTCGAAAAAATTATATTTGTAAAGTGAAAAATAAATTAGAATATTATATATATTAAATTACATATTCATTAGTTAAATTCCCTATCAAGCACATAATTCCCAAAAATCTTTTTAATTCTAAACCTCGTTTATATTATTTATTTTTATAAACTTGACGAGTTAATGTGGTTTGAGTTTCCACATCAATGCAATAAAATTCACAATTCGGATGCAAGCTACGAATATGGGTCCAAACATCTGTGCGCTGTCGTAAATGCCTAAAGCAATACGGACACTGAAATCTCTGGGGGATTCCACACTCAAATTTAAAGTGGCGAATCATGTGACTGCGATGTTTATAGCTCCGACTACACTTTGGACAAAAATGTCGATTTGATTCTCCTTCTTTGCTATTCTGACCCATCGTTCCTTGTCCCACAGGAGCTTCTTGCATCGACCAAAGTCTTGAAAGGTTTTCTGAAAAAGAAAGATACTTTCATTATTCTCTTAAATTATATTAAACTAAGTAAAAGTCAAACTCAACCAATAAGGATACAAATTTTGTTGTCTGCACCTAAATTTGAAAAAAATGTACAAGTACAATTTTAATTAGATTGGTTGCCTACTACGGTTGTCCAAAACTGCATTACAAACCTTTTTATGATGGTGGTGATCAATGATACCCACCTCCTCATCATTTTTGAGATTCCCAAAGAAATTCCGTTTTTTCTTCAAATCAGACAATATTAATCTGTCCCCCGGGACTTTGAAATCAACATGAGATTTTGAATAGGAAAAGATCCGTTTTTTAAATATGAGAAAAACAAGTACTTGTTATCAACTTTTTATAAATTAAAGTTTAGTCATGTCTTAAGGAATGTTAAGCGAATAATCTGCATCCAATAACTTTTCATATTGACTCCCCCAACCCCCTTGTATTGTGTACGGAAAATGCCCCAAAAGAATCGAAAATCCTGCTTTTATGTCAAATTCATGTCAAGCATGACTTTTTTGAAACTTTTTTTTGCATAAATGATTACTGTTTGGTAAAACGCAACTTTTCAAGCATTTAATAATTATACCCTGTTATAACGAACTTTTGTTACATGTAAATCGTGAGAAGTTACTATTTTTCAGGATCAATGATACAATATTCATGTACGCTAAGTGTTACATTTTTATCATTTACTTGTGCCTTTTCATGGGAAAGGTTGAGAAAATTCTCGTTTTTTCGAATCTCTTACCCTATGTACCTTATTATTAATTATTTTCTTATTTCAGAACTTATAACTTGATTATAATTTAAAATAATCATTTCTTTAAACAATTTTCTTCAGTAAGTTATGGATACGTAGTTACTTTGTAGTTACTTTTTCAGATGGATACGTATGATTGCACGTCTTTCACAAAAATATTACACTTAGAATTCATTACTGTATCATTTATCCCAAAAATACTAACTTTCCACGATTTATAGGGGAAATTTTTTTTTTAAACAAATGAAACATTGTTTAAATACTTTAGGATGTTGTTATAAAAAGTTATACTCAATATTCATTATGTAATTACTTTCAGTGAATACTAACTTTTCACGGTTTGGAACATACAAATATAAATTGTTTAAAAAATTAAAGATTATGTTTAATAAACTATAACCCTTCACATTCATGAACATGAACATTCATTTATCCTGAAAAATAATAACTTTTGACGATTCACATAGGAAAAAATTTGGTTTGAAGAAATAATAATTGTTCAAACAGTTGCCAATTACTTTTAAAATCTTGGGAAATTTGTGTCTTACCGAATAATAATAATTTACGAAAAAAGCTATTCCTCAAAACATTTCTCAAGACGTGAGTGAACTTAAATTTTTTTTTTACTTGATAAGAAGTAGATGTTTTTCTCATTTTATTAAATTGAGCTTTTCCCATGTAAAATCCCATGTTAATTTCAACCGCCTCGCACGGATTACTATTGAAAAAATTGAAATAAAAACGGAATTTCTTTCTTTGGGGACCTCACGAAATACGGGGGATCGCTGCTCTCAAAAACAAACTTTTTTTGGACCACCTAATTGTCTACTGATTGTAGGAACACAGGTAAGAAACACAGTGCATATTTTTTCAACTACTTTCAGATTAAATTTGCATTAAAATTACGATAATTATTAACATTAGCTATATTTAAAGTCTAGAAAATTAAAAGAGTTTTCGAGCTCTATTTGTCCTGCAAAAAAGGCGCTTTGTGAGAGTCTACTGCATCCCATTTCGTGTAAACATGAGTTTGTAGAAAAAAATTGTAATTGAGTTAATTGTACCAGATGCATGGCCTTAGAAAAATTAGAAAATTGGGTAAAACGCTGAATTAGGAATACAAGGGAAATGAATTTTAAATATTTTTGCACGATTTTTATGTTTGTATTCAGTTAAATAAAATTTACATATATCAGTAACAAAAAAAAAACGGTAATAATAATTGGGACAAACTTTGTGCACCATATTTTAGTAAACTACCTTAATCCTATTGACTTATATCAAGATTTCGAAGCTTGATATTATAAAGGTATTAAACTGTAATATTATTTTTCATTAGAGTCCCTTATAAATTACAGTTCATTTTATTAGTTATTTATTATTAAACGTTAAAAAAAACTTAAGGTATCACTAGAATATTTTCATCTAAAAATACCATCAGAGCGCAGTCAATTAATTATTATCACAGATCGACAAATTGCATTGGAAAAATGAATTTGTGACCTAATGTAAGCATCATTATGAAATTTAAAATAGTTATTATTGGACTACTAATTTCAAGTTCGTTGTTAGCTGTTATTTTAGTACAATTTGATAAATTTTAGTTCCATATCGCGGTGTTTTCCCCTAATGTGTCTGTAAATTGCTTGGGTATATTTACTACGCATCTGGCAATATGGACAGGCGAATCTAGGAATTGCAACACATTCGAGTCTACAATGGCGAGATAGATTGCCAGCAGAATGAAAAATCCGGGCACAGGTCGGACAAGAAAATCCACGTCCATTGAAAATAGTCTTCTTCATAAATGCACCAGGTTGTCCTGGTTCTTGTACCTTGTGATAGAAACTTGAATGGTATTCTGAAAACATAAAATAATTGTTTTATTAAAAATAGTTTGCATGATTTATTACATGCAATACATTAAGTTAAAATAAATTTTATTCATAGATATAAAAATACTGTAAGTACATACGTCAGTCTCCTGAAACACTCTCCAGATAATCTGCAAAATTTCAGTTTTAAGACCATATTTTTTATTATATATAAAAGAGTAACGAAATTAATTTCTTGGAGAGACCCTGTAATTAGTTTGAGAATCATTTAAATAAAAGTAGATAAAAAAATATTTTAAAAGTGACAAGCTAACTGATCAAAGATTTTTGATATGATAAGAATTTTTTTCATTTATCAATTTCAAATATATTTGTTTAGTTCCATAAAAGTGTTCACCCTGGATGATGCATTAGTTAAGCGAATTTTTATATTCTCATAATTTTATTTATTGCTTCGCTAGCACAAATTATTTGCCGCAATGAGATTATACAATATAATAAAGCGTATGTCAGTACAAGTAATACTTTTGTTTTTACATAATACATTCGTATTATAAACTAAGTACTTTACAGTATACACTAATATTTACTAATTACTTCAACATAAGCATGACATATAGAAATTCTGTGGAATCTCGATAGAAATTGTCTAGATAATCATATTTTAGTTTGATAGAATATGTTTTGTATTACTGAAAAATTATATGAGAATAAAGTTGAAACAATTTTCATCCTATGGACATTACAAAAAATTCTATAGAAATTCCATGGATTTTTTAACATCTATTAAACGAGATTACAAGTTTTAAATCACAATTTACACAAACCACAAAAAGATTTTGTTTTGGCATATTATTTTTAATAGGAAATTAAAAGTTGTTTTTTAATTTCTTAAAATAATTTTTATTGAGAAAAGCGTACCTGGATTCATTCTCAGACAAAATTGTGACAGCATTTTTCTGAGTATTTGAAATACCTTGCAAAATATTACGCAAATATTATACACTACTCTTTATATGAATAATTGATTCCTAATTTTTTCGAAAATTATTCTAGTATTCAAGCAGGGAAATCTAAACGGCGCAGCGCGAAGTCCACTTTTTCACGAAACTGAGTTTTCTTTCAAAATCATACTTTCTCACTTTTCTACACCTACTTCAGTCAATTAATTAACGTTTTCAATTGTTTTACCGTCAAATTTAGTATTTAAATATATTTAAATATTTCAAAATTTCCAAAGATTCAAACTATTCCATTTATTTCAAAATTCAGTGTTGTACTAATACTACAAATGATCGAGTTTTCTGTTAAATAGTGTTATTTTTTTTAGAAATAAATAAAATATGTATTTCAGATGATTTGCCTAACGAATAATGTACTATTTTATGTATAATATTAGGGATAGCTAAACGCTGTTACGTCCATGGACAATTTCATTAGATTCTTACAATCGCATGTATAAATAAATAAGTTAATTATTCGGTTGTAAATTGTTCATCTAGAAAGGTTTTTAGCTTCTCCTGTAAAATTACCTTGACTGGACTTAATACTTTTAGCTTTCCCGGCTTCAATTATCCTTGCGGGGGATTATATTGATCATTTGGATTAAAGAGATTCTTCTTTTTTGATGTTACAATTGGCTTTAGGATCCAGCAATAAAATGCTTGATTTTCTAACAAGTCTATTACCTAACAGACGATGTCCATAAGTTAGAAATTTTATTTATTAGACTTTTTGTATATTATCCAAATATATTTTACCAAAAATTTATATAATTCAAGAAAAATTCTGGTACAAATTTTGTCTTTCGACACTAAAATTTGTTCTATTTACTAGCAGATAAGTAAGTTGTAGAGGAAAAATAAAATCTTTAACAAATACAGTAGGTACTCACAAAGCGCCCGGTGTTAAGCCACGCCCCTAAGGCTTGGAGGGAAAAGTCGCACGCGCATCTAGTTGAAGGGACAGGCACTTGGCGAGAAAAGGCTCTTTGTGAGAGTCTACTGTAATTTATTGAAATAAAGTAATTATAAAAATTTTCTCAAAACAAATTTAAAAAATCAAATAAAATGTTACTTTTCCAGCAAATGCTTTTGCTGCTTTCAGCAAAAAGGACTAAACCATTCGATAATATGTATAGAACCCTTCTTGCGGCGTAAAGTAATACATACTATTTTAATCTACGCATATTATATAATATACATAATTGTAATTAATCACATATATAGCACAATGATTGGCGAATGAAAAAATATATAACTGGCTTCAGTGACTGCCTAAACTATTTTATAGAATAAATGTGAATGAATAATTAATTGTAAAATGATCAGACGAATTTCACTACAAAGTACAATTTTTATCGCTGAGTCCCTTCTTGGCAAGCTTCGGAAGTCGAACTACTTTTGCCTCTTCACCGCTTCGCAAGTCAATAATGTAAACTTTTTGATCAGCATGTTGTCTGCGAACGTGTGTATAGGCATTAGAAGATTTCTTCGTTAATCTGTTGCAATATGGGCATTGGTAATGTGGATCTTGACCGCATTCAAATTTGATATGCCTTGAAAGACTTTGTTTTGTTCGAAAAGCACTGGGGCATTTTGAGCATTTAAATCTTCTCATACTCGCGACCTCTTCTGAAGTAGCAGCCAGGGGGTCTCTCATTTCATTGATGAAGATAGTTTCCACCAGACAACCTCTTTCTATAAACAAATAACACGTCTCAAAATTAAAAATTGTTACAACAATGAACTTTATAATATTTTAGTTGAATAAAAGAGAGAATACCGTGAAACGGGGCTAATCGGGACAAAAAAGGGGAAAGCAGGACACACCAGATCTTTAATTTCATGAATTACATTGAATTTTCTGGTTAAAAACCCGGCGAAGGCCCTGTAAGGTAAAGTAGGGCACACGGAATCTTTGCCTTTCATGAATTGCTATTACTTTCTTTGAACCAAAAGCGGGAATCCCGCTTTGCCCCACAAGTCCCGCTTAGCCCCGTATTATGGTACAACAGAAACAAATAGAAAATCACGATTACATCGGTTAAGCAATTTACTTGGATCACATAAAGTTTCGCTTTTATTATCTCATATCGTCTTTATCAAACTTAACAAATTACAAAATCACAAGGAAAATTACGAAAGGTAGAATTCGAACCTGAAATTTGAATATAATTAGAGTGATATACATTGAAAGATCAATTTTTTATATATACATTTTTACAATAAATTGAATCGTCTAGATGATTCCAAATCTGAATCAGCTACGTCGTTGACATCACCTGAAAAAATTATATAGAGTGAGAAATTATAACTTATATATATATATTATTTTTTTATTTTTTTTTAATTACTTATTCCTGAAAACCTACTTCACTAAGAGTGTCAAATGATATTAAAAAAAAAAACAATCTTTGTATCGTAAATGGAAAGAAAATATTTATTCAGATCGATGTTTTAGTGAACGCAGTAATCGCGTATTTCGTTTTTTTTCTTAAACTAATTTTATACTAATAATAAACATATTGTTCCAAGAAAAAACTTAAATTTTCTTGGAATTCTGAAAATTTAATAGCTTAATCATTTAATTACAGTAATAATACCATAACAATATTAGATTAAGTACCTAGAACTCATTATAATTATCGCAAAGATTATTATAATATTATGCCGATTACCTAGTGGTGACGCTTTCCTTCTTAGTGTGAGCAAGATGCTGAAAGAAGTTCGAATCCTCGAAATTGCGGCTACATAATGTTCAAATACAAATCATATCACAGATTTCCAATAGATTTTTCAGAGTGATAATTATAAAATAAAAATATTTCACATGGTTTAGAATAATCTTTAGCTCTATAAACTATTTTTTGATGTGGTAGATGACATTTTCAATTTTCACAATTGGAATTTGAATGAAGTAGATATTTTTTATAACACATGCATGATTTCGACTTTTTAAAGTGCCTGTAAAGTGGGGCTAAAGTAGTATGACGTCAACGCGATCATTTGATCGCGTTGACAGGTTGTTTGACAGATCGGACCAACTCAATATATCAACAGCAATAAGTTACCATAAACTGCCTATAAATTACCATAAATTATCAAACATTTCCGGAAATTACAAAAAGGTTCACACTAAATCTGAAGGTATCAATTTGATCTGCAACAGAATGATCCAAGAATGTAATACTTATTTGTCTCTTTATATTGATACAGATTTTCGTATCAATTGAATGCCGTTGCTGCAAAAACGACACCTTCAAATTTACTGTGTTGGTGATTTAAAAATTTCTGTAATTATGCAAAATTTCCTAAATTCATATTCAAATAAAAATAAAGTTTCAAAAATTTGAAATCATGCATTTGTTATCAGAAAACATTGTATGCACCAAGGGGAAGGAGACTTTTTACGATTCGTACATTTTTTCATTCGTGGATAAAGTCCCACTTTTCCCCCTTGATACATAATATACTATTTAGTTTCTAAGTCAATGGAACAGCTCCTTTTGTGTCTGATTCACTACCAACATTATTATTCAATACATGCTTTGTCTTTTATTCAAAGGCAGAAGTAACGTAAATTCGATATCCTTTGTGCACAGTTTTAATATGTCGACAAACGTTGGCTTTCCATTTTCCAGTATAACTACACCACCCACATTTGAAAGAAGGTAATTTTCCACACTCATTTCTCAAATGCCGCTTCAAGGTACACATCCACATAAAAACGCTTGGACAGTTTGGACAAGGGAATTGCTTCAACTCGGAATTCGTACGCCTCTTTCGCTTCGGGTAATATGCACCTGGAAACAGAAAAATAAAGAAAAGTTAGAAATAGTGTCAAAAAAGGGTAGACTGATTTAAGAATTGAAAATCTAATCGAAATTGAGAAAGTTTATCTGTAAATTGCAACTGTACTAGGCTTTCGTTAAAATATTATTTTTAAATTGCAATATTAACCTCACGATCTTAAAAGAAAGAAAGAATTTTGTACATCACTAAATCTTAGTTCACAAACTGAAAATTGTTCAGTAGTAAATTAGCGTCGGGCATACAAATAATCCAATACGTTTAGATATATATATATATATATATATGTTTTTTTTTATTAAGAACAGGAAAGTAACATTAAAACACAAAAGATGAAGGTATTTGATACCATTAGAACAAAATTTCTTCAAGGAAAAAACATAACGATACAATTCTGACTTGACTTGCACAAGACAACAAATTTCAAAAGAGGAACATGACATTTGAATGCAATCAACATGAAAATTAAAATAAATCTGATTATAAAACTATCTTCCTTTACTTATATTCTATACCTTGAGGAAGCTTTCGGGATTACGTTTTAACGTATAACATAATATTTCTATCATATTTAATATTAAAATAAACTATAATTAAAGATGTCTAATGTTTCTCTTCCACTTCCACTTCTTCATATCTCGTTCTAGTGGCATAGCCCTTTAGAAGAAATGGAATTGGAAGTGAAACATCTGCTTCGGTCGGGAATTTCTCCTCGCTGGACAGGTCCGTCTTAAATCTAATCGCTTTGAGCAACTTTTGCGGCATTACAAAGTCGCTCAGATTGACGTCGTCGAATATTTCCAAAGATTTTTTTCGTGACAATGTCAATCGCGTAGCTTTCGCGATCCTTATGTAGAACTCTCACATGATGAAGAATATTTCTAGAATATTTACTGTGGATGGTGCAATATGGACACTTGAACCTCGGGTTTTGCTGGCACTCGTACTGCACATGTGATTTGAGAGTGTTTTGATTTTTGTAAACTCTACCACAATTATTTGGACAAGAGTGTTTTGATTCTCGCTGTAGAGGATTTTTCACAAGCTGCAACTGCTGCTTCTCCGGTTTGATGTCCTCAGGACTGGCCAGGCTGGAAACATTGGATATTTTGATCTCGCTGTCTGCATTCCAATATTTGATAGACTTTAGCAAATTTTGCTTCATCCATTTTTCTTTGGTGTCCTCGTCTTCAAAAGGATCCGTGATAATAGACTGAACATTTTCAAAGGATTCGTTGATGCTGATATCGCAAAGATCAATGGCAGTGACTTCATGTTGAGGATGATGATTTCTGACATGTCGAAGAACCATATAACGATGTTTGTGACGATGGGCACAATCTTCTTGTGGACATGCGTAACGAGGAGTCTTGCCACAAACCGTTTCTAAATGTTTATTAAGAGTTCGGTTGAAATAGAATACTTTTCCACACCTGTTGGGACAGGTCAGGAAGTTTGTTTTTGGGACGCGAGATCTTGGAGGATTCATGCGACGACGTGCCTTTCTGATGACAGGTTTCACATCTGGAAGTTTCACCAAACCAACCTTTAAGATCTTCAGATCGTAATTTTTCTGGATTGATTTACTCGGATTGGAAAGCTCATTTCCATGATTTGAATATCGTAAAAGGTTGAGTTTAAAGTCCATTTTGATGTCGGGTGGTCCTTCAATGTCAGGTTCTGAGTGTATTGAGAGTGGGTTCATATCATTTGAAGCTTCAGAGAAAGAAGAGTTAAGCTTGTAACCAACTTCCCATGAGACTTCGGTGTCGTTTTCTGTTACCTCCACGAAGGTGTAGTCAGGATCTGGAAAAATTATTAAAAAATGTTGGATTAAGGTGGTAAATGTAGTGTCAGGGAGTTGGCCGTTTGTTAGAATTGGAGTACTGAAAAAAGTTTGTTTTGTTGAATATGATACTGAAGAGAAAGTGTGTTCGTGAATTTTAATAAGAAATGTTTTATGAGATGGAATGTTTCAAAGCAGAACCTCATTATTCTATTTTTTCAACAGTCTCCTGAAGTATTTTATAACACTATTCTGTTTTTAACAATAATATAAATTATTTATCAACCTGCACATTTTAGTTGTGTTAAATGACAAACGATAGTGAGGTTCTACTATTCTCTGTGAAAAATGTTACTGCAATGAGAGAAAAAAAATTGTATTCGTACTTCTTTATTATACTCCAGAAGCGCATACACACGGATTAAAAATGATCTCGATTTAATACATAAATAAATGAAATATTTATTTACAATTTACCTGCGAAGAAGAGTCGAATACCAAATTATTAGCGATGTATAGAATCTAGTTCAGGTTAGTTGAAGCCAAAACCAACTTGAAGCAATTTAACTAATTTGTAAAATAAAAAATAGAAAACTTAAGGTGATTCTTGAAACTTAAGAACTTGAGCATAACTTAGCTTAACTTATATTTATAAAAATTTAAATTAATTTGCACATGGATTAAGATATTCATCAGAGGATACTTTTGAGATCATAAATGACCCGGCAAACGAAAGAACTATTTGAGCATAATTATATTGATGACATTTCATATTATTAAGGAATTTTTTTATAATTACATAGCGGAAATGTATTTTTATAATAAAATACAGAACATTCCAAATAAGTCAATGTAAATTTGTGATTTTTGGTTAACATGGTAGGTTATAGTGCACATTACTCAATTACATTACAAAAAAATTTGACAAGTAATTGATTAGAAAATTCCTGCGAATTAAAAAAAAATATTAATGTATACTTTCTCATAATTGTACTTTATTGTAATTCGGTGTATTTTATTGTGAAAACACATTTCCACTAGAGTTTCAAACAAAAATGTTTTTGAATTTCAACGAATCGGATTTTGAATTAATTATATCCAAAAGACGATGAAATCAAACTTAATTTTAAATTAAAAGACAAACAAATAATTTAATAAAATTAACAACTGAAACAATTGTGGGAGTTCGAATTTTTGTGAATATTTGAAAAAATACGTTGTTCGGATTTCGTTATTTATAGAAAAAATACTTTTGTTGATGAATAATTTCTTTGTTCAACTTATTTATAATTATTCGTAAAGTAAAAACTGCCAATGTATAATATATATTCAAAAAAATGTCTTTTCCGATCAAAAATAGACTATGCTTATCCTAACATTTTAAAAAATCCACAAATAAAGCCTAAAATTCATAAAAATAGATTACAAAATCGAAAATAGTAACGTTCTTAATTCAATATTATACATGATTTTCGTAAAGAGACGTCGTTTTCTGTATTTATGCCAGACTTGCAAACACTGCACTCGCAGTTTAATACGTTTTTATATGACTTTAATGAAAACTATATATTCTTATTCTATTAACAATATATGAAAATATACAACTCATAATTAATTAAAATACAGATTATGATCAAACTTCGACATGTAAATGCTATGGGCAAATTTATACATTTGAAAAACCATAAACGGTTTTGGCAAATCAAAGTATATTTTCCTACTTAATCAGTAAAATATTCATCATCCTAAAGAGTTGGTAAATTAACATTAAAATTCTTGACAATATCTATAACATAAATCTCATTTTGAGGATGAATTCTACGAACATGGGCACGAACATTTGAGGAGTTTCGAGTCCTGTATGAACAATATGGACATTGAAATCTGGGCATTTGTCCGCATTCATATTTGATATGATTCATCAAATTATCCTTTCTGGTGAAGAGGCTCGAACATTTTGGACAAGGAAACTTTTCTCTTCCCGATAAATCTCTGACAGGATATATTATTGCATCTTTGTAGTCAAAATAATCTGAAAACATAAAATTATTTGCAATTAGATAAACAAAAAGCCATGATCAGGGGATGATTCGAAGATCAGGATGAACCCAGAGAAATGCTTCAATAAAATTTCACGTAATTATATAAATTTTATTAAAACCAAATTAAGGAACCCTACTTCATGCAGGTATTTAACTCTAACATTTCCTAAAAACTTGTTACAAAAAATCCCATTAAAAAACTTGGACAAATAACTAAATAATTAAAATAATATCAGTTCTTGCTAATGGTTCATTGGAAAAAGAATAATGTTAAAAAAAGGGTACATGAGAATGATAATAATTTATTTAATTGTCTAATTTTCATTACAATGCATGACTTTTTCTTACATTCGATTTTCTACACCCAGCGCTTTTTTATTTAAGGGACGTGAATTGATGAAAAATATCAATGGCTTGTATTTCTTCACCAGGATGACATCTTCGAACATGTTTCCGGGTGTTTGAGACATGTCGAGCTCTATAGGGGCAATAGGGGCACGAAAATCTCGGGGGTTGCGAACATTCAAATTTTTCGTGGTAGGAAAGTCCACCCTTTCGACTAAAAACACTGCTGCATCTTCTGCATGGGTATTTCTTGGCATTTTCTGGGTGAGACCCCATAATCGATTGCATTTGTGAAGGTAACATGGACGAAGACATCGATGAATCCAGGTGGAGGTCGAACATCGAACCTGAAAAAGAAAAAAAACTATTTTGAAGAAGTACAGTTCACGTAACAACAATTTATTCAAAATGAATCATTGTTATGTATCATGTAATATTATGTAAGAATGTAATCGTACTCAACTTATAAAGTACAAATGTACACAATACATATAACACAATACACATTTACTTACATCTTCTCTTGTAGATTCTTATATTTCTTACTTAATTAAAAAACAGTCCGAGAAGAAGCTAGGTCAAAGATAAGAGGCCAAGGTCATAGATCATTGGTCAGAAGTCAGTAATCAAATGTTAGGGTCGTAGGTCAATTGCAATTGAAGATTCTTGAATTTTGAAACTATAGAATAGAAAATTATTTAATTTACAAGATTTATTTTCTAAAGGCATGTAATTCTGAAGGTTTTCTATTTTGTAACAGTTCAGTTTTGAAGATTGCAATTGGAAATTTTTCAATTTTAACGGCTTGTAAATTTAAATTCTTCAATTTTGAGGATTTACAATTGAATATTTATTAATTAGAAATGTTTATAGTCTCAAAGTATTTAATTTTGAATGATTTTTGGAATATAAAGTTCAATTTTGAAGATTTACAATGGACAATTGTTCAATTTTTAAGAATAGAAAAATCTTCATTTTAAAAAATCTATAAACGAGAATTCTTAAATTTGGATGATTTTGAAGAAATTTCAAATGTAAATCATTGAAATTACAGAATATTTAATTGTAAACTTAAAACTTTCATAATTTTGTATTCTCCATATTTAAATTGAAAATTTTTTCAATTTTCAAGATTTATGTTTCAAAGGTATATAATTTTGGAAGTTATTTATTTTTTGGAATAGTTAAATTTTGAAAATTTACAATTAATAATTTTTTTAATTCAACGGCTTGTAATTTTCAATTCTTCAATTTTGAGGATTTACAATTGAAGATTTATTAATTTGGCATGTTTATAGTTTAAAAGTATTTCATTTTGAATGATTTTTGGAATATAAAGTTCAATTTTGAACACTTACAATGGACAATTCTTGAATTTTTAAGAATAGCAAAATCTTCGATTTAAAAGATCTAAACGGCAATTCTTAAATTTGGATGATTTTGAAGAAATTCCAAATGTAAATCATTAAAATTACAGAATATTTCATTTTAAACTGAAAACTTTCATAATTTTTTATTCTCCATATTTAAATTTTTCAATTTTCAAGATTTATATTTCAAAGATATCTAATTTTGGAAGTTTTTCATTTTCTGGGATAGTTACATTTTGAAAATTTACAATTAATAATTTTTCAATTTTGAAAATTTAACATTTTTCCATTTCTAAGATTTGCAATTTAGGATTCATTAATTTGGCACATTTATAGTTGAAAATGACGTAACTTTGAACGTTTTTTTGAAATATTTAGTTCAATTTTGAAGATTTGCAATAGCAAATTCGTCAACTTTTAAGATTTACAAATAAATATTCTTCAATTTTTAATGTGTATAATTTAGAATTATGTAATTTTTAATTTACATCTTTCTAAATAGTTCATTTTAAAGATTAACAGTTGAAAACTCTTTATTTTGAAAGATGTATAAATAAAAATTCTTAAATTTGAATGGTTTTAAAAATCAAAAGTCAAGAGTTTTCGATTCTAAATCTTTCAAAATTGAAGAAATTTCAAATATAAATCATCAAAAGTACAGAATTTTTAATCGTCAAACTTAAAACTTGCATAATTTTGAATATTCAATTTTAAAAATTAAAAACTTTAATTTTACATATTTACAATTTAAGGTTTTACAATTTTAAAGCTTTACAACTGGAAATTTGTGAATTTTGAAATTATAGAATTGAACATTATTTAATCTTCAAGATTTATATTTTAAAGGTATGTAATTTAAAAATTTTCGTTGTTGCTGGAATAGTTTAATTTTGAAGGTCAAGAGTGAAAAATCCAAGGTCAGGGTTCCCCAGGTGAAATGCAAAAGGTCAGATGTCAGCGGTGAGAAGTCATAAGTCAGGAGTCACAGGTCCCGTATCATAATTCAAGGATTAATGGTCAGGGATGAAGCTCCGAGTCAAAGGTCAGAGGTCATACGTCTTTTATTACAGTTCAAGGACCATTCAAAGACTAAGGGGTCAAAGATCAGGTCAAAGTTTTAGCCTATAGTTCCATAAATATTATAGAAGGAAAGAAACTCAAATCATAAATTTTATTTTTACAAACCTTGTAGCTTTTCCTGTGGCTGAAAAGGGGTGAAACTAACTACAACAGCAACTAAAACAATTTGATGTAATTTGTGCAACAAGTCAATTTTAATACAATAAAAATGCTTAATATTACAAATATTGACCAAGTGAGGTAGCGTTTAATTCATGCAAATTATGAAAATTTATTCCTGATATAAATCAATTCCCCAAACTTTTTTTCCTTCGTGAATTCGTCGAATGTGTTTGTACAAATTTGAGAGAAGCTTTGAACGCTGGGAGCAATAGGGGCAGGAAAATCTTGGGGGTTTCTCGCACTCGTAGGTCATATGTTGCTTCAATCCTTTCATTCTCCTAAAGTTTCTGCTGCATTGTGGACACGAGAATGTTCCATCGCTCGATGCCCTGAAATCTAAAAAATTTATTTCATTAGTCATTATTCACAAATATTACAATTTTTCGGGTTTAGTTAATAATTATTCAAAACCACACGTAACCGCAACTACATGTTAAACAAAGTACTTATTTCTGTTCTACGAGGCTAAAAATATTAGTCACTCTTTCAAAGAGAATATTTTACTTGTAAAATCTTTATTTTTTATACATTTACAGACTGTCATCGAAATTTTACTTGCCAAATCATAAAAAATTATTAGATTATTAGAGTTCATAATATTAAATGAATATGTAGGACGGGGGCTGTCCAGGGTGTTTTGCACGAACATGCTTCTGAACATTTGAAGACTTTTTTGAGACATATTCGCAAAAACTGCATTTAAAATGAGGTTTTTGATTACACTCGTATCGAATGTGACAAACTAATCCATTTTTTCGAGTAAATGCACTTGGGCAATTTGGACAGGGGAATTTTTTAGTGCTCGATTCTACAGTTTCGGGCTGAAAACTCGAAAATCCACTGTAAGTGTCCATATTATATCGACGCAGCGACATACCGAAGTTTAGACCTAAAACAGAAAAATCGTATAAAGTTATTTTCAATTAGTAAATAATTCATAATAAATATATTTCGATTCTAAATGTACGTTTGAATAGAATTAAACATTGAACAGTTTTAGAAAATTCAATAAAATATTTAATTGATTTTAATAAATTTTCTAATAAAGTAATATTACATTTGAAAAATAAGAATATAATTTTAATAATATTACAATTGAATAATAATTTGTTGCACAAATATTCTGCGAGTTTTTAATCCAAAATCAGAGAAAATGCAGAATAATGAGGGCCAACTTTTAAAACTGAAACAGAAAGCTTATATTAGAATCATTAAACTGCATGCATTCACTTAATGCATTCATTTGAATAAGTAACAAATTTTTGGTTGATGAAAGAAACAGTTTATTGAAACAAAAAAATATTCTTTTTCTCACCTTCATTTCAAGTACATTTTGTCTGACGAATTCAAGAATTCAATAAAATAATATACAAATTATCAATATATTCTACTTTTAACATTTTGAAAAATATATGGCGATAAATTATCACTTCATCTACGAAGGACTGATTCCATTTCAAATCATGATGTGTTATTCTACGATGAAAATAAACGGATATGTATCTATCAACAACAAAAAAATGAATTTTTTTTAAATATGTATTTTCCAACTGAGTATAGATATTATACTAGCTTCTTTTCCACTTGATGAAGGAATTATTCGTATGCCAAATGACTAGAAAAAACAAAGTTGGAAAAATCAAAAAATGACAGCGATGTTACTGAAAATTTAGAAAATGAATTTTAAAATGCTTTTAAAAATGATGGCAATATAAATATCTTCTGAATATTTTTTTAAACGATAAAATAGGTGAACAATTTCATTTAAAAACATAAAGAATTTCCAGAAAAATCTAGGTCATGGTATCAGAATGATTTTTTAATTGGATTATTCTAGAGTGAAAATAAAGGAATACGTATTTCAATGTTTGAAAAAAAAAACGTATTTGGTTTACAAAATGCAATATTTTCCAAACGAGCGTAGGTGTTCGTAAATATATTCGATGTGAGAATTATTGCTCTTTCAATTGATCCCAAAAAACTTCAATTAAAATTACAAAATAGAGGCTGTTTTTCTAGAATTCTTGAAATTAGATTCCGAAATTTGCCATCAAAAAACTATTTGTTTTTTTTTTAGAAAAAAATGGTCATATGTACTACACATCTCATGAGTTTCATTCGTGGTGCACCACTGCATCACATTGAAAAAAAAAATATTAACAAAAAATCGAATTTTTTCATTTTGTTGGGAATTATCGAGAGGTACAAAAATCTTCAGATAAAAGTTTGAACATCTAAAAGAGATATAAAAAAAATCCCCCTTGCTATTCTGTGATATGTTGCATCTTTTACAAGAAAAATCTAAAATTATATATATATATTTTTTTAATTTCCCGGCCTCAAAAATTGTTTAGCGATGAAAAAAATACAAACGATTTTCTGAATTCTGAATTTTAGTTTTATGGGGGCTTAACCATTTTTGAAGTCGGACATTTTTTTAATATTTTTTTTTTTGTATCGTAAACGATGCAAGATATCATTCAAGAATTTGATCAAAACAGCCGTGATTTTGTCATTGAATGTTTGTTCTTTAATTTGTTTGAAATCCAATGGAAGAACAAGAATTCCCACGTTTAATAAAAAAGCAGAAAATCCCGAAGACCTACACTTGTTCAAAAAAATACTGTATTTTGAAGACAAAATTGTCCACTTTTGAGAATTCATAGGTAAACTTTGAAATATTATAACAAATAAAAAAAATTGATCAAACTGTGAAATACGTATAGCTTTATTTTCGCTATCAATTTCTTCCGACATTGGACATTTGAAATAGAACCAGTGTTCTGGATAGATTAAATATAAAAATTCATAGTTTCTAAAAAGAAATTAATAAAAACATTGCTGGTTTTCAGTAAATAAAATAAAAATACAAGCTTTAATACAAGCTTTAGTCGCATTTGTTTGCATGAAAAAATAATTCTACTAGAGTATCCTGAAAATAAATCCTACATCGAAATTTTTGGACACCTTTTCTAAAACTATGTTTAATTAAAATTGTTCATTAAATTTTCATAATTCACTTGTTAGATGTGTAACTTGTTCTTGAAAGTTGCTTAAATAGATCAATGATCATTAATTGTTCGTTGCTGTGAAATTTTCGCACATGATTGTACATATTGGATGAGAATTTATTGGTTTGAGGGCAATAATAACAGGCGTAACGCGGAGGTTTTGAACACTGAAATTGGTAATGTGTTTTCATATCATAAATTCTTGTGTACCCCCGATTGCATCTAGGGCAGCAGAATTTTTTTTTAAACGCGTCGTAAGTTGTAGCCTCTGCTTGTGCAGACCAGGATTGTCCTGGACTGGAATTTGGTAGATGATCGCCACCAGGATTACTGACTCTTGGAGAATTTTCATCATCTCCGTAACTTGCCTGGACGTTCATAAAGAATTTTGACGAATCTGAAACACAATTTAAATTACGTTAGAAAAAAAAATGTTAAGACCAGACTTTTCTTTAATCTCACTTGCCTTATTGTTAAGTCTTTAAGGAAGGATATGGCTTTCTTTTAATAAAGAATTTTCAAACTAATAGACACAGATTTATTGACGAACTGAACCTACATTTTTTAATAAATCATTGGCTCAGAACTTGAATTTCGTTCGATATGAAAAATAACTAATTTATAATAATCAAACCCTCTATTTTAAAAATAACTGGGTTACGTGATTGATAAGTTATTTCAGATCACATTAATCCATATAATTAGACGAAGCGTACATTCAAAATATTGAAGTAATTGTACAGATTTTTTACTGGCATTAGGGTCGATAATTTTTTTTCTGTAATTGATCTTTTGGAACATTTTGAAAATAAAGATTAGATTTTGTATGTTTCGTCCAGGTCTGTTTTGGCGGACTCTTCAGTAAGGCATTGCGAATATGTCCTACCTTAGACATGATAATTTTATAATTTAAGTGACCATTATTTTTCCATTATAATTCCATTATAATGTATATTTTCCAAAAAAATGTTATGTTTGTTTATAAATTTGGAACATTTTGCAGTTAATATTATAAGACATTTCAGCCACGGATAGGGGCCAGATTTTAAATAAAGAGATAAAAAATTATTAAATTAATAAGGAATTATTATTGTTATGAAATGATTAGTGAACGAAAAAATAATTTGTTTGGTTCACTAATCATTTCATAAAAATAATAATAATTTAATACATATAATTCCTTGCACATTTATATATTTTTTTAAAATTTAAGTTCTGGCCCCTAACCATGGACGAAACAACATTAATTTTTCTGAAATTAAAAATAAAATTGAAATTTATGACAACTAAATTAAGTTCCAGCACCTATCAGTGGCTGAAATGTCTTATAATATCAACATTTTTTTGGAAAATATACATTATAATGGAATTTAGGTCAATTGAATTATAAAATGTCATGTTAAAGGCAGGACTGATTCACATTGCCTTACTGAAGAGTCCGGTGAGTCAGTCCGGGACGAAACATAAAAAATCAAATTTTTATTTTTTTTAAAAAAACAAAAATAAATATTATCGACCCTAATGCCAATTAAAAAATCTTCTTTACAATTATGACACTAGAGTCAATCAAAAACGATATCTTTCGAAAAACAGCAAAGATGTTATCTAACTATATTGGAGAAAATTTAAATAATTTATAAAAGCTTGTGCATCTTATTTATACAGTGAATAATTCACAGCTTATTATGAACATAATTATATAAAATTGATGTAAACACATTCTAGAAATTGGTGACAAAGATTTTTTTGATGCTACATACATTTTAAATCTAACAATTTTTTCAATTCTATGTCCACGATTTTCATCGGGATGTTATGGTTACTACATGTATAACGTACCATTACGTTTTTTATAAAACTAAACTTTACATATGACTACTGAACATAAAACTGAAACCCTTAGAATTAAGAGTGTTTAAATGTGACGGAATTTTAGTTTGAATATATAAAACGAGATTCAAACTTTTATTCATTTTCTTCACTCGTATTAAAAATTGTCAATTTGTAGAAAAACATGTCATTTATTATGAAATTTAAATATATTCAAACAAAAATTAACCACATAAGTTGACTTTTTCATCAACTTCTACCCATTTTGCTCAATATGATAAATGGACCGCCGACTTCAGCAGCTTATTTATATACTAGCCTAATTATTTTACCTTTACACTATATGAATTTCTAACATACGATAAGTAATAAAAAAATCTTTTAATTTTCGCAGGATATCCGTTGTATGGTCTTAAGATCTAAACAATTAAATTCAAAAGATTTGTCATATTTTTTTACCAAATTCTATAGATTTTTGGACGCGTCAAACTCTTAACATTTTATAAACATCGTTGGGCAATTAAATTCCTGTTAACGTAGAATATAACTGATATTTTTTCCAAAATAATTTATTATTTAAAGTAACAATATCTAAGGTAAATCGGAATACGAAATTAATCTCTGGGGAACATAGCCTTAAAGTTATGATTTGGATAAATAATAGAAAGATACTGAGCAAAAAATTAAAAATTTAAAATTATAAAGAAGTCTGTAGATATGATTAATTCTGAAACGATTAATAAAATTCGTATTAAAAGTTGAGAACTGTTCATTGATTTATAATGATTAATAAAAATAGTGGATCGTCTTTTTATTAAAAATTAAACTTTGATTAAAATGTTTGTATCTCATCTCTTGCTTATCCAAATATTCTACACTAATAAAACAAAAACATATAGTAGAACTATATCAACAATTCAAACAAAATTTTTGCAAAGGATCCTAGCAAGGTGCAATGTTTTTGCGTTCTTTTAGCATTTTTTTTTTTTTGCTAACGTAGCTTCTCCTCTTTTAATTATTCTGTTCATACTGCAAATGTTCTGTTTGGTTCAATAACTTTGATTCTTCTCGAACCAATCTTTGTTTCGCAAATCTAAACCATTCAGAACAAATTGTTTCAAATTCAGCCTCAGTTATAGTTGGAAAAGCTGCACAAAATGTTTCTGTAAAATGTAAGATGACTACTTAATAAACGCAATTAAATGAGAATTATTTAAAAAAAAAAAAGAACTGAAAATTTACCTTTCATTATTTGCACAAAGGCCAGATCAGAAACGCGAAAGTTGTTTTTTCGTCCTTTCCAAGAGCACTGTAAAGCGCAGGCATTGGTAAATATCTTTTTTAAGGTTCTATGGATATTATCTTTCACTGAGCGCCCTCCAGTTTGGGTCAACATTTTTCTCTGAAACATTAATTTGTTATTAAGCATATTATTAATCACCAAATGTATACAATTAAATATTTTAATTAATTTTATTATCCCATTGTTCGAGTTTTTGTAAAAAAAAAATCCAACTCGGTCTGGGATCGAACCCGAAACTCAAGTATATCATGTGTGGGTGCGTTATCCAATTTTTCCAGCGAGGCTTCTCCTTTTCAATAGCTATCAATCTTTGAATTTAATCGTTTACTACAAACTCAAACAGTAGGCGAAAAAAATTTTATATCAAAAATCAAAATACTTTAGCTCTTGAAAAACATTAGCATCAAAAATACATATTTAATGATATTTTTTTAATAAGATTCCTGTTCATTCTGGTAATTAATAGAGGGAAATTTACATATTTCATCAACAACAAAAAATACTGAAAAAATTAGTATAAATGTATGTACTTACGAATTGTGCAACTGAATCTAAATCAGTTTTGATTAACACCTCAAAGTGATTTATGCTCTCAATGTTGTTGATTGGAAGAAAATGTGCCAGAATTGTATAATCGTTTTCTTCTGGAATTGGTTTTGCCTTTTCTGTATTGTCCAATTTGTTGTCGATAGTTTGGATACCGAACTGTATAGCAGTAAATAGATGCACAATTTTCTGAAAGTATTCTGCAAAAATAAAAAATAAAACTTTTTAATCTGAATTACATTTTGATGATATATTTTTATTAATTTTTATTTGTCACCTAATTAAATCTTTTAAGAAATTACCTTCAACTCTTGAATGCGGTACGTAAATTTCTGCTGGTTGATCTGAAGACTTACATTCTGAAATAAAAAAATAAATACTTATTATAACTCTGATTCATGCTGAACAACCCTAAATTAATAAACTTGCAATTAAATTGGTAATAAATTTACTATTAATTACTTATTCCTTAAAAAATAAATTGCATTGTTACTTCAGTTTTCAAAAAGAAAAACCATTACCTTCAGAAGTTTTATGATCTTCGTCTTGCATTTGGATAATCACTTGTGGAATAGATTTAATGCCTGCAATTTTTAATCCACTAGTGTTTCCTAAAATTTCTCCTTCCGCTCGATTTGAAGGTCCAGCCTTACCTGGAAAACGGATAAAAATATTTCAATCGAGTAAAGTTTTTTCTTAATTGTTTAAAATATAAAATAAAGTTTAACTTACTCTTGACAAAAATGAGTTTCTTCTTTTTAGCTTGTCCTGGAGCAATAGCAGAAATTTGTCGAACCTCAGCCAAAGTTAACGGACGAATTTTTTTCACTGAAACGAAAGTTTAATATTAAAGCAAATTACATCATTTCAAATCTGAATACAATAAAAATTGGATTTTATTCTTGCATTCATCATAAAATGCAGTATTTTTACGTTTTTCAGAAGGCACCGCACTTGCAAAATTTGGAAATGTCATTAAGAAGCCGTTCAAATATTGCCATAACTTAAGGTATACTTTACCATGCACAGTAGATTCTCACAAAGCTCCCAGTGCTCGGAACCTAGGTCCTCACAAAGCGCCCGCTTAGTTAAGCGATGCCCCTAAGGCTTGGCGGGAAATATCTCTAAAAAGCATTGGCGCATTATTTGAATATCGTCTCGCGCACGCGCATCTAATGCCACGTTCAAGGCGCTTACCGAATTTAGAAATAGCAGAAGGAAGAGGTACTTGGCGAGAATAGGCGCATGGTTGAAAAGGGGCTTTGTGAGAATCTACTGTGGTACTTATATAACTAATAAAGAATTGGGATTTGGATAGAATGGAATTAACAAAATTTAATTAAATGCATTTTACTTTTAAATATAGTAAAGTCAGATACATAATTAGAGATACTTCCGAATGCGATATTTGCTTCTTTTAGGAAAAAAATATAGAGGCTTGGAACTAAAAATTGTAAAACTTCAATTTAAAAATCTAGAAGAAGCAATATTGCGTTTGAAAAACAGAATTAATGATGCGCCGCTTTCCCCGCATATGCGCCGCTTAGCTCCCGCTTATGGTAACAGTTCTAATTATTTAAATATATTAATGTGTTGAATCTTTCTTTAAATAGATGCTATTCTTGTATTATTAATTTTTCGGTGTATTATTATACTGTACTGTTTGGTACATAGTATTACGAATGATAAGATGTAAAACATTGGAAACAAAGATAAGGTCTATCAGGACATCCAGCACAAACTGTAGACACTCTCGTCGCCTTTTTATGTGCTTCTTTGCAGGAAACTGTCCTCCTCCAGTAATTGTAACAGGATTTGCAACGACCTCGTACTCTACTGCAAATTAATATTTTAGCAAAAAAAAATCAATTAATCTTAAAGTTTCTATTGATTCTACTTACTTCCTCTTCTTGGTGGACTTTGAAATAATAAATTCGTCAAGTTTCTCAAGGACGTGACAGCCATAAGACGTCAATGACAATGGGTCTACCTCAATACCTGAAAAAAAAAGAAATTTTTTTAAATTTGTTCTACATGAAAAGATATTAATTAAAGCACTTTCCAAACACTAAAAAATCTCTTCACTCTCTCTCTCTCTCTTCTTTCTGATATTTGAATGCAAGCTGATAATAACATTTAAAAAACTTGTTCACGATTATAGATAATAATTTCCACACAAAAAGAAGCTGTTGACAAAACAAAAGTGGATTTGGATACAAAGGTTTGAAAATCGATTTTTCGATAATAGAACCAACATCTCCATATTATCACCATTTATTGATACATCGTATACCTATAATATAACTTTGGAAAAGGTATGGAATAAGTTTTTTATATAAACTCTCAATCAATATTGAGTTAACATGAAATGTAAATATTACATAATAGACCTAAGTACTATGTTAACCATTATTCTACTTAAATATTTAAACTTTTTTAAATACATATTTAATATTTTAATTTGACATTTTATGATAAGGGCCGAAACATTTTCGACAAAGAAAAGGCTGATCGTGACATCCTTTGCACACTGTAGAAACTTTAGTGGATTTGTTACCAGCTTCCTTACTCGATAATAGTCTCTTCCAGTAGTCGTAACAAACTTTGCAACGTCCTCTTACTCTTCTGTAAGAAAATAAAAAAATGTAAAAGTCACGACATTATTATTTGGAATAAAAATAAGTATACTCACGATTTTTTGTTATTACTTGAATACACAAATTCTTCGAGTTTCACGAGGGCATGTTCGGTGTATGGAATTGAAGAGTACATTTCGACTGTATCTTGAATGAAATTCGATAGATCATCTGTGAACAAATATGACGTGTGTGAACAAATATAGAAAATACCATTTTTTTAGTACAAGAGAAGCTAAAAAATGTCAGGCGTAGGGAATAAAACAGAATATATAATTAATAAAAATTTGAATAAATTTACTTTTATTAATTCTTACAATGGGTGACAAGCTTTGTCTTTATGATGAAAAAATTTATTGAAATTAATTACCGTTTCTACACAAAGTGGCAATTTTTAATGGAAAATGAGGTGTTTTTTGACAAATAGTAACTCCTAGTCTTAAACAATCTTTGACTCTGGTTTTAGATACTTTTATGAGAAATGATATACAGATATTGAGATAAAAAAGATCCACATTCTATGGTCAGATATTTTTCTTACAGTCTAATATTATTTTATTTCAGAAGTATTTTTTTAGAACTTATTGAATATTTTTTTAAAGGCTGCAATTGGTTGGATTTAGTTTGTGTGTAGTGACCGTCCGTCCGCCCCCGAATTAGGGGAAATAAGGGGAGATGAAATAGGAGAAAGATGGGGAAGTGGGGGGAAATTAGGAAAGGGGGAGTAGGAGAAATTAGTGATGAAGAGGGGAGAGTAAGGGAAGTGATAGTAAATGATGGGAGCGAAAGTGAACGAAAAATAGGAGAGGGAAAGAAGGGTAATTAGGGACAGTAGGGGAAATAATGCCAAGAGAAGGAGGAAAGTGAGGAAAGGGGTGGTAGGATAGTGCAAGTGAGTAAGGGAGGGGGATGAAGGGGAAGAAGGGGAAGAAGTTAGTAAGGGTTTTGAGGGAAAGTAGAGGAGAGGGAAGTGGGGGAAGAGGAATGTTAGAGGAGTGATAGTAGGGTGGAGATGTGAGAAGTAAAGACGGAAAAATATATTTAAGCTCGAACTGAGCATTTATGTCGCATTTAAATGAATTTAAAGCATTTACTGTTTTGAAAAATATATAGCATAATTATTACATATATTTTTTATAAACACACTCAAGAATTAAGTTAACATATACATTTGTTTTAAATTATGTATATACTGCTTAATGCGAAAAATATGTTTTCTATCACTATTGGTTCTTTAATAATTTGAATTTAGCGCCCTTTTTCATTTGAGGTATACATTTTCCCGCGAAATTTAAATGATCAATTTTACAACTGGGTCATGAATAAAATAATTTTATAACTAAGTATGATTATTGATTACCAGTCATTACATAATACGAACTTTATTTTATTTAAAAAGGAGAGGTTTTGGCATTTTATACGTCGAAAGAAGATAAAAAAAAGTGGGAATTATGACCCTTTATTAAATTAATAAATAATTAACATCACTTTAGTCTTCGCTTATAAATATTTTATCGATATTTATAAACTTATAACATATCTGAAATAACACAAATATGCAAATGTGAAACTTTGCTTCACTAGAAATAACTAATTTTTGTTATCACCATCAAATAATTTCTTATGTCAAATATGATTATGACCAAGCACAGACAGATATATATTTCTTTACTTATTTCTACTATTTAAGTACTAATTCCATGATATGGTCCAAAACATTTTGCACAAAGAAAAGGTTGATCAGGACAAGATCTGCATATAGTAGAAACTCGAATTCCTTTACTACAAGCCTCTCTACTTGACAATTGCCTCTTCCAGTAGTCGTAACAAACCTTGCATCGTCCTCGCACTCTTCTGCTAAAAATTAAAAATAATCAGAAAGCGAAATACTGAAAATTGGATTAAAAACAATCAAACTTACGACTTTCTGTTTGTACTTGAAAAAACAAATTCTTCCAGCTTCTCAAGAACGTGTTCAGTATATGGTATTGTTGGGTACATTTGTTGTTGATATTCCAAAAAATTCTTCTTCTCGTCTGTAAATAAAATAAAGTCCAAGTTAAAATATGTAACATAACATGTTAGAAAGAAAATACGGTTACGATTTTATATATGAATGAGATGACTTGATTTTTTTGGCTTCCCTTTCCTGTCAAAAAACCTCTACATATTTTGATCATACGACAGTAATATATTATTTATTTCACTTTATTTTTACATCACTTTTACCGTGTATGGTAAGAATCAAAGCAATTCGCACATAGAAAAGGTTTGTGTGGACACGTTACACAAATCGTAGAAACTTTCGTGGCTTTTCTTGCAGCATCTTTACTAGGCATTATCTTTGCCCAAAAAGAATAACACAATTTGCAGCGTCCTCTAATTCTTCTGAAAAAAAAATTAAAGATGAATAAATTATTTCGACACATATAATAAAAATTTGTTTAATTTATTTCCAGCCGTACCTTTTTTTCTCAGATTTCGTTGCAGAATACTGTTCGATTTTCTCAAGTACATGATATCCTGAAGATAAGACATCTGCAGATGATGAATGTGCATTCCAAGCTTCAATAAAATCTGAAAAATAAACCAAATACTATCAAACTTAAGATTATTTAGTCCATAAGAAAAAAAAGAAGCATTTTTTTGTGTCAGTTTTGATTATGAAAAGAAAATTGATGAAGATCTTCTTATCTGTATCTTTATTTCAACAATATGTATAATTTTACTACATATGGTAAGATTGAAAACATTGTGTACAAAGGTATGGCCTCTCAGGACAAGATTTACAAATTGTCGAAACTCTGGGTGCTTTTCTTCGTGCTTCATCGCTCGACTCTGTTTTTTTCCAATATTCATAGCAAACCTTACAACGTCCTCGTGCTCTTCTGAAAAATAAATATAAACTTATTTATCATTCTTAAAAACGCTCTAAATCTTGATATATAAACGTGTTACGATGTGACAATAAGAGATTGATAAACTCAGGGTGTCTACTAATTTTTGCCCACCAAATTCCCGGATTTTCCCGTTTGTCAATGTAAAATCTCCTCTTACTAAAAGTACAAATGAAACGTGTTATTTTTTATAAACATATCTTTGGTTGAATATTTTAACTATTCTGATTTGTACATAATAATTACATTTCATTTCTAATGTATGTGGTATTAGCGATTAATAAATAATTAATTATTGAAGAATAATCACAAAAAACTATTTTTAATCTTTTATTATACCAGTCGAACTATGATTACATATGTTACATAGTTAATGTAAGATTCACTGAGTGTTAAAATAAATAATTTTATAAAGATTTTTTGTGGTAAATCTTCAATAATTATTCAATAATCATTTTTGAATCAGCTGAACTGTTAACTAAAAATAATGAAGTTTTTACCAAAAGAGACAAATTTTCCACAAAATAATTTAAGTTTTCAACCCGAAAATATTAATTTTCTACAAAAAAAAGTTATTTTATACCGAATAGATAAATTTGTTACCAAAAAGATAAAGATTCAACTAAAATAATGGATCTTCATGAAAAAAAAAATGATGGAAAAAAGAATAGTTAAATTTTTAACCAAATAGTTGAATTTTCAACCAAAAAGATGAATATTCCACCAAAAAGATGAATTTTTAACAAAGAACATTAATTTTCTGCCAAAACGAGACGATTTTTTAACAAAATTCATCAATTTTCGACTAAAAAATAATGATTTGCAACCAACAATGGAACAGTGAAATTTTCAGTTAATAAAATGAATTTTCAAACAACATCAAAAAATCATTCTCAACAAATTACAGTTGAATTCAATACAATTCAACCATTTAACAAAATAGTTGAATCCTCAAACAAAACAGATTAATTTTCAACCAAACAATTGCATTTTTAACCAAAAAGGCAAACTTTCTACCAAGAGATGAATTTTCAAACATCTTTTAATCTGACTCAAATTAGTCCTGAAATTTTGAAAAATCTTTCAAAATAAAAAAATAGCCTTAAAATCTTTCACATTTTTTTCGACATTTTTGAAAATATTTTGAAATTTGGTGAAATTTTCTAAAAAAATTAATTTTTCAGGATAATAAATCATTTGAAAATTTTCCGGAAATCTTCAGGAAATTTTTTATTTTTTTGTAACCTTTCAAAATACTTAAAAAGCTTCTCAACTTTTTGTTCAAAATCTTCAACATTCGACAATTTTTTATGTTTTAAAAATCTTTTCAAGTTTAAAGTTATTTTTTAACCTTTCTACAATATCCAAATATCTCTTAAACTTACTCGAGTTTTTTCTGAAACTTGGTAATCTTCCATAGCGGAAAAGTTTTCCTATAAACTCTTCTGCATTCCTATTCGAAATGTTACGAAATCATTTGAAAGCTTTATCAATTTTATGTTAAAAAAAATTTGCAGAATAAAAAATCATTTGAAATTTCCCAGGAATCTTAAGAAATTCTTGTTTATTCTCTTGAAACCTTTCAAAATCCTTAAAAAGCTTCTTTTTCGAAATTGTCAAAGATCTGTATTTTGTTTAAAATGTATTAAAATCTTCAATTCACAATTAAAATTTTCTTATTTTGGAAACATTGTTTTTCCCGATTTTATTTTAATTTCCGACTATTTTTCGGTTAGTGGACACTCTGAATAAATATAATTTTTTTAATTTTTATATTTACGTTTTTCTGTTCGAACTTGAAATAAAGAACTCTTCTCGTTTCACCAAAACGTGCCCGTTGAAAACCATAACAGCACATGGGTTCCATTCTTGGTTCCAATCTATTAACTGGCCACCTGCTGAAAATTAAAACACAGAGGACTATAATTTAACTATACGATTTTCCGATAGGGACTGATATAATTAAGAAAAATCAAAATGCTAAACAAACACATAAGCAAGCAAGAGCAAAAAATTATTCGTATTTGTCAGAATAACCCTAGTTATACAATAATATTCTCAATTTTTTTTTTTTAATTTCCTCATATTTATTTAACAAATTTTATGTAAAAAAATAATACTGAAAATAAATATTCTTTTATATAACTGTATTTTTACCTATGCATGATTTTTACATGATTTAAAGAAAACTTTGCATGTCTTTGTCTTTTTTCATTCGTAATTCACATGATATCGACGATAAGTGGAATGTTTATATTTTTTTCCACATTTGTTGCAACAAAATCTTCCAGCAACTTTACTTTGCTGATTGTTGGTTATTGTCGAAGTAGGAAAATGAGTATTCTGTAACAATTAAATATGATAACAACTAAATTAGTCACATAATTAAAAATAAGAAAAAAAGACAAAAAAATATGCAGTTCAAACAAAATATAGGTGTTATTCAGAATTTAAGAAATAGCCAAATTCAGAGGTCCAAAATCTTCTTTTATTTATGTACACTCTTATACCTTCTCAATCACACATACGACTTTTAATCCTCGTTTTAATCACTCCGCTATCGTCTATATTACCAATGAAATATTATTTATATTGCACAAAAATAATAACTGAATTAGAAAATAATAATTTGATTTCGCAAATTTAATTTTCACCGGAAATCACAAGTGGTTAATTTCTGGAAGACATTTTTTATAAATTAAGAAAGTGGATTGAATAAATTTAGCACAGGCTATTCGTAGTGAAATGTCAATACGCGACGCCACTGAATTTTTTTTAAATTAATTTGAAGCATTGATTAATCTCCAACCATTTTTTTGAATAGAACCTTAGTTATGAGCTAAAATAATTTAAGTTGGTATTTTAAAAAATTGAGAAGAAAAAGATACGAACGTGTATCAAACTAATGATCAGGTTCCAAGTCAAGAACATAAATTTTCTGTCCTTTGTGCCTATTTTTGATGTGTAAGTACATATTTGACTGCCTTTTGGATTTATATAAACAATAGGGGCAACGAAAACGAGGTCTTTTTCCACATTCAAATTTAATATGGCGATCCAAACTTCCTTTATATTTATAGTGTTTGCCACAATTTATGCAACCGTGATTGGACTCTTGCGTACCAGAGGTTACTCTTTTGCTCTTGGTTGGTAGCTGATTATTCCACCCTTCTTGAATATTCACCAGATATTCATCATACGACTCTGTAACAATTTGAAAATGAAAAATAGAATGAGATATTTTCTTTAAAAATAAAATTGATTACATTTCTTTTAAACGGGAAGATAAAGTCAAGCGTTACAACAAATATATCCAATCGAAAGCCTTATCTTCTATTGGACAATCTTTGCTCAACAAGAACTTAAGAAAAATATTGAACTTTTCAATAATTTAAAGCTATTCAAGGTTATTGAAATCAAGTTCTGGCCTAAAAATTAAATCTCTTCATGTTACTGAACAAATACTAGATTTAAATGAGGCTTCAGTTTAAAATTAGAAATTTTTGTTTTACGCATAAAAGTATTAAAATAAGCATTTTTTTGCTCTATAGTCACACTTCTTTTCTAAAAAGGAGTACTGCTATAATGCGAAAAAATATTGAATTCCAGTATTTGTTTAGCACAATCAAAAGAATACATTTTTAGGTTGGAGACTTCATCCAACACACTTAAAGATTAGGAATTTTAAAGTCTTTGGTGTTATAATTATTAGGCAATAGAAAACTTGAAACTATTCTTGCATTGTCAAACATTTATTTTAGAAATAATAAAGTTTCATGCAATTAATTTTCAGATTAAATTTTTATGGTTGAATATCAAGCACATAAATTTTGAGACCATCATGCAAATTTATAACATGTCCAAGAACGTTGTCGCGGCGTTTGACTTTGAATCTATAATATGGGCATTGATACTTCGAGATTTTTGTGACACTCGAGCTTATTATGTTTGCTCAAATGTTTATAATTGTATACTCGGGTACAATTTTTGAAAACGAAACCAGATTTTTCTGTATTCGGTACTGCTGTTCTCCTCTGTATTTGATTTTGGTAATTTGAGATCCATTGACTCATCCAATGATACAAAACTATAACGAAAATAAAAACCGAAAAAAGAAAATAAATAGGGTCTTCCAAATAAAAATACAATTTTATAATACCCTTCACACAAATAATTCCCAACTTTCCAAACTGAAAGAACTAAGACAAAAAAAGTGAAACTTGGGGATTTTTGTGCAAAAATAATAATGAAACAACTCAATATTTTTGCAGCACCGTGAATTTATTTTCAATTATTTATCTGTTTAATCGAGTAAGAAAGACATATCGAAATATTGAATAAAATTAATATTTTACGTTATAAAAGTCTTCAAGTATATTAATCAGGTTCTTTCGTCGCAAGGACGAAAATGATTGAATTTGTTATTAATCTAGTGAGATTCTAAATCTACAACGTACATTTCTTGCCCCTTATGTCTGTTTTTAATATGTAAGTACATATTTGACCGTTGTTTAGATTTATATGGACAATAAGTGCACTGAAAACGAGGTCTTTTTCCACACTCAAATTTGAGGTGCCTAACAAGTCCACCTTTTGATTTATAGGATTTCGCACAATTAATGCAAGTGTGATTAGACTCCTGTGTATTAGATAGTCGATTCTTGATTAGTTCTTGATTATTTGGTCCGGCTGCCAAATACTCCTGATAACTATAGTCGAAAGCTGCAAACAAAAAATGAAAATAGAATAAGAACCGTGTTTTCAGTAAAAATATCATTATCAAAACTTTTTAGACTGAAACCTAAAATACGAAATATATAATGCAAAATCAGTCATCACTAAAATTTAGAGATTGTTCCTCATTTTATAAATAATTAAATGATTAAATAACTCCTTGAAACTTTGAAATAAATAATCATTTATTTTCGGGTTGAACACATTTATCCAGTTCATAGAGAAGATAGTTTAAAAATATTAAACAAAAATATTAAAGTTAAGGAAAATTCATAATAACAAACAAGGTGTAAACAAATTTGAATATCAGTGACAAACATTTCTTGCCAAAGTCTACAATTTCTAACAAACTCTTTCAATCATAACATTTTGAAAATTAAATTTTAAACTAGGTATCAGGATTCAAATCAACAACATACAATTTAAAACCCTTGTGGATGTTTTTGATATGTATGTACAAGTTCGATTTCTGCTTAGCACGTGTGGAACAATATGGACACTGAAATCTGGGATTTTTTCCGCATTCATATTTCCAATGTCTGTCAAGGTTGTCCTTTCGTTTATAGGATTTCCCACAGTTCAAGCAAATGTGACCTGACTCCCCTGTACGAGTTCTTGATCGCTTCATTTTGGTTGGTTGTTGATTATTTGGATTTTCTTCTAAATACATCGGATAGCCATAGTCGATAACTGTAAAAATAATAAAAATAGAATCAGACATGTGTTTTGACTACAAATAAATTATTTAAACTCTTTTCAAATGGGAACCTAAAATACTGAGAACATTCAATAGATAGATCTTAGAGGACATAAAATACTTCAGTAGACATTAATATAGTACATCAAGAATCAAATAACAAAATCTGTGACTGCTCGAACTATTTATTTTGGCACTTAACATATATTGATCTTTGTAGCTCGTCGAATGAGATTCAAAATTACATTTTAGAGAGAAATAGTCTCAACAGATAAAATAACTACAGTAGCCTCTCACAAAGCGCCTTTGCGTCTCACAGATATTTCCCGCCAAGTCTTAGGGGCGTGGCTTAAGTAAGCGGGCGCTTTGTGAGAGTTTCCTGTTTTTGAATACTTTTTTAATAAACATTTCAATGTATTCAAAAACCAGTTTGCAAGATGAACAATTCAATGAATTGATGGGTATAATAAACTAAATCTTGAGAAGAATAGCACTAAAATATTATAAATCTAGCTATCAGGTTCCAAATCAATAGCATAAATTTCAAGACCCTTGTGCCTATTTTTGATATGGAGATATAAGTTTGACCTGTGCTTTGCACGTGAGGAACAATATGGACACTGAAATCTGGGATTTTTTCCGCATTCATATTTCCAGTGTCTCTCAAGGTTGTCCTTTCGTGTGTAGGCTCTCCCACAATTTATACAAACATGATTGTGATTAGAGTCCTGTGCACCACCTCCTGATCGCTTCATCCTTCGTTGCTGATTACTTTGTATTGTTTCGAAATACCGATATCCATAGTCGACAACTGTAAAAGAAATGAAAATAAAATGAGAACTGTCTTTTGAATACAACAAGATTTCTCTAATCTTTTTTTTAAGTAGGAGCCTACAATTTCGACAAGCATTCGGTATACAAAATATTTTAGTGTGCATTAATAAGAAGTACATACAATTTATTGGAAAACCGACATGTTTGGCAACAATATTTAGCAGTACAAAATATCTCAGTGAATTTCGTTCTTTATTGCTGAAAATAAATATTCCATTGGATGCCTACACAATTTCAAACTTGATACTTTATTCAAAGATTTCCCCGTACTAAAACCGATTTAAACGAATGTGAGATCTCGGTATAAATAATTTTGGACTTGATTGATGGCTTAACTATTCTATTCTTTAAATTCAAAGTTATTTTCAATTAAATACTATTGAATAATGATTTTAAGTGTTTCATGTATGAGTTTGAAAGGTTTTTTCACCACACCTTAACATGTTTTTAATACAATTTCAAATTAAAATATAAATAATTTAGACCGTATGATTATATATAACAAGATCTCTGATTTTTTAAATATGGTCGCAACCCAGTTCAGTTGAAAATGGGTTGTAACTCTGTCTAACTATTTTTTTAAACATGCATATTGTAAAAGGACTTAATTAAAACAAGGTTACTTATACAATTACAAAATCAAGGAAAAAAATTGTGTGATACTTATTATGTATTTATTTTGATTTTCATGTGCTATATTAAAAAAGCATATTTTCAAGTGTTGAAAATGAAAATGGAGTAATTAACAATTTTGAGAAAGTCTTCATAAATGAAAAAAACACTATTTTCCATTAGCATATATTCTTAACAAAAACATCTGGCGGTATAGTCTAGGGCTGATTAGAACTGTATTTATTTTTAGAGTCGAAAACAAGATGGACTAGTCGACATTACAATTTTGATAATGAACAAACTAAGACTATTATTAAAGTAAGCTATCAGCATCCACGCAAATGGCATAAATTCTTAATCCTTTGTGTCTAGCTCTAATGTGCAAATAAACATTGGAGCGCCGTTTAGACCTAAAATGGCAGTGCGGACACTGGAAACGCGGATTTACGCCACACTCAAAATTAATGTGCCTGCTAAGGCCACTTTTAGTTTTATACATTTTGGAACAATTTACGCAAATGAAAGACTCTTGTACACCAGCTCTTGATCTCTCCTCTATTGGTGGCTGAATTCCTGGTATTGCTTCAAAATATTCCTCATAGCCATAGGCGAAAACTGCAAATGAAAAAAAAAGCAAATCAGATATGTGGGTCGAGTCAGAATATAATTTTCTGAACTTATTAATCAGTAGTATAGAATTTTGAGATTTTTCAACAAATACATCCTGACATCAAATAATGCGTATACAGGGTCTGGTCCATAAGTAGTAGGATTGACTATGGGTGATGAGAGATGTCAGGGACCAAATGCATGCTTGAACAGTCGCCTCCGAGCATTTGCGGAGTAAATATAGCGCGAGAAGTAAACCCTTTTTCGGCTTTCGTCACGCTCTCAAAATGGACAGCACGCTCGAGCAGCGCCAGTCAGAAACAGCTGATCTGCTCATTGCATCCTCTCCGTACGCCTGCTTAATCATGGTGAATGTCTCGGTTGCGGCGTGACGGAAGCCAAAAAAAGAGTTTAATTCTCGCGCAATATTTACTCCGCAAATGCTCGGAGGTGACTGTTTGAGCATGCATTTGGTTCCTAAAATCCCCCACCACCCATCTTGCCCGAAAATCCCTCAATTGCTCCATCTGGACTATAGAAAGTCAGTTCTACTACTTATGCAACAGACTCTGTGTAAGAAATACGACAAGACAACAAAAATCACTTCGAGAAAATGTTAGAAAGCCCCCCCCCCCCCCAAGGAAGGTTTGTAGGCTAGGCCAGACGTCAAAGTGCAGAGGTCAAAGGTGAGGAAACAGAGGTACACGACAGAGGAACAAGTTCCGGAGTGATGGACCAAAGTTCAAAGGTGAATGGTTGTAAGTCAGGAGTTAGGTCTACATTCCAAGCTCATATGACCTCTAGCTTGGAGAAACCGTTGTTAGAAGGATTTACGATGTATAGCCCACGGAACTCTAAAAAAGAACACGTTGACTTTTTGACAGCACCAATAATTTATTTTGGCAATGCGCGCATGAAATTTTGCAATAGTTTAATGAAATGAGGACAAGGTATTAAATATTTACACTCTAGATCATTCTTTCTCAGCTACATAGAAATTAAGTTATAAATATTGATTCCGTTAACTAAATTAGTATTTTATTAACAATTTTTAGATAATGAACTAGAACAAGCTAGCTATCAGCATCCACGTAAACAGCATATATTTTCTGTCCTTTGTGTCTTGTTTTGATGTGGACATAAACATTCGATCTTCTCTTAGATCTAAAATTACAGTGGGGACAGCGAAAACGAGGATTAATGCCACATTCAAAATTTATATGCCTGTCAAGGCCGCCTTTGGATTTATAACTTTTGGAACAATTAATGCATATATAATTAGACTCGTGTGTGCCAACTCCTGAACGCGTCCTTTTGATAGGTGGATGAATACTTGGTAGTGCTTCGAAATACTCCTGATAGCCATAGTCGAAACCTGTAAAAAGATCAAAATAGTGTCAGGCATATTTCACGAATGATAATAATAATATTATTATTTTTCAACAATTATAAACAATGAGGTCACAATTGTGAATTAAAAGCAACTATAGAGGAGTCTTGAGATTAATTAACAAATAGATAACTTGCTGGTAATTTTGAAGCCGATCAACTGGAAGGGGACAAAATGAAAAATTACTCTGACATTTTAGCAGTTGAACTTTTATTTTTACATAAATCACATAAATTTTTTCATTACATGGAAAAAGTTCATTTAATATATTATGAAATATTCAGAATTCGAAGATATTTTTGCAGCTGATTTTCAGTGCGAATAGAATGATTACCCTGTTACATGTTGCAATCATAAGATGAAACTGTGAAAAAAATTATAAAATTATGGTAACAAATTATTAAAATCTTGATTAGGGTGAATCATTTTACAAGGCATACAAAATTATTTCTGAATCTGAAGACACACACTAGTTTAACTTGCACCCTTTTAGATAACAAATTTTTCGAACGAAAAAAAAATTGGAAATCGGATATTAATTAACATTTTTAAACTCATTTTTAAGGAAAATAATAATATTATCTTAGTTGTTCCACAATTTTCTATAAGAATTTGACACACAGTGTACCAAATACAAAATACAATATGTAAATTAAGAAAAGTTATTTATTATAGAAAAACGTGATGCAAGCAAGGAAAAATTATTATTTTCCTTAAAATGGGTTTAAATTTTTTTATTTAATTACTTACAATGAGAAAATGAAAACAAAAAATCAATTAAAAAAGACAACAGTTTTTTTTTAAGGAATTTGTTGACTAAAAAGGTAGAACTTGAGTTGGTGTGCGTGTTCCGATTCGAAAATCTTTTGTTTCAACTATCCTAATGTTTATATTGTAATTGTGAATTCGCAGAGAAAAATAAATATTCCAGTTTAATGTCTTAACTTTCCAATTTTTCTCCGTGTTGCAAAAAATCAATCGTATAGGGATAAAATAAATTCATCACAAATTTTGTAATCCAACTTTATTTATTCGTACTCCATTCAATTTGGAGTTTTTATAATTACGCCATAATAATAATAATTAAATAACTCGATATTGTTCAAGGGTCAATTTATTACTGAATTGATGAAATTCAGTAAATAAGCTTAATTATATAATAATAATTTTAAAAAACTGGAAGTATTGTTGGGCTAACTCTCAGGTTCCATTTCAACAGCATAAATTTTCTGTCCTTTGTGCCTATTCTTTATATGTAAGTATACGTTTGACCTCCTTTTACTACCAAAAGGACAAAATGGGCAGAAAAATCGAGGATTTCTGTTACATTCAAATTTAAGGTGCCTAGAGAGATGGTGTTTCCATTTGTAAGATTTTCCACAATTTACGCAAATGTGATTAGAGCCTGGATTAGCTGTGATTCCTCTCCTCAGACTGATTGGTACCAGTTTTTCGGATGCTGGGTCGAAACACACCTGGTAGCCATAAACTGGAAACAAATAAAAATATGGTATCAAAAATAATTTCAAGTAGATATTGTATTTCTTTTTAAATTTCTAATAGAGAAACTTAAAGTTCTAGGACGTTAAACAGACCTTGTGTTTGGTTTTTAGATAAGAATCCTAATTTTGAAACTGAAATAGGAATTTTGAAAATTGAGTAATAATGAAATAATTTTCTGATGTTTGTACCGTAGAATTAATTTATTAGTCAATTATTTTCGATTCGAAAATATCTTTACAAGTTATGAAAATAAGTTTAATTAAAATTTAAAGCATTTTTCTTCCACTATCAGAATAGCTACATCAAGAGTCAGGTTCTAAATCAATTGCATAGGCGTCGACACAATCATGCACAGTTTTGACGTGACTAATTATGTGTGCTCTCCTTTTGGCTTGATAAATGCAAAGCGGACATTTGAAACGAGGATTTCGATTACATTCATATTTCAAATGTCTCGTTAAATTGTATCTCTGTTTGTAAGCTTTGCCACACATTTGGCAAACGTGACCAAGTGGTTGATTACCCGTTGCTGCCTTCAAATGTTGCCTATTCAACCTTGTTCGGCAATACACCTCAATACCAGTTTGCCAATCTGTAACCAGAAAAAAGAAAATCAAGATGAAAAACTTTTATTTCATGGAAAGTAAACAATAATTTCCCAAACTCACAACACACAGCTGTATCGCATTCAATACAAACAAGAAAATCTATTAGGTATTAAATTAGCAAAAAAATAATAAAGTAGACTCTCACAAAGCGCCTTTTTCACCAAGTGGCTTTTCTCGGCAAGTGCCTCTCCATTCCATCACCTCTAAATTCGGTAAGGGAATTGAGCGTGGATTAGATGCGCGTGCGCGAGACGATATTCAAATCATTCGCCAATGTCTCTCAGAAATGTTTCCCGCCAGGCCTTAGGGGCGTGGTTTAACTAAGCGGGCGCTTAGTGAGGACCTAGGTTCCCTGTACCGGGCGCTTTGTGAGCGTCTACTGTAATTGATGAAATTCTGCAATAACATAGGGATTGTTCAAATTAACGATAATTTACAATTAAAAACCTAGCAATTATAACAGCAAAAGTTTATTTTGGTATTGCATTACTTCCATGAAAGTCACAATAAATAAAACAATTTTTAATAATTATAAAACTAGAGTTGATCCGTTGCAAGGTCTATAACTTGAACTTTGTATCCCTTGTGAAGTTTATTGATATGCGAGCGTACGCTAAATTTATGTTTAGTTCTGTAGTTACAATAATAACATTGAAAACGAGGAATTTTTCCGCATTCGTGTAAAACATGTCTAGACCAACTCTTTCTCAATGTATATTCTTTTCCACAATTTGGACAAACTAATATATTCCTCTTCTCAATCGATTCTGGATAATTCAATGCTGGTTCAAAACTCTCCTGATAGCCATAATCTATACCTGTAACGACATAAAAATATACAAATTACAGTTAGCAATTATATTTGAGGAGAAAGCCAATTTACATAGGTACCCGAAATTCGAAGCTCAAACTTCAAAACAAGACAGTACGATATTATTATTGGACAACAAAAATTTATAATCTGGAACCCAAACCATTAAAAAATTAGGTACATGGGGATTTTTATGATTGCATAGAAGTTATAATAATTAGGTAACTCAGTGTTTTTGCAGTATCAACAATTTATTATAGCAATGATAAAATAAGGAGAACACAACTAAATTGAACTAAGATAAAAACTGAAGACTTTAACAGGACGGTCACTAAAATCTAAAAAAAAAATATATATTCCCGGTCATTTCCTTGAATTTTCTGGGAAACTTTGAAAGTTAACAAACTTTTTACCAACATTTCACCGGCAAAAGCTTTTTTCGATTGGACAATATCTTCTCTTCGTTCTTTGGATTTCAAAATTAAAATTTTTGAAAATTAAGTAAGTTTCCTATTGGTTCAAAAATTATGGAAATTTTTTTATGTATACAGTCATGACTAGTGAACAATAGTAACAAATTTGAAATGAAAAAAAAATTATTGCTCAATTCAGAATTTTTTTAAAATGTAAAAAAATATGTTTTTTGGAAAGAGTTAAATGCACACCTTTTGAAAAAATGTTAAATATGTTGAACTATTTTGCTTGTATGAAAAACAAATTTCGTGCTGTTTAAAACATTTCAAAATCGTTAAGAAAAATAATAAAATGTTTTTTTGGTTCAAGCTGTGGTAATTTTAGGTTCGGCGTATTCAACCTTTTCCAAAATGTGTGCATTTTACTCAATCCAAGAAACATGTTTCTTGCACATTTACAAAAAATTGTGAAGTGAGCTATTTTTTAATTTCTATTTTGTTAATTTTGTTCACTAGTAATAACCGTATATATAAAAAAATTCGCCTTAAATTTGGAACAAACAGGAAACTTTTTTTGGATTTTCAAAAATTTCATTTTACAAGTGTGCAGAACGAACAGAAGATATTGTCTGATCGAATGAAGGTTTTAAAGGTGAAATGTTGGTATCGACGGTCAACTTTTGCTGAGTATTGAAATTCAATCAGAAAAAAAGTTGCAAAACAAACCCGCCTATTGTATAACCGCATGTACATTTTTCTCGCTGAACGGAGTTGGCCTCTGAATATTTTTCAAACAAATTTCGAATTTCAATTTAAAAAGTGCATATACTTACAGGAAACTTAATTGAGCATCTTTTTTCTACGGATCAAAAAGTTCCAGCTTTTTCCGTTTTCGAAGTAAACCCATAAAATCCCGTTTTTTTTTTAAATAAATTTTGCCGTATTTTGTTACTTCAACTCGCCATAACTCAGCCAATTCTCGGAATATTTTGATGAAATTTACAGGAATTCTTCTTTATAATATTCTGCAAGTGGTGAAGTAAATAGCTAATTAACACTTTTGCTTGAACAAAAGTTATACACTTTTACGTAAGACTGTGAATAAATCATGCATTCGTATCTCGACCAAAGTTGTATTTTCACGTGAACGGGTGCAGTTGAAAAAAAGGACCGTGCGGCCAAAATAAAACCTTCCTGATTTCTTAATAATGAATTATTTTGAATTATGTTTTCCGTCGAAATCATATTTATACCTTTCTGTACAACTTTCCGTTGAACTTCTTTTGTTCCTCAAAATTCGCTTGACTCGCCATGAGCTTGAAAATATGAAATCATGATGTATACAATGTCTCAGGTACAAATTAATAACTTTTGTTTAGGCAGAAATGTTCATATTTTATTTAATCTAACAGTCGCAGAACACCATAAAGAAGGTTTCCTATAAATTTCATCCAAAAGTTTCAAGACTTAGCTGAATTACGGCGAGCTGAAGTCAAAACAGATAAAAAAGTGTGTTTTCTAAAAAACGAAATTTTCGAGTTTACTTCGAAAACGGCAAAGCTATAAATGTGGTGTTCAGAGAAAAAATATGTGGAATGAAATTTCCTATGAGAATATGTTCTTTTAAAAATAAAATTCGAAACTTGTTTGAAAGTCTCCAGGGACGCTTATGAATTGAAATATTGTTCAAACACAAAAGTTTCAAAGATTTAACATTTGATGTGTTTGAAATAGTGCAATTTTAAACTCAATTAAGAAATAAACTCATCGTCATTTCTCAGTTTCTTCCGTTCTCAACAAATTCTTGGTCATTTTTCTGTTTTCCTGATTAAGTGGCTACTGGACACTATTTTTAAGCATATTAAAAAATATATATTATTGAAGTAACAAAATGGCACTTTTTTGGTTTGAACATTCTTATTAAACCGAAATTATTAGATGGTATATGACATCAAACCGATCTTTGAATTGTCGACTATAAACAAAATAAATAAAATTACTTTATTACAGAAAATTTTCAAGTAACAAATACTTGACGTCAAGATATTTCGGGCGATCCACGACTAGTCCTCATACCTATTTTCAGGACAAGATCGTACGTACATTCTGACATTCATACCATGAATTGATAATAACCTTGTTTTGAACAGACCCCCTTATTTACGAACGATGAATAATACGTTTGAATTCCTTATCCGAAATGGTAACAAAAACTCACAGTCATTTGAAACATTTGTAGCAGACAGACAAACCCATATGATAGGGTAAGTTTTTAACATTTGACACAAAGTAGTTTTTTTCACACAAAAAATGTCCACAAGTACCGTGCGTACGATCTCGTCCTGAAGCAGGTGTAAGGACGAGTCGTGTACTACCCGATATTTCAGTTACGACAACCATAAATATTATTGAACTACCTATCAGATTTCAAGTCAACGACATAAACTTTAAGGCCCTTATGCTTGTTTTTTATATGCAAATACATATTTGAGCGGTGTTTTGTAGTGTAGTGGCAGTAGGGGCATTTGACAGAAGCTGATTTGCCACACTCGACTCTTTTGTGCCTCCTTAAAGAGTCCATCCACTTATATTTTTTACCGCACTTTGAGCAAACAAATAATTGTTCTCCACTTTCGTGATGAACTTCTGTAGATGAACTTGATGCAACACTAGATAATTTCCATCTATAAGATTTTCGAGGATTTGATCCAGATTGTAGCGTTCTCTGCTCCAGACTGCTAGTATTTTCTTCCAGCATCCACGCAGCATTGTATTCATCGGAGTAATACCAATCTATGAACAAAAAAATATATTTTGTTAGAAGAATCATTAATTAGTTTAGGTAAAATCATGATTTTAAAGATCGTGCTAGAAGAAAATACAATTTTTAACATCTGAAAGCTTCTCAGCACGCCTGTAAAAAAAACTGAGTAAGCAACGACCCTAAATTTTGCTAGCCTTCGAAAAAAAAATGTCTAGATTAGGAAAAAGAGAGAGAGCTTCGACCTATGACCTCCAATACTTTACCTTTCACATTTGTCCCTTGACCTCTGATTTATGGCGCATGGCCTCTGACACCTTTGAACAAATTTGACCTCTGACCTCTCATCTTTGACACAACTCTCATTTTTTTACATTTTACCTTTGACCCCTGAACTATGAACTTTGGCATCGCGTTCTCTTCCTGCCACCTCTCCCTCCTCCTTCTCTCCTCCTACCAGCATCACCCTCATGTATAACAAAAATATAAAATATAACAAAAAGAGTATTAGTACATTTTCCTAAGAAACCATTCTTGATAAGAGCTTGCTGCCTGCTTCACGAAATAATTTTTATTTTCTGCAACTTTTAAAAGTGCAAAGTATAAATAAATATAACACAGATATTTCGAAAAAATATCATTGAAACTGTAAAACGAGACTCTCTGGTTTAAACATGACTGATAGATAAAATTGCGTTATTGATGAACTATAATAAGGTATCTAAATGTCTCATAAGGAAAAATGTTTTGTTTTTTTTAACTTAAAGGGGACACTTTTATTCTCATATACATCTTTTTTATATTTCCATTAGTCTTTTCTTCTGGATTATCCGAGTTAATAAAAATACAATTATTTGTAATATTTATATTGAATAGTAGAAATAATGTTGACCTTCTTTGAAGGATTTCAATGGAAAACTGAATCAAATATCAATCATATAAAAATGTAACGAAATTTCTCTTCAACAAAACTCAAAGACATAATTTTTGGTGTAGAAAATATATTACTTTATTGAAATTCGTTTGAAATAAAAAAATTATATCAATTCAAAGCGACAATCTTCATAAAAATGTGTTTTCTGATGATGTTGCAAATGGTGTCGGTGCTTGAATCGTTTTTTACAATTGGGACATTCAAATTTTGGTAACACCAAACATTCAAGTCGCAAATGCCTCACTAGGTTTCCTTTATGTGAATACGACCTGTTGCATCTTGGACATGAAAAAGGTGGACCTTCTATCATTCTCCAGTCTGAAACATGCAAGTGATTTATATTTTGTTAAAACAGAATTTAATAAGTACACTCGAAAATTAAATGATCTGAGGAAAATTGACGTTAAAAACAGCCATTCATGCTACTAGAATATTCGACAAGATAACAAAGAAGAATTTCAGTATATATGTTTATTTACCTAACATAAATATTACACAGTTTTCCGAAATCGAATAGATACAGTTGTGATAACTGAACTAAAAAAAGTAGTTTTAAACAGGATTTCTGTTTATAAAATATATAATCATATATGCTTCCTTTTTTCAATAAATGTCTACAAGCATCCGACATTTTCAATTCTTCAGTTTCAGACAATTCCAGTTCTATTCATCAAACGATTGAACATTACAAAAATATGCAATAATACTAGTGTTTACACCCACCTCAATTTTCTTTGGCTTTTATGTAGGCTTATTATTAAGTTTTGGTTATAATTAGATTATTATATATACATCTATTTGAAGTGTATTGAAAATTCTAATGTCGTGAACTACGCCCTAAACTACGTAGGAAACTACGTACGACACTACACCAGAAACGAAGTCGTAAAGTACGTCAAGCGCGACGTAGGATCCGATCTTGTAAACTACGCCGGAAAATGGGGGTATTAAGCGACGTAGTATACGGTGTAGTTTTCGATGTGGATTTAGACGTAGTTTACGACGTCAGAATTTTCAATACAGTAAGTAACGGCAATTTTTCAGCCATGAGAGAACACTTGAGATTTAAATTTCAACTACAACAGGTACGTAAAACACAGCAAAGGATATAATTAATAAATTAATCCAAAGATTCAATTTTGGTACTCAAAAGCACAATCTGAATATAAATGAGTCCTTTGATGATCTCGCAAGTGATGTCGATGTTTAAATCGTTTTTTGCAGTTGTCACATTGAAATCTTGGCGCCACATTACATTCGAGTCGTAAATGGCGTTTTAAATTACATCTGTGTGTGTAAGACCTGCCACAGCTTGGGCAGAAAAAAGGTGGACCATCTTCTGTACTTTTAGGCTTACTCCAAGCTGAAACATTGAAAGTTTATTTTTGTTAATATCTTACCAAAAATCGTAAAAAGAAGGAAACAAAGCAGTGGTGTTAAATAAAATACGTACATAATGATAAAAATAAAACGAATGGAGACCACTCATGCTGCTGAGGACTTTTGGAACAAAAACCTATTTTCCAAATAAAGCTAAAACAATCAATTACACTGAACAACTCCAAGTATTGCATAAAAATTGATATAGGCTAACATTTATATTTCATCTGGAGGATATCAAGTAATATCTATTAAATATCAGTATCACAATTTTCAGTCATAAAGAAAAAAACAGTTTTATTTAATATCAGAGTACCGAATGCTCACAAAAATGCTTGTCTTATTTTCTATCTCAGCAGAAAATTTCGAATAGTATGACAAATCAAGTTTTATAAAATTTCAAAACAAAAATTCCTGAATGGAAAAAATTGGTGTCAACTATACATTTAACTTAAAATTTCTAAGTTTCTGCGCAAGTGAGGAATATTATTCTTATATAATAATTATTCTAATTGAAACATTTCGTTCACAACTCTTCGAAAATAAATTATATAGGTTAAGGAGAGGCAGCGCCGACCGTTGGGGCAAAGGCGACTTTGCTTATAACATCGCTATTATTTAACAATTTTAATTCTACTTTGCATTAAATAAATCTATTTTATATATATATATATATATATATATATAAAGTTCCTCGCATTTCTATCTAAGGTGCATTGCAGTGCATGTAAATTCAATTTCGAACGAGGGAGTATTTCTTGAAAGATGTAGGAACTTCTGCGGTGAAGTGCAGAATCCAGACCGCTAAAGAGATTAGACTGAGAGTTGTTTTTATTTGAAACCGATAAACGGAGGACCTCGGAATTCCCAACCTCCCCTGATAATTTCCTTCGAGCTCTATAGACTCTATAGAGTATAGTTTTCATCCCTTTTTCATTTACTTCCCGGAAGAAAATGAGAGGAGGCATCATAAAAGAATCCACTGGCTGTTTATCCATTTTTCTCATTTTTCCTATACTACATTCCTACCACATTGAATTTTTCTTCCATACTTTTTAGCAATTATAACCAGTAGAGAAAAGACAATTCACATGCTGTCGCAGGATCTAGCAGTCTTTTTTCTACTCTTATTCTGCAATTTTTCTCCAAAGCAATTTCAAGATTAGGAAAAAGAAATTTCAGGCAAATCTTGAATTATTATATCTTAAACTAACGAAGAAACCTAGTGAAAATTATTCAATTGGTGTAGGTTTTAAGAGAAAAATTAAATTTTTTAGGAGTTATTTGATTATTAGCAGTCAATGCTAGCCCGTTCACGTCTCTGGATTTTTATTTCTTAACATTAAAAGTATAAACAATTTATCGTATGGACAATATGTCGAATGGAATGAAATGGAATTGAACTTGTATAATTTATAAATAAAAGCATTTAAAATAGAATAATTTTAAATTAATAGTTTTTTTTTTAATTGAAAAATTATAAAACAGAAGCTCTCAGAATTGAAAAATATCAGACTGAAATTTTCAAAATTGGACAGATTCGTTAGAAAGGGGTTAAAATTGTATCAGTTCTAAATAAAGGCCTTTAAAATAGAATAATTTGAAATAAAATTTTTTTTACAGAAGTTCACTAAATTGACAAGTTTTAGCCTAAAATTTCAAAAGTTGGACAGTTTCATTAGAAAGGAGTTGAAATGGTATCATTTCTCATTCAATTCGTTCAAACCATTCAAAATTGAACAATTTTATTTTGAATTGAAGAATTCCGAAATTGAATGATTTCAGATTTAAATTTCGAAAATATGAAAATTTAATAACGTTAAGAATGGAGTATTTTCATATGAGAAATTCGAAAATTGGATCATTTAAAATTCAAAGCAACTGAAATTGTAACATTTCTAATTGAAAGCGTTCAAAATTGAATTATTGAAGATTAAAAACTTCGAAATTTAAAACAAAATTCAATATTTCAAATTCAAGACTTCTGAAATTTTAGAATTTTAAATTGTTATTACATACAAAAATGATAATTTACCATTACATTTAATGAGACCAATTTTTCAAAAATTAACAATTAAATGCACTGTCATTGTCACCATTGAAAATGGAAAAATTTTAAATTATAAACCTTTAAAATTAAATTAATGGGAAACATTGAAAATGAAAAAACTTCTACTATTTAAAACAGAAAAAATGTCTTCAAATTTGTAAATTTCAGTTATTTAAAGTAAGTTTAAATCTTTTACAAATTAAAATTTTTAAAATTGTTGATTACCCTTGAAGTTCAGAAATTATTGTATTAATTTTTCATTGTTTAGAATTTATTCCGGAGGCATTTAATTCAAAATTGTTTGATTACAAATATTTTCAACTAAAAATGATGCAAATATTAAGATATTCAATTTGATATTCTAAAGAATTTGAAAAAGTAGACAATTTTGTAAGTTTAAAATTGAAACCAAGAAATTTGGAATATTTAAATCTAAAATTATTTTAAAAACTGACTGCATTTTAAACCAAACAATTTAGAACATTTAAATCTGAAATTAATCATTTTAAAACTGAATCACGGCTTTTAATATGAAATTTTGCAATTTTGAAAGACTAAATAACTAAATTGTCCTGAAATTGTTAATATACTGATTTGAAACTGCTAAATTGCCAAATTTATAATTGGAAACCTGCAAAAATTAAGAAATTTCAAACAAAACATTTTCAAATTTAAACTTTAGAAGTAACAAAAACTTTAGTTTCAATTACTTTAGAATGGGGCACTCCAAACTATAATTTTAAAGTAAATTTATAGAAATATTAATGATCATAATTATATTATTAATGAGTATCATATCATGTAGTATAAAGTGACATTCATAGTGATTGGGTAGATTTTTTAAACTAAAGAATGTGATTTCTGTCAAAGAAAAATCCCTTTCATTTTCCCGTTCAAAATTGAAGAATTTTAAATATTGTAAGCCTTTGAAGTTTAATTATTCAACAAAATTTGAAAATTACATAATTCCACATTGGAAACTTTCAAAATTAACGAATTTAAAATTGATGCATTTAAAATGAAACAATTCCAAATTTCGTTTAAAAATTGAAGGATTCTTAAATTAGGAATGTGGACAGAATGAATGAATATTAGAATATAATAGTTAATTCAATATTGGTCTGATAAATGAATGAAGCTATAAGACTTTAATTATTATTTGATTATTTTTAATTCAGGAGAGGTGTAAGAGAGAATAAATTTGATAAAGGTAAAAGTTTAAAGTGGAATTTCTCGAGAACAAGGCTTTTAGATGAGAGAACTGCGAACGTCTGTCTCAACCGAAGAAACACTGATCGCATTATCTATGACAGAAAATTAATGCAAATCTGATAAAACGCCCCATTCCTAAGAGACTTTCCTGTACTTATTGTTTTCCTCATCTTGAAGTTACCTTCGCATTGCTTAACATCTGCAACGTTCCGTCCCGAATTCTGAATTGAAAATTCTGCTTTACATACTACTATCCAATTTTTATTATTTCACTTATTTTTGCTATCAGTGATAAGGAGTATGGTAAAAGTAGTCAAATAGTATCGAAAGATTCCTAAATGTAAAAATTTCAAATTTAATAGCAGTAGTAGTTTTTCATTGATTAAGATTTAGAAATGACAGTATAATTATAAGAGGAAAGTATTGTAAAAGTACTTGTTAAAACTATAGACAAAAAAGAATTTCGTAGTCTATTAAGACGTTAATTAATTCGTTAAAATTTTCTCTCTCCCCCTATCACATCCCTTTTCTATCCTAGGCTGTCCTATTCGATCCTATCTGATCATATCTTATCACCCTCTCCACCCGAAACCACTCGTCTCTTACTCCCCTCCCAACCACTCCCCACCACCTTCTACGCCCCTTCCCTTCACTTTTTCTCACATGCAACGTTACCTCACTCCCTCCTCACAACCTCTCCCATATTTATTCAGCGCCTACTTCCCCTCCCAAACTAGCATTCATAAGCATCCCCTCATCACCAATCTTAGTTACACAGGCCCCCACACCCCTACCCATCCATTCCTACTACCACTCCCCTATTTCTCATATTGCCCCTGTCAACACTTTCACTTTCCTACGCCCCCTCCTTACGCTTCCCTGACTACCCCTCACCATCCCAACTATCACTCCCTCTACTTCTACACTCACTTCTCCTACTTCTTCTACCATTACTTCCCAACTCACATCACTTACCCACCCATAACTCACCTTACTTTCTTTCTCATCACTCCTCCTACTTTCCCACACACCCCCTCTACTCATCTCATATTCCCTCAATGCATACTTCCCATCCTCACCCCTAAATCCCCTCATCACCTCTCTTGCTTGAGCACTAAAGCCATCTTCCGTACTTCACCTCCCAATCCTATTTACGCTTCCCTTAATTCTTCTCATCCCCTCCTCTATTTCCGCTATCATCACTTCCCTTACTTCTCCTTCCCTCTTTCCCCTATCGACACGTCCCTTACTTTGACCTTTCCACGTCCGCACGTCCCATTACCCTTATCCCCTCCCATCCTTATCCCCTCCCACCCTTCTACCCTCGATCTCATAATTTAACCTCTCCCTCATTTCCCCGCATATCACATCACCTAATTCCCCTCCACATAATTTCACCGCCCCTAAAACCCCTTACTTTCCCGCCGATCACTCCTCCTCACACATTCCCTCACTGCCTACTTCCCCTCGCATACTAGCATTCATAAGCCCTCCCTCAACCCCTACTTCTCCTCATCACTCCTCTTGCGTACACACCCTACCTATCCTTCCCTACTTCCCCTTATATGCACACTCTTTATAATACCCTCGCCTGTTTCCCCTATCGTGATTTCCCCTCTCCTCATTTTCCCTTCCCAAGTACCCATATCGTTTCCCTTACTTCCCCTCATCATCCCTACTATCACACCCCCAACTTCAATATCCGTAATTTCCCTACCCCGCCTTACTTCTCCAGCATTCCACTACTACCTCTCCCCTACTTTCACTCCCGGGGGAAAAAAGTACGACGAAAAGACACCAGACCGAAACTATAAGGGTTTCTGCCCGAGGCTACAAAACCCTAAAAAACACAATTCTTCCTTTATCCAAAAATTAATTAAGCAACAAAGTACCCACATTTTCGCTTTGATTGGCACATGAACAGTACATAAAATCAAGTAGCAAGCGGGAGAAAAATCCAACGAAAGGTTTTGCTTAATCAACGCCATGCAAATGTAAACAGAAACTTCAAAGTAGGCTCTACGAAGTATTCATAAAGTTCTCGATTTTGCGAAACGAGAGGTGAAAAAAGAAACAAGAGAGAGAGGAGGATGGAGTAGAAAATAGTGAAAGAGGCAAAGTGGGAAAATCTTAATAAGGGTAGACTGAAGCGAAAAATTATTATTCAAGGGATCGTCTTCATCAGGCCGCATAATAATTCCGCGACCACGAAACTTCGCTTCCTCTTCTTCTCCGCATTGCTGTCCCCTGGCTCGTTCCTCGTTTCTCAAACAACCTCAGCTGAGGGCTGTCAGGGGTTGAAACATTGCAACTTTTCAGCCATCCCTTGCCTCGGTCGCGTTCATATATCTCGTAATAACTCGCAGAAACAACGAGAGCTGTCGCGGCAAATTATCCCCCCAGTACATCGGAGCAAACGACGCGCAAACGGAAACAAAATCCGACGACAAATGATGAATTAACGCTTGCTTCTACGTGTCATTTCGCTGCATCGTGCGTCTCAAAAGCCAATTTTTCCAAAAATCTTCTGAAGGAATAAAATGTTTTATCAAAAACTTTTTGCTAATTAAAGACTTCACAGTACAAAATTCTCTGAAACAAGGGAAATAGGGTGATTTTTCACGAAAATAGGGGAATAAATTTTTTTCAATAAAAATATAGGTAACATATTCCTAAGATTTCAGTCGAAATACACTGGAAACTGGATTTGACACAAATCCAGGGACTCCGAACGTAAACAGGCAGGGTCGCATGAACGATTTCTGTTGGATTTAGAGGCATGACGCAACCTGATCCAACTAACGCGGTGGGGATGCGGCCGTCAGACTGTTTGTCACGCTTGACTGAACACACCCTCCCCTTTCGGTTCCGCGGCTCCTCTCTTCACGAAACCGCTGAGCAGTATCAATTCTCGGAACGCTTAAATTCAGTTTACGGAAATCCAGGTTCCAGAGTATATTACATTTTAAACAAAATATATAACATTTTCTACCAAAACAGATACCAAAAGAAATGAATTTTCAATTCAAGAAGACGAATTTCCAACAAGTTTTGAGATTTCAACATAACAGTCGAATTTTTTAGACAAGATTTGACTTTCAAATCCGAAAAGATAATTTTCCAATTAAATAGTTGAATTTTCAACAACAAATGAAATTAATGTTAGACCCAACAGTTACATTTACAACCAAATAGTTGAACGTTCAAGCAAAACAGACGAATTTTTAACAATCAAAGTTGAATTTTTAACCAAATACTTGAATTTTTAACCTACAAACATGAATTTAAACTAAAATAACAGTAACAAAGAATTTTAACCAAGAAAAAAAATTCAACTAAATTGTTGAATTTCAAAATCAAAATGTCGAATTTTCAACAAAATAGTTGCATTTGCAAACCAAAAAAGATTACTTTTTAACAAAATTGTTGATTTTTCAACAAAATAATTAATTTTTTAACCACAAGAGATTAATTATGACCCAAACTTTTTTTTGCAAAAAAAACCCAAAGTTGTGCTGAATCCTACTCGGTGAAAGAAACACTTTCTTTTAAGTAAATTTTCATCTGATTGGGCTTTTTTTAAACCCAATAACCAATACTTAGAACAATAAAAAATTGCTCAATTTCCTAAAACGAAGAATTGTAATTGCTCATTCATGCTGGACAAAATAAACACTATTTCTTTCAAGAAGAATTTTATCACAATAAATGGTTCTTTAATCTCAAAAATTAGAGCTAATCAAACACAAAATGACTACATTTATTAATCTTGAAAATACCCCGAGTTGTGCTGAATTTTTGCTCGACGAAAGAAACACTTTTTCCCTCCAGTCCAATTTTAAGTGAATCCCAATTTTTAAAAATCAGCTTGACTTTCACTAGATAAACCCTCTTTTTAAAAAGAAACCCACGTGTATTCTTAATTTGTAAAAACCTAGAGTTATGCTACAAAATTCTCGACTAAGCAAACATATCTTTTTTAATTTCTTGAAAACAACAAAAAAAATCTGAAAAAAATTCCTTTCATAGAAAATTAAAAAAAGTAGTGTTGTGCATATATTAAGTAATTTCAGTCATGACAGATTTACATTTAACGAAATTAATTTCAAAAAGCAGTTTCTAAATCAGAATCGATTACCCCATGTTCGAGAATATTAATATTTTAACACCTATACTTAATTTCGTCGAAATGGATTATGGATTTGAAATTCTCTCTTGATCTGAATCGTATTTTAATTAACTGTCACCAACATATATTTCACTCTCATTTAAAATTTAACTAATTTACTTCACTGGAAAATTCGAGTTCTATAAATAAAACAGGATGTGCCGTATGGCAAGCCTAATGCGAATTTATAAATTTATACCAATAAACTATTTATAATTCTCACTAAAACTGTTAATATTTTTTTAAGAATCTGCGATACGATTTTTTCCCCCAAAATCACATACATCAGTGTCACCGTGTATAACAATTTAGCAATTTAATTGCGGTAAATATTTGTAACCGACCCTTAGTCGTCTCCTTTTTTTTATTCGCCACTCGAGTCGAGACACGCAGAGAGTGAATGCATATTTTCTGTCAGTTCCCCCAACAGATTCTACCAAACAGAGGGAAAAAGAAAAAAAAATTACACGCAGAATAAAACAGATTTTTACAATTTCATTTTCAATTAATTTGATACAAATGTTTACTTCCTTTTAAATCTAGTAAAACCAGGGTGGCCAAAAAATATCATTTTAAAAATTCACTCGCTTTTCCCTGATTTTTCCTTGACTAATTTTCATTTTCCCTGACCATTAATATTTAAAGAAGGAAATTCTAATCTTGTAACATTTTTATTATCAAATCTTTTATAAATGGAATAAAACAATTTTCAATTTAAAGTTATATATTTTCAATTGATGATTACCAGGGCTGCCGTAGCCTAATTTCGAACCCAAAAAGTAACTAAAAGTACATTAGAAATGTGACTAATGTCCTTCTGTATTTAAAAGAATTCGATCCATAAGACTGCAAAACAATTTAAGTTAAATTCAAAATAATTCAATAGAATTGGAAAAAATGTCACTGATTTTAGAAAACATTGGATTGAATTTAGAGGAATTTAAGAAAAATGAGAAGAATTCGATAAAATTCATAAAAATTCAGAGAAAATAAAAAAAATCAAGTAAATTGAAAGGCATTCAAAATGTAAAAGAATTCATTAAATTCAGTAAGTTTGAAATGAGCTTTGAAAAATGCAAAGCAATTCAAAAGGATTTGATAAAATGCCTAAGAATAAATTCAAGGCGAGATTGAAAGACTTCTAAGATGAATTAAACAAAAACTAAAAAAAATCAAATGAATTGAGTAGGATTGAGTGAATTTAGAAGAATTCAAGTGTAAAAAAATGCAAGAGAATTCTGAAGAATCCAAAAAAATTTTAAAGAATTCACTTCCCGTCATTCAGATCCCGCAAATCTATGTAATTTAATTACATTTCCTGCAATACTGGAAAATTTATTAAAGTACCTTGCGAAAATTTTTAAATCCCATAAAATCATTGAAATCCTCGAAAATCTGATCCTGTAAAATCGTACCCTTAGAACCATTAAAATAAATATAAAAACCCCCTAGAATCATTAAAATCTTTCGAAATCTCTTGAAGCTTTTTAAAGCTCTTGAAAATTTCTTGGAAGTTTTAAAAATACGCTAAGATCTTTAACATCCTTTGGTATCCCTTCAAATTATTGAAATCTATTAAAATACTCTCAAAAATTTCAAAAGAATTCAAGAAAATTCATAAATAAGTATAGACCTGAATTTAATAGTGGGTTAATTTGGGTTAATTTACTGAAAGAAAAGTGCCCCAAATTTGATTTGAGAAAAAGCTTCTTACAGAAATTCCCTGACTTTTGTCATTATTTTTTCAAAATCCATGACTTTCCCTGACCAACATATTTGCCTGACTTTTTTCTGATTTACAAGTTTTCCCTGACCTACAACCACGATGTTAATCTTACTGATAAACAGTATCATTAAAGTTGAAAATTCTATTCCAGCAAAATTAAGAAACAAATCAGTCGCAATAAAAAAAACTCTTGACAATTTTCACCTTTTGCAGAATGTGAAATATTTTAGAGACGATAAAGTAGGATATTTAAATTTACTGCAATTTTGCTGATAAAATATTTTACAGAAAGTTCAGGAAGGAATACCTTCAGTAAAATATTGGATGAGATTAACCATATTTAATCTGAAGGGCATTCTAAAGCATTTATTTCGAAGTCATTTTTAATCATCCTGAGAAACATCCAACTAAAGCATTTAAACTATGGAGGTGAACATATGTGGTTAATTGTTTATCATTAATATTATAGCCACACTGCGTTCACCATGGCTATCAATGTGCTCCTTCTAGAGAGTCCCCGATAAACGGAATACCCGTCCAAGGATAAGGAACTCGAGTACCGTCGCTTTCAAGGAGAAAATTGTTCATTTGAAAAACTCTCCTGGTAAGGAATTATCTCTATTTGGCATGAAAAAGTAGTGAAATACTAAATTAAATTAGAAAAAAAATAATCCAGACTTTTTAAGAAAATAATTAAATTTTCAACAAAATAATGAAATTTTTTACCAAATGGGAGAAATCTTTAACCAAAAGAGATAAATTCTGAACCTAAAATATATTAGTAGACTTTTCAATGAAAAAAATTCACTTTAAACCAAAAAAGATGAATTTTCAATCGAAAAAATATTACTTTTCTACAAAAAAAAATGCAATCTAAAATCATGGATTTTCTATCCAAAAATACGAATGTTCAACAAAAAAGTTTTAGACTAAAAAAGATGACGTTTTAACAAAATACTTTCATTTTCAACAAAATAATGAAATTTTTAAATAAAACCCTTAAACTAAACCCCTTCAAAATTAAGATTTTCAAATGCAACAAATAATATTTAAAAAAAGCTTATAGAAGATTAAAGAATTTCAACTGCTAAAAGTTTCGCAAAAATTGTAAATTTAGAATGTTTACAATTTCTTTAAATAATGAGAATCGCGATAATATAAACAATTTTAAAACTTAACTTAAAAAAGACACGATTTGCGAAAACGAGATTCGTGACAATGGTTTTTTAAACACGGAAATACACTTCTAAGGTGTAGGAACGATTTCTTGGGTCAGTTTCTCGTGACGGAAACGCAAATGGTTTTTGCAGTCATGCGATTCGTGCAAGCTTGCATATATCATGTGCAATATTGAGAGAAAAACGATGTTTCGCGTGTGAGAATTTCCAGTCAATACGAATTGTTAAATGAATTCCATTACCATAAACATTGTTCAGTGAAAAAGAAAGTGTATTGAAAACCACTATGATGTCAGTAAACATTATCTTCAATATGTTATTAATTTTCCACAATTTGTTGAAATCGTTCAATTATTTTACAGCCGATTGAATGCAATATTGAGAATAAACATTTTACACATGAGGTATTATTAATTCAATATTTTCATTTTTTAAATACACTTAATGTTCTTTCAAAAACTAATTGTCCTTTCATTAAAAATGTTAATAAACGAATAATTACTACTTTCTGCATAAAGTTAAAGGATTTCATTTAAACAAAATGTAATATATGAGTAATTATCTCATTAAGGATTAAAGAAACATATGTTTAAATTTGAACACTAGAAACTTTACAGCCCAAAATGCTGTCAAAATAGGGGAAATGGGGTAATTTTTCATGGAAATAAGTAAATATATTCTTTTGAATAAACTTAGTGAATACCATATAGAATTCAATATGAAACGCTTAAGATTTAAACTCCAAATATATTACATTTCCAACAAAATAGTTGAATTTGCAACCAAAAAAATATTAATTTTAGATCAAAACAGATGAATTTTCAACTGTAGAGTTGAGATTTCATTTTTTAAACTAAGAAGTCGAGTGTTTTAGAAAACCAGAAGAGATTAATTTTCAACTAAGAAAGATGATTTTTCAACCAAATAATTAAATTTTCAAGAAACAAAAGAATTAATTTAAGACCAAACAGTTGCGCATTTACAAACAAATACCTCAACTTTCAAGCAAAAGAGATGAGTTTTCAACAAAATAGTTGAATTTTCAACCCACAAAAATGAATTTTCAACCAAATGGTTGAATTTTTAAACAAAAAAGATTAAACTTCAACCACAAAAAGTTGCAAGAACTTTTCTACAAAAAAATGAATTTTCAACAAAAAAGTGGCATTTTCGTACAAAAAATATTACTTTTTTTACAAAATAATTGCATTTTCAATGAATTAATTTAATTTTTACCAAACAGTTGCATTTATAATCAAATATTTGAACTTTCAAGCAAAAAGAATACCATTTTCAACTAAATAGTGGAATATTCAAGCAACAAATACAAACTTTTTAGAAAGACAGATGCATTTTTAATTTAAAAAGACGAATTTTCAACAAAACAGTCAGATTTTCGTCCAAAAAATATGACTTTTTAACCCAATAATTAAACTCTGAACTAAAATGAGGAACTAAAAAAAAAGATCAATTTTCTACAAAAAAAAAAGATTAATTTTCAACGCAAAAAGACAATCAAGAGAGAAAAAATGCTTAAACAAATTGTTCACTTTCAATCATACAGTTCATTTTCAACCAAATAGTTGAATTTTCTACCGAAATAATATAAATTACAAACCAAACAGAAGAATTTTGAACAAAACAGTTTAATATTTAAACCAAAAAGATATCATTTTTAATAATTTTGAGACTATTCGTATTTTGTTAATATTGCGTCTCGAGGCTCTATAATGAAGTTTTTGTATAAATTCATTGAAAAGATATTGCAAAACATTTTAAAATTTTAAAGTTTTGTTCATATATGTATAACTCCGGGAATAATGGATATTTTTAAATATTCTAGGGCTCATTTTAAAGATGAATTTATTAAAATTATCCATAACCAAAAAATAAGAATTTTTAACCAAATTTCAACTAATAAAATGAATGTTTAACAAACTATTTCATCTTTCAAGAAAGTAGTTGAATTTTAAACAAAAAAAGAGCGATTCTCGATAAAAGATTTAATAGTTGAATTTTCAAACTATTTTCGACCAAAATAGTTCAATCTTCAAACAAATAGTACAATTTTCAACCAAAAGAGATGAATTCTGAACACAAAATATAATAGTAGACATTTCAATTTAGAAAAATTAGCTTAAGACAGAACACAGAAAAACGTTTGAGAAGTCCTGAAAGAGCACGGAGTCAATGGATGGCTCCTACAAGCAATAAAAACAATATATGCTGATAGCAAAGCCAGTGTAAGGGTAAATGGGAAACTGAGTGACTGGTTCGGTGCTATGCAAGGTGCTAGACAAGGATGCTTTATGTCCTCATAGCTATTTATTGTATTCATCGACGATTCTCGGGACAGTGAGGGTACGTGGGTTAGCGTTCACAGGTGATGAGGTTGTTATGGCAGAGTAAATCAAATACTTGCAAAGAATGTTGAGCAAACTGAATACAAGCGTGAAGAACATGGGCCTCAAAATTAACGTAAACAAAACAAAAATTATGGTTTTTGAAGTAAAGGGTGAGAAAACAATATGCAACATTGTCCTAAATGATGAGAGAATAGAACAAGTTGATAAGTACGTATATCTTGATAGCCTATTCACAAATGACGGGAAGGTCGATCATAAACGAGGGTAAGAAGGTTATAGGTAGAGCAGGACCCATTATCAGAAGTAAAAATATATCAAGTGAAGTTAAAAGGGCAATACATAATATATTTATACAGACTCTACATACCAATTTAAAAAAATGCTTTTGCGCCCCTAAAGGTGAAACCCCTCTAAATCAATTTTTCTTCACAATGCTTGACAACATATCTACTAAATCATAAAAATCGTATCCTTTGTATTCGAGACTGCATTGGTGCCAAAATGATTTCACCCAACATTAAGAAAGGAGATGACGTTTGAATGATCCAAGGTGACCTAGTGATATTTTTTATGTCTCGGAGACGACAAAGAAGCAGGTAAGTCGCGGCCCACAGAAGACATCAAAAGTTCTCCTGAAGTGTAGGCTTTGGGATGATCCCCAGGGAAGAAAGGGAATGATCCTGTTTATACCAGAACCTCACCCTCTCTTTCTCTTTTATGTATAACTAGTCTATATCTATAGTATCCGTACTATACGAGCCAAGCAATATGCCAGCAAGCAAGAATTTCTTTCCTTTTTTCTCCTCGTCACACTACCTAACACAGCTCTCTTTTCTATCTTAGCTTCAGTGCTTATAGCAATCTTAGCATAGCTCCTTCGCGATGCAGAAATCCCGGATGCTTTAAACTTGAACCAACGGATCTGCCACGGGGGTTACTTGGAATCTGGATCTTAACGGCTCCACGGGGCGTCAAGTAAAAGGCGCAATGGTACCTCGATTATTTTCCAGATTCTATAAAACTTCCCTCTTCATAGGATGGCCGAAAAACTTCATTTAAAAAAGTCCCTCACTTTTCTCCGACCAATTTTTCATTTTCCCTAATCATCAATATTCAACATAGAGCTAGAAAACAAACACGGATAATTTGAAACACATGCTTTGCAACACAAATCATTTGAAATCTTTAGAAATACCTTAAAACTTTTTAAAGCTCATATAAATTTTTTGTAATTTTTTTTAGTTCATTCAAATCTTTAAAATTCTTAGAAATCCCCCGAATTTTTAATCGAATTAATCCTTTTTATTGAAAATTCAACTATTTGGTTAAAGGTTGAACCCTTTTGGTAAAAATTCATCTTTTTGGTTGAAGATTCATCATTTTAGTTGAAAATTCATTTCTTTGGTTGAAAATTTAACTATTCCAGTTGAAGATTTGTCATTTTAGTTGAAAATTTTTGTTGGTTTAATTATTTTTTTATTTAATTATTTTGCTGAAAGTTTGAATTTAACCGTGTAAGAGTATTAAAAAACACAAATTTTTCCCCATTCGCATAAGTTTTTCAATGACTTTTCTTAATAAAACGGGTCATTTGCAGATTTAATGTTTAAATTCAACGTTCAAGATACAACATAATTTAAAGAAGGAAAAAGCCTATCAGGTTTACAGCAACAATGATTGCGAGATTTTCGAGATATATCGTTACTCCACTTTTTTTAAAAAAGGATTTTTTATCAACGGAATAAAATAATAAAATTTCAAATTAAAATTTAAAAAAATAGTAAATTATTCATTTATTTCAACTGGAAAAGATAACTTTTATACCAAATAGTCCAATTTCTAACTAAATTGTTGAATTTCAACCGAGTGGTCGAATTTTCAAACAAAAAAGATTGAAAAGAATTTTCAACCAAAAACTGTTGCATTTTCAACCAAATAATTGAATTTTTAGAAGAGAGTCGAATTTTTAACAAAAAAAGATCAATTTTCGACTCAAAATGACGAATTTTTCTGTAAAAATAGATGAATGCTCGACGAAGCAGTTGAATTTTCGAAAAAAAAGACTTTTTAACAAAATACTTGAATTTTCAACCAATTATTTAAATTTTCAACCAAATATTGGAATTTTATACCTACAATGATCAATTTTCAAAGAAGAAAGATTAAACTTCCACCCAAAACTTTTCGATTTTCAACAAAAAATGCAAAAGTTACAAATTCAGTAAAAAAATGAATTTTCAACCACATAGTTAAATTTTCAACCAAAGAGATGAACCTTTAAGCAATATTTTTTTTAATGGTTCAATTTTTACCCAAGTAGTTGAATTTCTAATTTAAAAACTCGCTTTTCAACCAAAAATGGAATAGTTGCATTTTCAGTTTGAAAAATTAATTATCAATCCAAGACAGAAAAATGTTTAACCAAAAAAGATAAATTCTCAACAAATAATGGAATAGCAGATATTTCAATCAGAAAAGACTTTAATTTTTAATAAAGAATAGTTTAATTCAACAAAAAAGACGAGTTTTTGAAACAAAATAGTTGAATCTTCAAACAAAGAATATTAATTTTCAATCGAACAGTAGCAGATATAACCAACAAACATTTAATTTCTAACAAAAGAGATGAATTTTTATCCATAAAAGATTTCAGTTGAATTTTTAACACGAAAATGTGAATTTTCTATACAGAAGTTAATTTTCTACCAAAATAGTTGAATTCGCTACCCAAAAAGAGGACCTTCCAACCAAAAAGGATAACTTTGTAATAAAATTGTTGACTTCACAAACAAATAATTAAATTTTTAACTAAAAATATAATCGTCGCAAAATTTAATTTCAAAATACCTTAACTTTTTACTGACAAATTTTTCATTTTCCCTGACCATTAATATTCAAAGGCCAGAATTTTAATCATGTACAATTTTTTAACATACATTAAAGTTATGCCTGACAGTGTATTTAAAGTGACTCTTATAGAAATTCCGTGATTTGTGTCAGATTTTTTTGTTTTATTAAATCACTGACTTTTCCCTGATTTCCAGGTTTTCCCTGACATAGCTCCTCCAAGATGCAGAAATCCCGGACAACAGATCAGCCACAGGGGTTACTTGGAATCTGGATCTTAACGACTCCACGGGGTGTCACGTAAAAGGTGCAATGGTACCACGATTATTCCCTAGAAAAGTTCCCTTTTCATCAATAAAAGTTCCAACTTTACTCGTGATTTTGCCACAGTTGGGTAGGTCCCTTTTTCTTCTCCATTTGTGAGCTAGCAAAGCGGATCCTAATTATCGAGTCGGATCTTTCCTTTCAGGTAATCCAGTATTTATATCACGATCCTTTTGATCCTAGAATCCTTGATGAACTTAAACCAGGATGATCGTAAAACTTCATTTTCAAAATTCCCTGACTATTTCCTGACATTTCCCTGATTTTTCCTTAACCAATTTCTTATTTTCCCTGGCCATTAATAAATAAAGACCAAAATTCTAATCTTGTAACATTTTTTAATATCGAATCTTTTATAAATGGAATAAAACAATTTTAAATTAATTTACGCATTTTTAATTTATTATTCTCAGGGGTACCATAGCCGAATTTAGTGGAAAAATGATAAAGTTACCTTATTGAAACCGAAAAAGTTACCCCAATAACACCGAAAAAGATACAAAAAGTAACTAAAACTGACTAATGCCCATTTAATGTGACTAACGATCGTCTGAGTTTGAAAAGAGTTCAAAAGTATTCGGTTTAAAAATCTTAAAATAATTCAAGATTCAAGGTAAATTCAAATGAATTGGAAAAAATTCAACAGATTCCATTGATTTCAGTAAAATCGAAGTGCATTAAGAGGAATTGAAGGGAAATTAGTAGAAGTCGATGAAATTAATAACAAATTCTAAGAAAATTATACAAAAATTCAAGTGAATTTGAAAAAATTAAAAATAGGGCAAAATGCATGGAATTCAGTAAGTTTAAAATGAATTCAGAAACATTTAAGGGAATTTAAAGGGATTTGATGAAATGCCTAAGAATTTAAAGTAAGTTTAAAAATACTTCAAGATGAATTAAACAAAAACTAAAAAAATCTCTTCAAATACTTGAAATCCTGCGAAAGCCCTCACTTGCTGTGAATAAATTCTTTAAAATCCATTTAAATATTATAAAATCATGTGCTTGAAGTTCTCAACGTTCAAATGAATGAAATTTTTTACTCATAACTTTGTTAACCAGAAAAAGTGCTCAAATGTTTCTTTATTTATATTGGAAATAATGTATTATTGAAACAGAATTATAATGCACATTTTAAATTGCAATTGAAACAATATTTATGGGTGAAATAGATATGGGGAAAAATATTTCGTTAATTTGAACGTTCGGAACTTCAGGTAGATTAAAATCCCGTGAAATTGTATGAAATCTGACGATATTTCCTAAAATCATGGAAAATTTATGAAAATGCCTTGACAGCGTTTAAAATCCCTTAAAATCATTGAAATCCTCGAAAAATTGATAAAAAACCTTGGAATCTTTCAAAATATCTTAAAACCTTTTAGGTCCTGCAAAATCGTTCCATATCTTCTGAAATTCTAAGAAATTATTTACAACCGCATGAAAAATTTTTCAAATTTCTTAAAAATATTAAAATCCTTGGAAATCCTTTTGACAATTTTTAAATCTCTGGAGAATCATTGAATAAAATAAAAAAATAAATAAACCTTTGAATCATTTCAAATACCCTAAAACATTTCAATTCCTTTGAAATCCCTTTAGATTGCTGAAATAAATTGAATATATCTTGGAATATTTTAAAATTCCCTAGAATATTTTTAATCATTTAAAATCTTTTGAAATACCTTGAAACTTTTTAAAGCTCTTATAAATTGCAAATTTTGGAAATTCCTCAAAAACTTCTAAATTCTTTTAAATTCCTCGAAATTATAATTAAATTATTCTTTTTTGTTAAAAAATCATTTACTTGGTTCAAAGTTGAACTCTTGCTGAAAATTCATTTTTTTTTTTTTTGGTTGACGATTCATGATTTCAGTTGAAAATTAATCTCTGGTTGAAAATCTAACTATTTACTTTTTAATTCGCTGTTGGGTATAAAATTAATTATTTCAACTGAAAATATAACAATTCCATTTAAGGTATACAAATTATCTTATTTGTTGAAAATTCATATTTTTGGTCGGAAAATAACAACTTGGTTGAAAATTGAACTCCTTTGCTGAAAAATAAGTTCTTTTTATATTGATAGTCCATCATTTTAGTTGAAAATTGAAGTATTTTGTTGAAATTTTTGTTTTGTTTTTTTGTTAAAAATTAGTGATTTAACTGACAATGTAATTACCCTAGTTGAAGATACATCACTATAGTAGAAAATGATCTCTTTGTTTGCAAATTGAACTATTTTGTTAAAAATTAGTTTTTTAAGTTGAAAATTTACCTAATCTATTTGTGATTGAAAAATTATATTTTTTGGTTTAAAATTCAACTATTTGGTTGAAAATTAATCTTTTTAAGCTGAAATTTCAACTATTTGGTGCAAAATTGATCTGTTTTAGTCGAAATTTCAACTATTTGTTGCAAATTAAAAATTTTATATTCGTTCTAGGAAGTTGCAAATCTTCCAGAAGTGGAATTTGAAACTAGGTAAATCTAAAGAAACACTTTCCGAAAGGAAGAAATTAATTTTCAGAGAATTTCAATAAAAAGTACAACAACTGCCACTCGACATGTGAAGGAAGTTGTGTAAAAATTAATATTTTGGATCCAAAAATAAAATAATAAAGAAGTTATTTTATAATTATAATTTGGATTATATTAACTCATGGAATATTACGCCAAAAAACCTTTCTATTTTTGGTAACTATCAGCTTAAATACTTATCAGTTTAAAAAAGTTGTATATTTCTGGTGGAGTTGTAAAATACCAATTCTGAACAAATCATCTTGGCATGAATTCTAAGAATGACCTGCCAGCATTGAGATACATCCATGCAAAGAGGAATGCTTTCTTCGCACTTAAACGAAAATTTGGCGATCCTCCAACGGAATGTAGACCAAAATTGAGTTTTTAAAACAAAAGATGGTCTTTGTATATTTCTAGGACATTTCTTACATCAGAGGATAAATTAAAAGCAAATTTATATTCGTAAATTTGTTGAAAATAAGCTGTTTAGTTCAACTTTGGTTTCAGTTTGAATGGTTTCTATTTTATTTATTTATTTTTAAATAATATAAAGTTGAATCAGATTGAGAAAGTAAGCAGTTTCGTGATGAGAGGAGCCGCAAGGCCAAAAGAGAGGCTGTACTTAATCGAACGTGACAAACAGCTCGAGGGTCGCACTCTCAGCGCGTTAGTTGCATCAGGTTGCGTCATGCGTCTAAATCCAACAGAAATGGTCCATGTGGCCCTGCCTGTTTACGTTTGGATTCCCCCAATTTAGGATCACGGCCAAGACATGCGATACCCGAAACCAGTCTTATATCTGGAGTTGAGTGAAATTAACATTGCTATGTAAATTTTCCCTCTAAAAGTTTAACTGAATGACTTAAATAGTATTTTTGATTAATTTCATCAGGAAATCCAGCAATCTTATTAATAGTTTATCTTCAATTGTAAAATAAAATGAAATATTTTGACTTACCCCGAAGGATTTGATAAAGGAAGACCTTGATGTGGTCTGGACTAAGATGTTGTGGACTGACGATGATCTTGTGCAAATCGCTTTGGAGAAGTTCAGTGATGACATATCTGTTTCAAAACTGGTTAAGGAAAACTGGCCAAAAGGTGGTAAAATATATAATTTTTTATTAAGTCTATTGAGTCCTCTGAGTAATTTCACATTATTATTACATGATTTCTATAAAGTGATACTACAACCTGTAAAACTAAACAATAAAACAGGTTTTACCATATTAAACTTCCACATCATCCTCCCAGAAAGTCTTACTTTTGCTAAAGCTTAATATTTTAACTATTTAAATTGAGCCGATTTTTTATTCAAGCTAGATTCAAGCCCATTTGTTATAATAAAACTTGGCCCTTCTATCTTAAAAAAAGACCGCCTTTCTTCAACAAAACTTCTTTGTCTGTGCTTGAACCGGTTTGGCAAGACAAATTCCAAGCATATTTATTGTTTATAAATTCTGAAAAACTAAAAACATTTCTCAAATTATTTGGTTTATAAATGAAGAGTGAAATTAATTTCTTCCACTGAAATTGGATAAGAATTCCTAGGACAAAATATACAGTAAAAACTGGTTTTTAGAAGTGGAACAGAATAATTTTACACATAGTTTCCGTAAATTCTCCTTTTTTCATTTCTTGGTAGGGGAGAAGAGGGAGTCAAGACATGTTTTTGAGCCCTGCTCAAAATTGAGGCTCAGGGGAATTTGCTAATTAAGTGTGTTTATCAATAAATTCTTTTTTAATGTTCTAAAGAATTTTTTATTGTTAAAATTACGGGAGTTAAAGAAATACAGCATTTTTTCCATTTTGACAAAAAAATATCTAAAAAATGTTTGAATTCAATTTTTTGTCAACGTCGCATCTTTTTATATTTCTGTAGACAGAATATACGAATTTCTTACAATTTTACCTTTTATTTAAAAGAAAAATTCATGGTGTGTCTTCTTTAATTTAATTTTGATGTTTTTTTTTAGAACTGGCCGTTAGTTTTCCAGGTATAATGAGTAACTGCGAATATTTCACTCGAACTAAAGGAAAATTTGTTATTTAATACATGATTACTTATTTATTTATTTTTTATTTAATTTACTTTTTTTGCCTAACTTTTCAGTGATACCATTTAAACCGGTCATAAATCAATTCAATAACTAACTATAAATAATTCCCAGCAGGGTAGAGTAAGACAAAAAAATGTTTATACTGCTATAAACAAATTAATGTACGAAAGTCATGTTTTCGTGATTCGCAATAATTACTATTTGAAATCTATAGCTTTCATATGAAATATGACAAATATTAATGCGCAATTAAAATTAGTTAAGAATAGTTGCTGTTTAGCAATTATTTAAACAATTTTTACAAGTAAATACACATTTCAACAATTTTTTCCTGAAAAGGATTCTTTGTTTTTTTTTTGCGGAAGCAACTATAAATGCCTTGCAAAGATAGCTTGCTGTGATCCTTTCATATTAAAAAAAGAGTCACCATAATTTTTTTTTTTAATAAAAGGTGAAATTGAAAGGAATTTTTATATTTTAAATAGGAAAAAATTAAAAGGCACGATATTGATAAAAAATTTAATTAAAAACTTTGTTGGACTCTTGTGGTCAAAATTTAAAAAAAAATTTCTTTGCATTATGATATTAAAGCGTATACTTTTTTCTGCAATATCTTCAGATTGCATTAAGACTTGTTCGACATTTTCAGAAATATCGATAATTCATAAAAATGTGATGCCAAAATTCATCATGGCGTAACTCGCTTAATTTTTCAAAAATACATTCAGCACAAAATGTCTCTTTTATAACACAATAACTAAGGCCCATACGCTATTTTCTTTTGAAATTTTAGTACTGAAAAATACAATTCAATTTTTTTCTACGAGTAGTTTAGAAGTAAAAAATGATATATTAAATGTTGAGCAACTTTGTAATTTTAAAGAGAAATCACAGTAGATTATGGGACTATTAAAAGAAGTTGAAGTGAGATTTAAGAGCAAAAGCGAGAGCTGAAAAAGAGGGGCAGTCAGCACGCTTACAGTACTTTATTTCACGTTAAATCATTCGAATGTCAGTGAACTAAGGTCTTGAGTTTCGAGGCTGCTTGGCACGATGGTCGAAATCAGTATATAAATCCTATCACAAAAGGTTTCCACTAACCGCGATGCATGTGCGCTTTTCGTATAAGTGCTAACTCGAAAGTAAAATACCCAAGGAACTCGTATTTACCACTATACGAGAGAGGATTTATTAACTTTGAATGGCTTTCGATTCAATATCACTGAAAAAAAACATTATAACAAAAAATATAAAAACAAAATAAATTCTTTTTAAATACTGGTATTGAATACTGTACGAATTGAAAGCTCTCAAAATTAAATAAAAATTATGATTTCGAACATCCGCAGATAAAGAAACATTCAGAAAAGGTATCTGAAAATTACAAATAGTTTCCCAAAAATTCCTAAATGGTAACAGAAATATAAGTTATCGTGACCGAAAGAAGTGCGCAGTTAGCAACTGCGCACTCCTCGCTTCTGAATCGCATTCGAAGCGGACAAAGCATGATGGTTGTGGTCATGATCGGCAAAGTACTGCAAAAGCTTGTGTTGAATCACGATGCAGTAAACCTATTTTTTCCAATATTGAAAGATCTCAAGCGTGAGAAGAATTCGAAATTCGCACGAGAAAAAGAAACTGAAAAGTGTTGAAATCGCGAGTAAAGGCAACGACCTAGAAGCTCGGTTGATGAGCAAATTATCGTAAATGAAATTCTAAAAAGATACACCAGGATCGGAAGTGACTAGCAGCAGCTGCGAAAATTAATAATTAATCCAGGTTTCAGTTGAATGGTGAGTCCGCTGTTTACGCCAAATGACGTCCTCTTGTATGGGTCGATATTCAGTAGTACAATTTTAAAGGAAAGGAGGGGATTTTTCTTACAGAAAAGGGTAAAAAATTTCTTTTAAAGATACCTGTGGAATAAACAGAAGCCCAAAGGTAATCAATATAAAACAAAAAGTACACAACCATTTTAGAAGGGGCGGAGGGTAGAACGTTAAGCGGGGCGTGTAAACATTGCCAGGATAAATTTTAAATATAATCCTATTAGGAGATAAAATTATGAAAAGAGGGATTTATAGGGGATTTTGAAAATAATATGGGAAAATAGGGAAATGGGGGACTGTGCTCCCTGCGATGAGCAGAAAACCAATTTCGTAACGGAAATCGAATATGAAAGTGGGGTCAAACTCGAGGGTGTTAACAGTTAGCCGGTCTTGGCTACCAGTTAATTTAACACCTTTTTAACACCCCATAACTATGTGGTTGCAGAGGGCAGGCAGTGAGGGTGAACGAACGACAGCGGGTACAATAGCCAGCGGATGCTCGTAATTTCGAAGAGTCCAGGATCGCGGTTTGGCTGGAGCCGTGAGAGTGCCAAAGAGAATGAAATAGTATAATGGCGGAATGAGGTCGACGGGTAGGTTGGAATGCAGGTAAAGGTAGAGGATGGATGGAAGTTGCCGCGATCGCGTCGGCGAACCTCCTGGTGGTGGTGGTATGCAAGTCGACTGGTTTTGCCTTTCCTTTGCTTATTGGTTACTGGTTTCTTTCTATAGGTTCGATTCTAGTTCGAGAATCGAGGGTCGAGCTTTGCCGATCTTCCAAGTCCCAGTGTCTCGAAGCCTGGGCTTCAGGGATGCGAACAAAGGAAAAAGTCAAATAAATGTTTTCCATGGATTTCCTGCTTTTTCTGATGGCTGGCGTTTCCATTTTCCATTGGCATTCATGAGATTCGCTGAAATCGAACGATCCTTTCCCAATGATCTCAAATTATTGAACACTATTTTCAGCGAGAATGATTACCGCTATAAGGATATCGGAAATGCACTCGAGAATTTTTTTTTTGCTCCTTTCAGACCAGTCCATGGCGTTCTGAAGAAGTGACTTTCGTTTTATTGATCGGGTGATGTAGAAGTTTGATGGTCTGGTAAACTGGCCTTTGGGGCATCTGAATATTATTCGTCTAAATTCTAAAGTCTGAAGTATGATCCAGATAAACAGGCGAGGAGCAAAAGGGTTTAAGATAGGAAACAGGTTGGATGAATACTTTGCTATCGTGATCGAAAGTACATTGATCTGCTTCAGAACACAACTGATACATCCGGGCTCACTGAAAAAAAGGGAACCGAATATCCTTGCGTTTCTCTTCTATTTTCCCTTTTCATATGTAACCTGTTTTCAATTGCTCCCCATATGTTACCTGAGTCGGCTCTATGAAGACCCCAAATACTTTGCTTTTCGCAAGATGGTTTGAAATCAATGACATTCGAATAACACGTTGCATGGATATCAAAAAGTTCTTAAATATATTTCAGAAATCAGGGTGGCTGAAACACTCAATTTTCAAAATTCCCTGATTTTTTCATGATCAATTTTTCATTTTACAAAGACCAATATTTTCATCTTGTATAATTTTTAACGTAGAACCTTTTATAAACGGAATAAAACAATCAAATTTAAGATTACAAATTAAAAATTTATGTATTTATTGCAACAGAAAAATACTACTTCTACATTTCCATATGAGTTTATAACAAAATAATTGAATTTTCTAACAACAAAGATGAATTTTCAACCAATCAATCAAATTTTCAGACAGAAAAGATTAAATTTCGAAAGAAACAGTTACATTTTTAATCAAACAGTTGAATTTTTAACAACAACAAAAAATCTTTAATCAAACAGTTGAATTTACAACCAAATAGTTGAACTTTAAAGCAAAACAGATGAATTTTCCCCATAATAGTTTAATTTTTAACCAAATAGTTTAATTTTCAACCTACAAAGATGAATTTTCAAACAAAAAGACGAATTTGTTAGAAGTTGAATTTTCAACTAAAAAGGGTCAATTTTCAACTAAAAAGTGGACAATTAATTTTTTAGTAAAAAAATTATTTGCTAGAACAACAAAAAACACGAATTTAAAAAAAAAATAGTCAAATTTTCAATCCAAAAGATGAATTTTCCAACCAAAAAGACAAATTTTCGATAAATAAAGATTTTTCAGTCAAAAAGGTCTGAGGGGATGGAAAATTCAATTTCGCGTGCGCTTTTTCATTATTTATTAATTATATATTATTATACACACAAATCGACGAATTCAAAAAAAATTTTAATCTGTACATATCCTAACTTCATTTGGTCATAGAGTGTTTCTAGATATATCAATTGATTCATATTGTCAAAATGAACGAAATTGAATACCTATTATTATTTAAGTAGTATAGCTACTTACCGACCGACGGTAATTATCTGATGTAGGTAAATCAGCATGGAACAAAACCTTGCTCGGGCGGTAAGTGGCGTAGAATTGGCATAGCTATACTACTTATTCATGGTTTGTATTATATATCTAAAAAATACTCCTTGGTGAAGAAAAAACCCCTGATTAACCAAAATATTCTAATTCTCATTTCATTTTCAAAGTTCCGTAGCCCCAGGCAGAAACACTTATTGTTTCGGTCAGGTGTCCGCCCGTCCCTCATACTTTTTTCTCGGGTGGAGAAGTGAGGGGAGGAAAATTGAGAGAAAGAAGGGTTTTCAACTTAATTCAGTAGAATTTTGAATGAAGAAAATATTTTCTTCAATTCAAAGGAAGCAAAATTCCTTGTCTGACTGCATTACATTTTATGAGCACATCCTCGAGGTGAATTTTATTGAACTGAAATATCTTTTCCATCAGACTGGCAAGCTTTAGTATACGTCTTTCACAAGTTCGCATCGTCACGCTCCATAACAAGCCTTAACCAGAAGTGTCGGCTGAACATCCTCAGTGCCAGGTTCCCTGGAATATCGAGTATCGTGGTTCTATCGATCGTTTTCTGAAGGTGCGAGAAGGACCGATATATCGCAAGAGAGAGATAGAGAAAGGGGAGGGAGGGCTTTGCAGAAGGGCTGAGATGATAAGGGAGAGTTTTTGGGACATTCCAGAGGGAACCCTTTGTCCGCTTCTTCTTCCGGTTCTACGTGTGCGCGTATTTACTTCATAGTGTGCTAAATTACGACACACAAAGTAAACCCAGGAACATTCTTGGATCCAATCTCGTTTAGGAAGTTTCTTTGAACCAATCCATGCCCAAATATCGTATATAGCAAACCCGAATGCAAAATTTACAAATTTTAATTTAGAAAAAAGGGTGATAAACCCTTCGGGGTAAAATTATCCTTTCCTAACAACTATCAGCTTTCTAAATCACTCTGAACTTTTTTAACTACTTTATTTTGTTAACTGTTTATCCTCAAAATATTAGAGTAGACCAGGGCAAAGCTGAACTATCGGGGTTAAGTTGTATACAAGAATAATAAATGTTGATCGAAATAAGTTTATGGAAATGTCTACACGTGCTGAAAAAATCTGGCTATTTGTACCGAAATTTTGGTACCCGTAGCCACGGCCTAAGTTTATACGACAAAATATTGAAATAAGAAAAATGAAAAGACGTAATTTCTGAACTTCAGAATTTAGTCTTAAATTCAGTATAAATTGTGCATGAATTCAGAAATTTTTTACTGAATTTGACAAGCCTACATTTAAAAATAATAACATTACGAATCTTGTAAATTAAAATTTTTTTTATTTTCCAATGTATTTCAAAATTCAAAATTGTAGAAATCCTTAAAGATTCCTTAACATCCCTTAAAAATGTATTTCATTTATTCCCTAAATTTCTCTAGAAATCCATTGACATCCCGTGATATCTTTTAAATATCATTGATATCTGGAAACCTTTTATAAATCCTTTGAAATCTCGTTAAATTCCTTGAAATTGATCATATACCCTAAAAGGCTTGCAATCCGTTGATATTCACAGAAACCTATTAAAATCCCTTAAATGTTGCTGAAATCCTGTGAAACCGTTGGAAAACTCCCATTTTTTGAAACCCCTTGAAATCTATAGAAAATCCTTGAAATCTATAGAAATTCCTTATAATCTTATAGAATTTCATAATTCCTTTTCAAATCCTAGGACTCCCTCAAATGTTCTAAAATTCCATGAAATCCCTTGAAATTTTCTAAATACCATAAAAATTCCTTGAAATCTTCGAAATATTTTTAATCTCCTGAAACCTTACGAAATCATTTGAAATTTCTTAGAAATTTTCTATAATCCTACGAAATTCTTTGAAATCTCATAAAATTTCCTCGATATGTTTTAAAATACACTGTATTCTTTAAAATCCTTTGAAATTTTTAAAATCCTTAAAACTTTTGAAATCCCTAGTAACATTTTTAAATCCCTTGAAATTTTGTTAATCCTTTATCATATCTTTCTTCTTTCATATCTTATCAAATCGCATAGTTTTGATAAAATACCTAAAAATCCCTTGAAATACTTTAAAATCTTGTAAAGCAACTTGAAATTTGTGATATTTCCTAAAAATTCATCGGAAATTTTTTAAACTTTGAAATCCTCTGCAATCAGATACAAATTCATGAAATCTCTTAAAATCCCTTGTAATCTTAGAAATTCTCTGAAATTCCTTGAAATCTTGTAAAATCCCCTTGAAGTTTTTGAAAAGCTTTGATAACCTTTTAAAATCCTTTAAAAATCTCTTGAAATTTATTGGAATCTTAAAAAATTGATGAAAATCTGAAAGATTTGAGGGTGCTTTACAAGATTCCAATCAATCTATCAAATCGCGTATAGGTCTGATTAAATCCCTTGAAATACTTTGAAACCAAGTAAATTATCATGAAATTTGTAATATCTCTTAGAAGATCTTTAAGAACTTCTCTGAAATCAGATGAAACTCTCATGGAATCTTTTAAAGGACTCTGAAAGCTTTGAAATCCTATAACATCATTTATTCCTTTCAAATCCCTGTATTCAGTTAAAACCATTTGGAATCTCTTAACATTATTTTAATCTCGTGAAAATTTTAGAAATCCTTTGAAATTCTTTGAATCTTCTCGAAATCTATTAAATCCCTTAAAATCTTTTGAAATCGTCAAAATCTTAAAATCTTAAAAGTTGCATCGTTAAAAAAAGTGTCAAAAAGTCTCAATAGCGGCGTCGGTTACATGAATAAAAAATAAGAGCCTCATTTTTGTACTTTATAAACGAAATGAGTGAAATAAAAAATGAATAATGGTTTATTTTCGAAAGACGAATTGTCGGGTAAAATTGAGCAAAGTGAAATTACGGGGCTATTACTTTTGTGTAAGTTGGCGAGGTAGATAAGAGACGTGTTCCGTAAGCGCGATAGTAGACGATCATGACAGATCGTTCAATGTTGACAGATTATCCGTATTTCAATTTTTCTCGTAATATTGGAAAACGTCTCGACGAATCAAAGCAGTAAACACGGGGGAATAGGTGAAGAATGGATTCCTACCCGTTTCGAAAAAAATTCCTCCCCATACAAACCTATACTTGAGGCATGACAAAAACGAGTGATCTATTGTCGATGGCATCTGTAAGGTATTTTCTACTTCTCTATTGTAGAGACAGGAGATAAAAGAAAAAAATGGTTTTTTTAAGGACGAAATAATTGGGAAAAGAAATCCAACAAATGTGGCTTTTACCCTGTATTGACTTTGATAACTGTCATTAAGCAACGATTTATCAGTTCTGTCGTAACTCCGGAATTATATAGAATTTGTGACTACTTGTAAATTACTCTCTCTAAATATACATGAGAGAAATTTCATTAATTACTAGAGAAATTGTACTTATTCAATTAGAGCCAAGTTTGCCACTAAAGATAAGTAGAAACTAGCAATTCGATTAGTCGAAATATTTCGACCTCTCACCCCAAAGTGATCTCAAAACAGAAGAAAAGGGGTGATTTTTCACGAAAATAGGGGTATAATAGGAGAGTAAATTGTTTTAGACAAAATTAATGTATGCACCATATTCTATTCAATTCAATATGAAACGCTTCAGTTTTCGAGTCAAAATATATTTCATTTTTAACAAAAGAGAAGTTTTCAAGCTATAAAGTGGAAGGTTTTAGAAAAACGTTCACTTTAATCCCGAAAATATGAATTTTAAACAAAGAAGTTTATTTTTCACCAAAAAAGATCAATTTTCAATCCAAAGAGGATGAATTCTAAACGAAAAATAATTTCATTCAACCAAAGAAATATAAATTTTCAACCAGAGATGAATTTTCAACCAACCGGATGAATTTCCAACAAAAGAGACATACATTTTCAACTAAAATTATGAATCTTTAACAAAAAAAATGAATTTTTAACAAAGCAGATAAACTTTTAGCCAAGTAGTTGATTTTTCAACCAAAAATATGAATCGTCAACAAAATAGATGAATCCTAAACTAATACAAATTAATTTTCAACCAAACATTTGCATCGTTTAACAAAAAGATGAGTTTTCTAACGCAAGAGATTAATTTTCATACAAACAAAAACGAACATTCTTTTTCAACAAATTTTTAACAGAAAAAGATTGTAAAAATAAATAAATTTGCAAGTCAAAAACACGAATTCGTCAGAAGATAGTTGAATCAACAAAACAGACGAATTTTGGACCAAAAAAGATGACTAAGAGTACACTAACACTATACTACAAATTTTCAAGCCCAAAAGACGAATTTTTTTGAAGGCAGTTAAATTTTCAACTGGAAAACTTAAATTTTCAACAAAAAAGTACACTTTCAACCAAGAAAGATGACTTTTCTACCAAAAATGTGAATTTTCAGTGCAAAATACGAATTTTTTATCAAAAATAGTTGAATTTTCGAAATGATTAAATTTTCAACAAAATAGTTGAATTTAAGCCAAAAAAGATCGTTTCCGAATCAAAAGTATAGAAGTAGACTTTATAGTCAAAAACAGTTAACTTAAAAAAAATAGTTGCAATTTCTTATTGGATTCTATGGATTCAGTTCGCATTTAGGCGATAAAACGAGAAAAAAAAGAAACTTTCTTGAAAATAGGGGAAACAGAAGGATTCTTTTAACAAGGGGGGAAATAGGGGAATAGGGGAAATAATGTGAAGTATATATTTACTAACTCGATAGTGGAAAAATACTAATTGCTTAGTGAAAATACACAAAGTCATTTTGAACTTCAGTTACGTTCACTGTCTTATTGATAAATGTTAGAACTGAAAAACAATTCAATTGCTTTATTTTTTTCTACGTGGTAAATAGAAAAGTTGAATAAAAGAAGGTGATTGTGTAACGTGATTAAATTTATTTAATGAATAAGGTTATATTGTGAAAATTGTAAATAGGCTGCGTAAACTCCAGCGACGTAACCTACTTACAAGTTATTGCTTAACAACGAAAAAACAAGAATTACTTACAAACTCAGTCTACCGGATCTTGCCTTATTTGCCTTTAAAATAACCCCCTTAATGTATGTACTCACGGAAACACCGCGGTATTCAGTAGACGGAATTACTAAATAATTAGTCATTAAATAAATAAAACGTTTATTCAACAATATCAATAATATATTCTACAGCGTAAAGTGAAACCACTTGAAAATGATGAAAAATGGGAAATTTCCAAATGACATCTGTCCAATTTGAGCAATTCTTGAATCGTAATTTTCTTATATGTTTGTTTATTATTATTATTTTTTTTAGGAACTTGTATATTTTTTGATTGGTACATATTTATAAGTACTGGAAAACTTGTCAATAAGAAATACACATTGATTTTTAGTGTATGCATTTTTAAATTGTTTTTTCACTCTTCATTTTCCGAAATGTTTAATTTGACGTGCGGGAACCAAAACACCGTCAATCATCAAACCGATAAACCGACCACCTTCGAATTTTTCAGTAGCACGGACTAATCGAGAAAATTGATTATTTGTGGCTGGCAGGGGTGGAAATGGGTTTACTTGAACTGTTCTTGGAGGTGGACGTTCTGGCGGCTCATTCCAATTATGTCTCATTTGTTCACTTATTTCTGCAGAAAGAAAATAAATTAAAAAAGATGAATTTCAATCGTTCAAAATTTTACAATGTTTTTGCAAAATTCAAAAAACACCCATTCTTTGGGCACCCTAACGTATATACTAGTTACTTGTTTCTTCATACATATTTAATCTCGAATTGTTATTTTATTAATTGACATGGTAAATGTACTACATTTTCTTTGGAATATTGACTGCAAGTATTGCCCGAAATTATAATACCTAACAAATCTTCAATATTTATTGTATAATCTCGTTCTTAAATCACGAATCTATCACAAAACTTGGACTTAAAAGGATCCAAAGCCCTCATTAAACAATTTTTTTTCTATCAAAAATTTAAGAGCTTTACATTATTACAAGAAACAATTGGTATTAATCATAAGCGACTTCAGCGTGCTCTAAACATTTTTTTAAATGTAAAAAAAATACAGGAAAAATTGATCCTTATTAGATAAAAGTTTCCGCCTGGGTTCTCAAGTTTTCACTGTATTAATTCGTATTTTGTGAGATAATAGATGTAAATACTTAAATAGAAATGGTAAAAATGACTTAAAGTTAATTAAAAGTGTCCTGTTGCTTAAAAAACATGTATTTCTTTGAGGGTATTTAACAGATTCTAAGATATAATTTTAATTATAAAAAGTACTGCTTTGAATTTACGTTTATTGCCTCGAGAGGACACCGATTTCTTTCTATTGAAAAATTCTAAATATTAGATTATATTTTTATATGCATTTCTTACCAATATAATTCAGGAGAAACACAAAGATCATGAGCATAGTACCAGTACCGAACTTCATATTTTTCTGAATAGAGGAAACAGATTCTCATCGAATTGTAGAATTTCGTCAACTGTAACTACTGAATTCGGAAAAAGTTTTCACTTCGATATATATATGCACTTATCTCATAACGTCTGCATAAATTATAACGCAGATAAGATCACTGTATCAAGACAAAATAATTATTAATAAAATGACTTGCGAAAAAAAGCTTGTGTAGGTCATAAATTCACCTATGTCTCTTTGTTCAAAAGTCAACAGAGTCGTTCGTGCAAATATGAGATTGTTATTCATTTTCACCACAAGAATCATGTAGTATATCAAAATACTTAAAAATATTTTACATCTCTCTGAACCTAAATTAGTAGTAACATTTAAAAATTACTAATGAAGTTCTATACTGATTCAATTAGAGAAATGTCAGCCACTGAAGATATTAGTAGAAAATTACTGATCCAATTGTCGACATATTGACTAATTCGATAGTGGAAAACTACTGATTGCTTAGTGAAAATATATGAATTTATTTAGGGCTGTATATATTCTCCAAGTATTTTTAAATCAATATTTTAGAAAATTTTCAAGTAACGTTGCACCGATCTACAACCATCATTTTCCCAATTTTTAATTCTTGACACAAGTGTAAGTTTTTGAGATTTATTGCATTCGTTATTCGACAGTCGCCACTTTTGGAATTTTTTTATGATTATGGACACAAAAAAGAATTAAAACCATAATTTCATAATTACTCCGTTAGAAGGTAATTATATATGTTTGCATGTTTCTTGGAATTTTGAAATCGAAAATAGCGGATTCGTATGACCTTTGTATGATCATCAACAAACTTTAAGAACAAGGCCGATGGTGATAATTTTTTTTTTTTCTAAACTAGGTACGTAGAATTACGCAGTATATGTGTGTAAAATTAGATTAAACAATAAATACATTTTTTAAAGCTTTATTGGATGAAATTTTACTGCGAGGAATACATGTTTATTCTTAGTTAATGTATTTTTAAAATGTTGTCATCACTCTTCACTCTCTGTGTGGAATTGGAAGTGGTTGTGTGGGATAAAAAGCATTGTGATGGTACACACCAGGTTGTGCTGGTAGAGCTGGAGAAAGTGGTCCTGATCGAACTGGAGGATTTGTTCTTGTTGATAAAACTAGAGGAGGTGGTCCTGATAGTGGAATTTGATGATGATGATTTGCTGCTGCTTGTGAAGCAAGAGGACGTGGTCCTGCTGATAGAACTGGATGATTTGGTGTTCCTTGTGATACTAGAGGAGGTGGTGCTCTTGGTCGATTTGGTGCTGCTGGTCAAAGTGGTAGAACTGGAGGATGTGGTCCAGTTGGTAGAAATTGATGATTTCTAGCTGTTTGTTAAACTAGAGGAGGTGCTGCTGTTGGTCGAGTTGGTGATGCTGTTCGAAATGGTAGAACTGGAGGGCGTAGTCGAGCTGGTTCAGGTAGACTACTTGATTCTGTTGGTTGAACTGGAGGGGACCTCGTGCGCATGTAGGAGATTTTGATTTTTTTCTGAACATCTGTTCACTTAATTCTGTAAGAAGAAAGCGGGTGGGACGGATCCCCCTTCCCTTTTCCAGCTCTGCGAATCAAGTTTGCAAGATTTTCGCTAATCATCTTAAAAAGCTGGACGATTAGCCACGGACAAAAAAGTTACTCAGATGATAAATAGATATATGAAAATACTAGTAACTTGTTTCTTTAGATTTAATCTTTACATTTAATCAATCACGACATCACGAGTTTAAGACAAGACTTCCTTAATAAAATATTTACGTCCTGAAAAAATGTGAGACTTTTACACCATTAAAAAAACAATTAATACTATTACATTTCACATTAATGCAAGAGCTTCCAGCTCAAGGATTTTATATTCTATTGCTAATTTTACTGCTCCTGTGTTATCTCTGCGGAGGCTTCAATTAGTACTAGTTAAAATGGAAAATTTTTAAATGCAGAAGAGAAAAATAATCCAGTGATTTTAACGTAAGAACTACTTCAGCCACCTCTAAAAACATTCTTCTTAAATCTAAGAAAATACAGGCTTTCTCCTCATTAGAATAAAATTTCCGCCTTAAGGATGTTTTTATTTAAATATAATAATGGAAGTTGATACAGTTTCACCATTAACAGGAAATTATATAGTTTGTTTCTATAGAACAAAATTGTAATATTTCGTAATATTATTGAAATTATATAATAATAGATTATATTTTTATAATACTTACCAATAGAACTCAGGAGAACCACAAAGTTCAAAAACATAATTTCCGCACCGATCCTGATTTTTTTCTGAATAGAGAAAACAAATTCTTCTAAAATTTCGTGAACGGTATCTAATACATTCAAGAAAATGATTTACTTGCATACATGTGACTGTTTATATCCGAAATCAGTGAACGCTAGTTTTAACTAGTTAAAACGCGAAAATACCAGGAGCATTTGTCAAACATAGTTTTAACTAGTCAAAACGTGTAGTAACATCTCGAACCCCTTTTCCAGCTTGCCTTTTGAAAAAATACGTGCTAGTGACTGGTCACAGAAGGGTGATTGGTCACAGCTCGAACCACATTGAATACTACAGGTAAAACTAGTTCTTTCAAAAGCACAATTGGGCAAATCTAGTTTTAACTGATATTTTCAGTCAAAACACGAAATAAGATGGAATTAAAAAACTCTTCAGGTTTTACGAAAGGAATTGGTTACCTCGCGTTTTGACTAAATAAAACTAGTTTTGACAAGTGATCGTGGTAATTTCGCATTTTAACTGAATTCGGATTAAAACGGTAACATATATACTAGCCATTACCTTACTATGTTTACAGAAATTATAGCGAACATAGGAACATTTAATCGAGGAAGTAAAATCATTATTCGTGTTGAAAAGTGAACACTTTTAGTTATACAATTACGATATATGTGATTGTTTTTCATTTAAACGACAAGAATCAGATATTATATAAATGAATTTAGAAGCCATCCATAAATTACGTAACAAATTTTTTGCCAATTTTGTACCCCTCCCCTCTGCCATATAACAAGTCGTAACAAAATGGTTAAAAATTCCTGTATCTTGATGAATATTCATCTTTTGGTACAAAATTAATCATCTTGGTTGAAAATTCATCTTTGAAGGTCGAATATTCAGCTATTTGGTTAAAAAGTCAACTAAACAATTCAACTATTTTGCTAAAGTCATCCTTTTTGGTCGAAAATTCCATTGTTATGTTATAAATTTGCCCTTTTGGATTGAAAATTAGTCCCTTTGGGTTGAAAATTCATCTCTTTTGGTATAAAATCTTTTTTGGTTTGAAATTCCATATATATTTCGACATGAAATAGTAGAAATTTAAAGCGAGAGAGAGGGGGGATAGCCTAAAATTGGTAACGTAGTTTATGGTTTGTGATTATTAGGTAAATTTACTACAAATTAATATAATTTCAGTTATGTAACTGTACCATTATGGAAATATCTTTCTAGGTGAAATTTTATACCTATGGTGTTTCAAATATTTGTCGGTAATATAATTTTCAAAGTTTTTAAAATAATTAAAATATAAATGTTCACAATATTTTTTCGTCAAAAAATCTATCCAATCACTTTGAATGTCACTGGATACTGCATTATATGATACTTATTAATAATATATTTAGAATCTTACAAATTCCTATACTTTCAGTTTAAAATTGTATTTTCGGAGGCGCAATTCTAAAACAGTTTAATTTAGAAGGCCTTGAAACTAAACATTTTTTTCTTCAAAAGCTTAAATTTGAAAATATTTATTTTGAAATTTCTTCATTTTTTTAGGTTTCAAATTTCACAATTTTGTAGTTTAAAACTCAAATATTAAAAATTTCACTATTAAATCGTTTAAAATTACAACCTTTTTCTATTGAAAGCCTTGACAATAATATTAGATTTAAATATTATAAATGGCTTGGTTTCAATTTTAAACGAACAGCATTGGTTGGTATTTTAAATTCTTCGAAATCGTACAATATCAAATTGAAATACATGATAGTTGCACAATTTTCAGTTTGAAGGATTGTAATTAAACAATTTTGAATTAAATGCTTCACGAAAAATTCAAAATAATGAAAAATTAAGAAAATAATTTCTCAAATTCAAGCTTTAAAAATTAAAATAATTTAGAACCACACACTGAAAATCAAATGAAAATTAAATTGAAAATGTTCAAAAATATTCAACATTTCAAACTCAACTTAAAAACAACAATTTCGAATTGAAAGGTTTCAAATTGTGCAATTTCAAACATTGGGATCATACATAGCAATCTTGTTTTGTATTTTTTTTTAATTTTCAATTTTCGATGTAATATCTTAAAATTTTACGATTTTTAGTTGAAGATTTAAAAAAATGAATGATCTAAAATTGAAAAATATTTTATTGGAAAACTTTAAGAATGGATAATAATTCTAAGTGAAGTGTTAAAAATTAAACGATTTAAAATTTAAAAACTTTTTAATTTAGTTGTTTACCTAAACTATCTGAAATTGATACCACAGTAATTGAATAATATCTTTAATTTTGAATGTTTCAATTTTAGAGTTCTGAATTTTCATGTTGAACGTTCAATTTTCCATTTTTCCCTTTCATAAGTTTTAATATTGCAATTTAAAATTGAAATGGATGAATTTTGAATAGTAGTAGTAATTTCAAAAATTGTAAAAAAAAACTTCGTTTTATGGATATTTTTTTACTGTATAATGAACGTTAACATTATACTATAATGTTGGATACATGGATTTTCTATATTGTTGATTTGTTAAAAATATTACCCCTTAATTAAAAGAAAGTTACAGAAATGGGAAACGTGACAAATAGTGAGAATCACTGAAAAGCTGGAATTCTCTGTGAAAAGACTAACTTAAATAATTTTGTTGTTAGTCAACATTTTTTTGTAAAATTCTTCGAACTCAAGATTTTGAAAGAAAAGTTGAAAATCCTCAATAAAAACTATGAAACATGGCTTCATTCCGTAATCGGATAAAAAACATGAAAATCATCTTGGATATTATTTTTTACTTTATTTTAAAAAAAATAACAAAAAAACTTTAATCGCTACTCTAATCACTGAATATCGATAATACCCAGGATGAATTAATAGCACGATATCGGTTTCCAGGAATTTGTTAACAAAGCTCAGGAATATTGGCGGAATCCAGTACGTGCTAGTCCTTGAGTTAATGGTTTCCCATAGATTAAACCCAACTAAAGCAAAAGCAAATTCATACGGAATGCAATTAGAATTAAAACTCTTAGCTCATAAGAAATAAGTAATCTAGTAATTCTCACTTATTAAATAAAAACCTATTGAAAATTTTGATTTAGAAAGCTCTTTTTATTTTAAAGCGGGTACCATACATTTCAATGATTTTAATTACAACCGATTCAAAGATTTCAAAGTTAAATGCTAATTATTTTAAAGTTCTTTTTATTGCGAGCGCTCAGTGCAAATACTCTCGCCACGGCTCAACTTTCAACCCTTTTGAACTCAAAGCAATTTATTCTACACATAATGAAGATTTACATAACTGGAATTTCAGTTTACTCACTTTTAGAGTCTTTATCTATATTTTTTTTTGCTTTAAAATGTTTTATATTCTTTTCTGAAATTTTATGAATTTATTAGAAATTATTTGAAATATTTTCCAATTTTCTCTCAGAATTTATTTTTCAAAATAAAAAATCGTTTCAAATTTGCCCATGAATCTTAAAAAAACTTTTTTATTCTCTTGAAACCATTCAATATTCTTAACACGCTTCTGAATTTTGTTTCCAAATCTTCAAAAATCCACATTTTGTTCTCAATTTTTGTGAAATATTTTCAAAATTTTAAATTATTTTTTAAGATTTTCAAAATTTCGAAATCTTCTAAATATCTTTCAAAATGATTCGAATTTTTCTAAAATAAAAAGAAAATCTAGATAATTAAAAAAATTGCCGTAAAATCTTCCGAATTATTTTTTTACAATTTTGGAAATCGTTTGAAATGTTTTTTTTAATATTTTCTCAAAATTAATTTTTCAAAATAAAAACCATTTTAAATTTTCTCAGAAATCTTAAAGAACATTTTTCTATTCTCTTGAAAGCTTTCAAATTTTTTAAGAACCTTCTAAACTTGTATTAAAAATTTTGGAAATGTTTTAAAATTTGCATTTACTTTGGAATCTTTTTGAAACTTCCAAATATTTCTTAAACTTACTCCAATTTTTTGTAAAATTTTGTAATCTTGCAAAATTTCAAATTTTTGCTTTAGAATCTTTTACATTCTCTTTCCAAATTTAGGAAATTATTTGAAATGCTTTGAAATATTTTTCAATTTTCTCTTAGAATTTATTTTTAAAAATAAAAAACATTTGAAATTTTCCCAGGAATCTTGAGAATTTTTTTTTTTTTGATTCTCTTAAAACCTTCCAAAATTCTTAAAAAGCTTCTTTTTTCAAAATTAAACAGAATCTAAGTTTTGTTTGATATGTTTTCAAATCTTCTCAAGATTAAAATTATTTTCGAACCACTTCAAAACTTCTTAATATCTTTGGAAATAATTCAGTGTCCCTACAATTTTTTTTAAATCCTGCAAAGTTAAAAAAAATTGTCTTAAAATCTTTCAGATTCTTTTTCAACATATTTTAAAATCGTCAAAACTTAAAATCAATTCTTTAACATCAAACCTGAATCATTTAAAATATTCCCAGAAATCTTATTATTGGTATCTGTAATTGCATTTTTCTGGTTTCCTTAGAAGTGTGAAAAAGTTTACAAATTATACTGTGATAGCAAAATATTAAGAACAGAATTATTTCCCATTATTACAAATCTTTCACAATTAAAATTTTCTCTTTTATTAATAATGATTAGAACATATTTAAAAATAAAGCAGATTTAAAAACAAGAATTGGGTTTAAAAATTAATTTATGTAAGAAAATATTACTTAAAAATGGAAAATTGATTAATTTTAGAAAGTACTTTATAATTCAGTACTTATAGAAGTTGGAGTTACATATCATTACAAATGCTCATGATGTTAAATTCAGCTCGGTACACCATACAAATTTGTCTAAAGTTTATCAAAGTTAAATAAGTTTCCAATGAAGATTCCTGGAGCTTTACTAAAGTTCTTCGAAATTACACAACGTTACATGAAGTTACATCATTCCAGAAAAAGTTTTATGTGGTAGAATGAAGATCGCTTATAAACCCTTAGAAACCCTTATCAAGCTGCGTTTATGTTTCAAAATATCTAATCCGTTACAAATTAAAGTAGAATATTTTTATATTCCTATTACTAATTCTTAATTCCTCCTACAATCTTTTTTCCCTTTTTCTTACTTTTGTGGATGAAAACTGACCAATCTTTCAGGACAGATTTGCATTTTTTTTAATAATTCCCCGTTTTACTTCTCTTCGAGAATTTCCAGTTCAAACTCAGAATTTGTTAATGTTTTAAAATTTCCAGTTCAACTCAGAATTTGTTAAAATTTGAAATATTCCTGTTCCAACTCAGAATTTATTTAAATTTGAAAATTCCCTGTTTCAATCCAGAATTTCAATTATTTTCGAAAATACCCCGTTGCAACTCAGAATTAGAATTCTTTTGAAAGATACTCTGTTCCAACCCAAAATTAAAATTATTTTTTTAGAAAATTTCCTGTTCCAATCCAGAATTTTAATACTTTTCAAAAATACCCCGTTTCAACGCAAAATTTTAATTCTTAAAAAAATTCCTTGTTTCAATTCAGAATTTTAATTCTTTTCAAAAATTTCCAGTTCAAGCTCAGAATTGGTTAAAATTTGAAAAATTGCTTGGCAATTCCAGGTACCTCTAGATTTTTACGGGTAAAATTTTTTTAATACAAGTATTCAGTATCGCATCTTTAAGGTATTTCAGAAATCTGCACCCCTTGAAATTATCACATAATACTTGAATTACCCCATTTATTATAAATATGTGATTAGTTCAATTGTAGGTAGTCAATTAGGTAGTCCTAATTAAATTGATTACAAAATCGTAACATTTATTTAAAAATTGGAATAAGTATACATTAATGTCGCGAATTTATTATAAATACTTTTTACAGTCCTTATAAATATCAACATGTGTAGAAATTTTACTTATTATATGTAAAATTAAATAACGATTTTTTACATTGTGAAGGTAAGTTGATAATAGAACATGTATTTTCTTCATTGTAAAAATTGAAATTTAATTAAATTTGATTCTAATGTCCATGAATTTCATTAATAATTAAAACAAATTTTTGCATTATTTTCGTATATATCTTTTAATTACTTAAAATTCAGTGCATATTTAACACATTAATATTTTCATGAAACATATTTTCCTGAGATTAATGAAAATTATAAAAAGAAGTTTGATTTAAATACATTTAAATCCAGTAATTTAAATTTACTTTCATAAATGAATCAACATCGTTATTAAGTTTAATACACAATTATCAAAAATGGTTAATAAAAATTCTCGGAAATTTCCAGGTTTTCCAGGTAAGACTTCATGAAGTGATTTTTTCTAAAAAAATTATATTATTCTATCGGTATTTTTTAACAAATGCAGTACAGGGAAGAGTTAAAGACTTTCGTAATACTAGCACCGATTCCCAATATCTCAGTGTGGAAAAGTGTAGACCACGTGCGTGTTTTGACATTTTTAATTTACTCCCCCGCAGTCGGGCAGGATACAGAAGCGAAACGTTGCAAAATCGTTTTTTGTTTTATGGAGAAAAATTTCTATCACTCCTTACCAGAGTTGCAGGATATAATTTATTTCAGCTTGCTCACTTGATGCTCATGCAAATTCTGTGTACAGTCGAGAAAACTGTCGAGTTCCATGTCTATTATTTAAGGATTGACGTTCGTTTCAATTGCATTCGGATTTAAGAACAAAAGTAGACAAATCTGCTCGACATTCTATCGACTTTCGACATCAAACACTCAAAAGACTATATATAAATTAATTTAACTATTTAAATAACTTTAAAATATTTAAACAATTTACACGGGAAAAATTTGTACTTGAGGAATTACTAAACTAGTTACAATGTGGCGGATATGAGGAAAATTCGGTGAATTAACAATAACTTTTCTGTAAATCATCCGAGTGTTCAGTCATAATTACAGAACTGATAATAAATATTCAAAGTTGGTGCCGTAAAAGTTCAAAATTATTATTACGAATAAGTTGGAGAGAAACTACATCTCCGCTGTGAGAATCACGGTTCTCAGTAGCTCAAAATTACAGAACTCTGCTCTGTTTTGAAATACACAGACGTGGCTGTAATTTCACGAATCTAAATTACAAAATGTAATTTTACGAACCTAAATTACAAACTGTAATTTTGCGAATCTAAATTACAAACTGTAATTTTTTAATGCTTTTAAAAGAATTCAATTTTTTAAATTTAACAATTTCAAAATGAAAAAGTGTGAAATTCGACATTATAATATCAGGGTGTCTAGCGACCCGGGAAATCCGGGAATTTTTCTGGAATCTTGTGCACCTTGAAAAATATGGGAAAATACCGGAAATTCGTGAGCATATCTGGGGAATATGTGGTCACAAACTTAGATAGAAATATTTATTTTCTGCGTTAAATTATTATTATAAAATCACATGATTCTATTATTCAATGGTATAAGAGCGTGAAGAGTTGAACGTGGTCGATTTATTGCTAACCAATCAGAAGCTGTGAAATCTTTGAAATTTATTAACCAAAATTAGGGGCAAGTAATCAATCTGTCTACTAGTGCCCGAATAAAAGTCAAAGATTTTTTTTATTTTTTCTTGTAAATTTCCGACCGGATTATCATCCTGAGTTTTGAATTTTGAACTTTTGAAATTGAAGCTTAAATTTTTTTAAATTTAAACGCTGAATACTTTACGCGTATAAAATGGAAGTTCTCAATATTATTCAATGGAATAATTTTTAATGAAATGGCATATAAATCCACGTTTTCATTTTCCATGCACTGAATGGAAGAATGAATGAATACATTTTTAAATTCTGAAAATTATACAATTTTGAAGGAATTTTAGGTTTGAATAGCCGTTACGCCATCGGGCCACGCCGCCAGCCAACTTGCATCAAAACTGCGCCCCAGCGGTTTTTATTGTCCAAAGACAATAAAAAGTCATTAATTAGTGAAATGCAACGAATGTATGAAAGCGAAATCATAAGGTTGATTTTCAATAATTAATTGCTGTTGCGAAAAAGTAGAAACGAGATTCACTAATTAGATGCGACATTTATTTGTTATTTAAATTTTTCTATGAGTTCAAATGTGGGTAAATTAAAAAAAAGAAGCACTGAAAGTTTGACTATCTTTTATATATCTTCTTAAGAAATTAACAAAACTATTTCAACTTGGCCTTGTTTTATGCAGATTTTTGACAGTATTCATACTATTGGGAAAACAAATTTCAACAAATTTTTAGGAAAATAGCTGCGTAAAGAAATATTAAGCAATGTATACTACTAATTGAATTAGTAAAACTTGAGTATGTACTAGTATAAAACTACTAATGATTAGTAGAAATACTTATTACAGCAGAGATGAGTAGGACAACGACAGGGTGGAAGCACCATTTTTGCAGAAATGAAACTGTTGGATCAAAAAATTAGTTTATCAACGCAATACCTACACATCCTGCATTTTTTAAAATTTAATGACATTTTATAATCATATCTTTGGGAACTTTTTTTGGCTCTATTTCAATTTCGCTATCTGAGGGATCACAACGGTTCAGTAGTTCAATTTTAGGTAAAAAAAAACAGGATTAAGGGGGGATTTAATTTATTATTAAAAACTTTTTATATCATACGGATATCTCGTTAATACTGAATGAAAGTGCCCTCTAACAGTAGATATCACCTATTATAATATTTTTCGTTAAGAATTCATCTCTTTGGTTGAAAATATACCCATTTTGTTGAAAATTCGTTTTTTCGACTTGAACATTCAACTATTTTGGTAAAAAATTCAGCTACTTAGTTGAAAATGAACTTTTTTGTGAAAAATTAAAATATTTGGTTTAAAAATTCAACTGTTTCATAAAAAATTAAAATATTGATCTTGAAAATTCAAAATTTGGGTTGAAAATTGTTTCTTTTTTTGGTTGTAAAATCAAATATTTTGTTAAAAGTTAATCTTTTCTTGTTAATTGAACCGTTTTTATTTAAAACTAAAATCTCCTAGGCTTGACATTAACTATTACATTTTCGTTGAGAATTCATCTGTTTTGGTTGAAGATTCATCATTTTAGTTGAAAATTCATCTCTTTGGTTGAAAATGTATCTACTTTGTTGGGAATTCGTTTTTTGTGTTTAAATTTAAAGATTTTGATGGAAAATCCAATTATGTGGTTAAAAACTAAATTTGTTGTTTAAAATTCAACTAATTTATAAAAAATTAATTTTCTTTGGTAGAAAATTAATGTTTTTGGTCAAAAATCCATCTCTTTTGTTAAAAGTATAATATTTTTACTTGAAATATTAAGAAGTTGAAGCGTTTCAAATTGAATTTAATATTATTTCCCATGTTTGTAGACTATTTTAAACTGACTCTATAAAGATGTTTTGTTGATTTGCAACTACAGAATTTATTTATCTTTTGGATTTAATTTCTCGATCAACTTGTTGGCGATATCTTCGGCTTGAAAATCTATAAAATTAGCAAACAAACTGATTAGGAAATGTTTGAAATTTGTATCATTAAGAAGAATATCTTTCAAAGCTGTTTATGATTCATAAAAAATGAATTGAAACCTACTGAAAAAAGGGTAAAAAGGAGAAAATTGGGTCAAAATTCTCGATTTTTTGTTATTTTAGGAATATTTCAAATGAAATCGGGGGAAAAGGAGAAAGTGGGTTATGTAAAAAGGGAACGCGCAGAAAAAGCAAAGGGTAAAAAGCGTTTCAGGTAAAAATTCTGGGGATAATTTCGACATGGAAAAAAATGAAGATCAGTAAGGGTAAAATTTAGCAATCTTTTATTTTACTCTTGCCGATATTTATTGTTTTGCATGCCAATCACAGACAAAACTGGGAGTACGAAACATTGCAAGTAATCGTTCAAGCAGGGTAATAGTCACCTGATAACTCCAAACTAAGGTAAACTTTCCGTCGTCACAGACCTGTAACGTGCTACCTCTAGCGGAGTCCGCCGGAGATATCTGCGATTCAACACGGAAAGTTTACCTCAGTTTGGTGTAACCACCTCGCGTTACCCTTTGCTTTGTGTGTGGACTGTGATCACTTCTATTTCAATCAGCAGTTTTCTACTAATTAGGATTTAGAGAGCTCGGTGCCTCACTCTCTATTTCACAGAAATTACTCACACTTTCCCACACCTTTATTGTCACCAGTTGACGAGGCCAATTGCTTCCAACCTGGTAATACGTCTTGAAAGTATGCGCGAACTGTGTATACTGTATATGATATAATCCGCGAAGGGCCCTCGGGATATAATAACCACCATTATTAATGATGATTTAGGTACTTACGCGGGCCCTATTGCCTCTTCGGGCCACAAGTATAGACTCAAGCAAAGACCCGAGGAAGGACTGACTGATTTATGGATGGGGATACTCAACGAGATTAACTACTCGCAGGCTCTGGAGCGATGAAGCACAGAGTCGATCGCTTTAAAGGATAGCCCGTGGTTACGATGATTGACTACCGATTTCTTCCCGATCAATCCATCGATCGCTCTATCATTCCGACGCTATTAAACTTAATTTCACATCAGAGTTTTTTGTTCATGGAAATTCAATACCTATGTGATAGGGGCTTTTACTCTATAAATATTAGTAAACAACTACTAATTCAAATCGTTCCTGCCAGTTTACCAATTCACTTGATATTGATTAGACTGCCGAATTAGTAAAAAATTACGAATTCATAGTCCAGACCTCGGACTTGCTACAGAGATAAAAAATAGCGTAAATAGTGTTTTGAACAAAAAGTGTCAAAATAGTGTCATAAAATTTTTCAGGTATTAAACTTATCTGTACACCGAATTTAAAAGTGTATATTCCGAAATCAAAAAGTGAGCAATGGAAAATTAATTTTACCACTCGTATTTAAATAAAATTTCCAGTTTTCAAACCCAACATGTTTAAAGTATTGAAAATTAAATTCAACGCTTATTTAAAATATTATTCTTTAGTCTCTAAATTATCAAAATTCCTATTTATTTACATGTTAATACTTTTCGGTTGAAAAGTCTACTATTAAATCATTGGTTAAGAATACATCTTTTATGGTTAAAAATTTTATTATTTGGTTCACTATTGAATTATTTTGTCAAAAACTCTACAATATTTTTAAAAAATCCTACTTCTTGCTTGAAAATTCAATTTTGTGTAACATTCATTTTTTGTTTTGGATATTCATCCCTTTCTGTAGAAATTTCACCTTTTTGGATAAAAATGAAACTTTCTGGTTAAAAAACCATTTGTTTCGGTTGTAAATTAACTTTTTTGTTGAAAAACACAACAATTTTGTATAAAATCAATCTCCTTTAGTTGAGGATTCGAGCACTTTATTGAAAATTCGTTTTTGTTAGTTAAATCGGACTGTTTTTCATTTTTAATTAAAATTTTTTTTAGATATCAACTTAATTTTTTTTAGATATCAACTTAATATTAAAATATTTTTCAACCTTTTTTGTTGAAAATTCATCTCCTTGGTTGAAAGTTGAACAAATTTCTTAAAAGTTCATACATTTGTTGAATATTCATGATTGTAGTTGAAAATTGTTTTTTTTTATAAACATTAATTTTTTACACCGAAAATTAACTTTTTTGTTGAAAATTCATATTTTCTGGTAGAAAAAAAAACTATTTAGTAAAAAATTCGTCTTTTTGGCTTGGAAATTCGACAATTTGGTAGAAAATTCCACTATTAGGTAAAAAATTAAACTGTTTTGTAGAAAATTCGTTTTTTGTATTTGAAATTAATTCTTTTAAATTCAAATTCAGCTAGTCTATTTTTTGCTAAAAATGGATCTTTTTTAATTAAAAAATTCAACTATTCGGTTAAAGATGTATGTATTTTGTTGAAAATTCATCCTTTTAGTTAATAATTTAACAATTTGGTTGAAAATTCAACTTTTTGTAGAAAGCTCGCTTTTTTTGTTCAAAATGCAACTGTTCGGTTAAAAATTATCCCTCTTGGTTGGGGATTCCACTATTTTGTTCAAAAATATTTTTCAATGAAAAGTACAGAAATAGTGATGTTAGCGGATAATTGTGAGAAAATAGTGTCTTTAGTATCATTTTACACCCAGGATTATTGCAAATACATAAACGACCGTCGTTATCTACACGGCTGCCGCAAACGGTACTACAAAGCACTGCTTATTTTAAAACACGATAACTTAATGAGAAATGAAGCTAGACACTTTTTTAAAGACTGGTTAGAAAGCTTATGAAATTCCACTTCGAAGAACTCATATTCGAAATATTGCTGGCTTTTTGAAAATAAAATATCACATGAGAAGTTTGAAAAAAAAATCAAGCATTTCTTGAATTTTAGTACCTAGAATTCAACTCGTGTCATGACATAGGAAAGTTATAGAAACAATCTAAAATTTACAGGATGCAATCTTTGAAATCTTATCTTCAATTTAAGCGAATACAACTTTTAAAATCTTTACGGGTTTCCGAGATATGACTAAAAATATCCAAGCGTGCCTGGGTCGAGTTTCAGTCAGCTTATAAGCAGCGAGGCCGGCCAAAAGCGGTGATCGTCGACTAACTTGACGCAGACACCCTTGAGCATTTTTAATCATATCTCGGGAACCCGTAAAGATTTTTTAATTTTTAGAAGCTTAAATTAAAGATAAGACATCAAAAATTGAATCCTGTAAATTTAAAATTTTTTTAACAACTTTCCTAGGTAACACGAGTGGAAGTCGAGGTATCATATTCAAGAAAATCTTGAATTTTTTCAAAAATTAAGTGATATTTCCTCTTCAAAGAGTCAGGAATATTTTTTCCTTAGGTCACTCGACGTGGAATTTCATAAGCTTTCTAACCAGTTTTTAAGAAAGTGTCTAGCTTTATTTTCGAACGAGTTATCGGGTTTCAAAGTCATCAGAACAAAGATTATTTCAATTAATAGAAAAAATCCGTTCATTTAAAAGATTTGTCAGAGACACGGCATCATTACATTCATGATTTACACGTAGTTTGTAAAGATATATATGTAGCTAAAATGGTGTATCGCGTAGGTGTGTGATAGCAGCCTAATCCATGCGCTACACGCGAGTGCGTGTAGGATTTCCGTGTTCCAATTATAATATCTCTGCTTGGCAATGCTCCGCAGCCAAACTGTCACCAGAAGAGACATTTTTATCGATCCTTAGGTATTTATAGGCAATTTCTTTTCGATCGACTGTGGATGTATATGTCGCAAAATATACTGCTCGAAAATCACAGACTTTCTCCACTTTTTTTTTATCATTTCGCTCGACTCTATCGGAAGAAGCCGGATTTTCAATATCATAAACTGATTCTACTATCGACACGTTGACCGACTTTTCGGATATTGCGTCTTTTCCCCGTTTCCCGAAAGCAACCCGTTTCGTCAGAGAGAAAATGTCCATGATTTATGCTACGAGTTTTTCGCATAAGAAGTCATCCGGTTACGGGTTATTCATAAAATAAATTCAAAATTTAATGAGAGATTGAAGCAGTTTTTTATGAAAAATAAAATCAATTACTTATAGAAGAAGTATAAAGTCATAACCACTCTAGACAGTTTCGTAGCACTTCGGAGGTTTTTTATATTTTATAAAAGACGTATTTTTATAAACTTTAAAATAAAACATCAGAGATATTATTTTTTATGCAGCAATTGAAAATTAAAATAGAGTCAAATTATAAATTTATAACTTTTAGTCAAAAATCAGATCTCTGAAAAAATAGTTTTTCTATGATTTAAAAATCAAAATAATATTACTGATGACGTTATTTCAAATGAAAAAATATTTCTGTAGAAAAAATTTCAAACTATTACAGCTTCCTGCCCATTTTTGAAAAATGGTTTAACTTTAATAAATGATAGCATATTTTTTCGGGGAAAACACCCTCTACAACTCTACAGTTTCCAGTTTTGAAAGCATATTTTTCTATGGCTGAAATTGTCAAACAGTTTTTTTTTAAAGAAAACATTTTTTAACAAATAACAATAATTGAAGAGTATTTACTTACTTTCAAAATTGAAAACAGTAGAATTGCCGGAAATGTTTACCCGAAAAGATAAGCCTTGATTTATTCAAATTCAACCATTTCTGAACAATTGGTCAGAAGCGTCGGAAGGAAGCAATATCTTGTGAGATAAATGGCTAATGGCTTGATACCATCTCTAATTTGGGGAGCTGAAACGTCGAGTGAATGATAAGAGATCCACAAATGTAATTTTCAATCGGAAGTGAACTTCTTCATTTTAACGTAATGCCACGATATCGCCAGGTTTTATCTACAAGCTACTCAATATTTCTTCTCGTCTGATACGCTTTATCCTTCTCCTCCTGATCAAAGTAAATTATTCTTCGTGAATCATTTCTTTCTTGTAAATTTGAAGGAATATTTAAAGATTTATTATTTCCTCCTACTCCACACCACCAAAGTAAATTACTGTTCGTGAATGAAGAATTTCATTCTTGTAAATTTGAAGGAATATTTAAGGATTTCTCATTTCTATATTATTCAATTAACCGAAATAATATTTTAATGTAACAAAAATACAAAAAAAATTTCAAAAATTATATGATTAGGCTGAAAATTTCGTTATGTTAAAGGGCTCGAATTTGTTTATTTCCATGCAATAACCTACTGGATAGAGTAGGAAGTTTTTCTTGTTTTTAGGCAAAGAAAGACCAATTGAAAATTACGTGATATAAAAAATAACGTAAACTAAATGTCCCTAGACAAACAACATTCACCTAGCTGATTTTGACTTTCAAAAGTGAACTCTCAAGTTTCCTTTTTTCCCATTCCTTGTTCAGTTAGATTAAGCCTTTTTAGCAGGATTCTCTGCGTTATACGTTCATTTAGTTTGTCAAGTGTCGAAACTCGTAACTTAAAGATAAGGAGAGAAATAGAATAACCATGAGGGAAACAGAGAAGGGGAGGGTTCCGAGAGGTGGAAGCACGTGCAAGGGAAGCTAAAATCAAGATTAGTTCGTAACTCGTGTGAACTTAGATCAAACCGTAATACTCCAGGGTGTAACTTAGAGTTCCTAATTAAAGCCCCTCAATTTCCAAGTTACCGGTTGCTTTGACTTTGAAAAGAGGATCGTTACCAATCACTGCCCTCAGAAGGTAATTGATCTTACCACGCTACTTAGATGATATAATCTGCCTTTAACAATCTCTAAACACTTTGTATAAACAAGTATATGTATATTTTCTAGAGAAGAGCTAAGTTCAAAAAACAGAATTGAAATTATAAGAAAATTACAATAACATTTTCAATTCAAGTCACAAGAAATAAACAATTTCATAATTCAATAGCTGCACATTATGAGGGCGACCGCAAAAATTCACTTTCAAAATTTCGTGACATTTTTATTTGTCCGTGACTAATTTTTCATTTTTCCTGACAATTTAAAATTTGAATTTCTAAATTTTTTATTCATTATTTTCAGGGCTGCAACAGTCTAATTTACTTTTAAACAGTGAAAAGGGGACCTATTTATACCCAAAAAGTGACTAATAAATAATATTCAAAATAATAATTCATGTTACATTGAAAAGAATCAAAATAAATTGAAAAATTGAGAAAATCCAACAAATTCCATTGATTTCGATAAAATTTGATTGAGTTTATAAGAATTTAAGGGAAATGAAAGGAATTCAATGAAATTCTTAAAATGTCATGGTGAGTTGAAAAAAAATCAAGCGAATTGAAAACAATTAAAAAATGTGAAAAAATTCCTTGCATTCAGAAAACCATTGAAATCTACTAGAAATTTCTTGGAACCTTTTAAAATATTTTTCAACATCTCAAAAGAATTCAAGAAAACTCAGAAATAGGTATAGACCCGAATTCAGTAACAGTTAAACTCATGGGTTAATTTATTGACTGTGTGGCAGCCGTGATTACTCTTGACAGTTACTAAAAGTGCTTCTTACAGAAATTCCGTGACCTTTTCAAATTTTTTTTCAAAAATCCTGACTTTTCCCTGACCAACTAAATTCCCTGACTTCTCCCTGATTTCCAGATTTTCCCTAACCTGTGGCCACCACCCTGACAGCATTTTCAATTCCAACAATTTAAAATTTAATTTAGTACAAGATGGTGTGATGCGTGATCGAACTGAAGGATCCTTCAGGGTTTTGAAGACCCATATGGCGAGACTCGATTGCTCTCGATTGCGAGTACCCCTATAATTGAGAAAATTGATATCGTCGTCGATACAATAAACGCGTCATTACAAATTCATCCGTCCGTCCTGAATAATACCTATTCAAAATCCATGCTCTGAATACGAACGCAACTTTATTATTATTACCCTCTATTACCTCGAAAACACTTTCATTATCCCACTTTTAAAAAAGCAGAGGCGTAAAACTAAAGTATGAATAAAGAAATTATTATTATAAAAACATTAATACAGTATTAAATCTAATTAAATTCGTAACTGTAAACTGACCAATTTTTATTTAAAAAAAAATTAATTTAAAGTAATTTCGGATTGGAACTAAGAAATTCTGAAATTCTGACTTGTAACAGGTATTTTTGTTGTGAATTCCATTTTTATAAAGCAGAGCTACAATTCATTTCCAAAATTTCCCGTTCCGTGTCAAAAATAACCTTTTCCAAAGATAAAACGAAAATTCTTTTATGACATTCCCTTTCCATCTCAAAATGTAATTCTTTGCGGAAATTGCCTGTTCCAAGTATTTATTTAATAGCTCTTTTCGAAAATTCCTTGTTCCAAGTCAGGATAATTGTAATTATTTGCGTGAACTCAAAATTATACTACTTAACTGAAATTCTACGTCACAACTTAAAATTATAATTCTTTATATTTTTATTATTTATTCCCTGTCTCAAAGTCGAAATTATAATTCTTTACTGAAAACCCCTGTCCCAACTTAGAATTATAATTCTTTTAGAAAATTCACTGTTCCAAGTCAGAATTGTAATTCTTTTACAAAATTCCCTATCACAAATGAGAATTATGTTTGTTTTTTCACAAATTTCCTGTTTCAACTCAGAATGAGAGTAGTAAAATATACGAAACCACTTTTAATTTGCATATTAGTACATTCGAGAGAAAAATCCCGGTAACTGAATCACATTCACGGTCATTTCCCGATTTCCCGGTCAGGTAAACACCCTCATAATGAGAAAGTTTTTAGTCGTGCCGTAATAACTGTCACACCAAAATAATTCTGGCTTCTAGAACTAAATTTTCTGGACCCTACATTAATTATAAAATATTCGTTGGTGTTGGTGGATCGAATTTACACACACACACACAAGTGAAGTCGCGTATTTGCGGACCCTTTTTGGCTCCCTGGCGAGCAACAAAGCTGTGACCCCACTGTGAGCTCTTTCCTGCTTTGCATCTGAAATTCGCCTTTAACGCCCAGAATCGCAATTTTCATCGCGATCTGTCGAGGTCTCTGCAGGAACCGTGAATGTTGAAATTTTTAATGAAAGCTACCCTTTTAGCGAATCTGTGGTTCAGAATTTTCAGTTCATATCCATTTTCAAATATTTTTAACATCCGATTTTTTAAACCCCTTATGTAATAGGTCCATCTGCTCTCTGCCCGTCGCATTGTGCTACTACTTAAAAATCTTTTAAGGTATTAGAGTCATGAAAGTTCAGGGAGAAAATATTTTCTCTCTGTGTAGATAATTAGAGAGCGTATTAGCGCAACTGTGAAGTTAGCTGATGAGCGCCAACGGTTCTCCGCATGTGAGAGACGAGCTGTGCTCGTCAGCTAACTTCACACTTGCGCTAATCCGCTCTTTGTAGATAATTTAAGATCTGTATTTTCAAGAATAAGGAAATATTTCGCCATCTTAACGATCACCAATTAAATTAAGAGTGGTTTTAAACAAATTGAAAGATAGCAGGGCGGATTTCGTTTGTTTAATTTTAAATGCAATAAATGGCGATATTTCACGTCATTCGAAAGCCAATCAGGTTTTCAAGAACAATAATTGCGAGATTTCTGAGACATTTCGTTATATCACTTTTTTTTAGGGGACAAATAATTTGTAATACAAAAAGAAATTTCGATTAACTATTTATTTCTTAGGTTTATTTGTTTATTCTTTACAATCGTTTTAAATATTTAAAAAAATAAAGATCTAAAATAAAAAATCAACTTAAATTTCTACTGAAATCTTTAAAAACAAATTTATCACCTTAAAACCTTTCAAAACCCTTAAAAAGATTCACAATTTTGTTTCAAAATATTCAAAAATCTACATTTTGTTTAAAATTTGTTGAAACCTTTTCAAATTTTCAAATTATTTTTGAATCTTAATCCTGAAAAAATTGTCTTGAAATCTTCAGTATTCTTTTTCGAAATATTTTGAAATCTTAATCATAGTGTGGTAGCAAAAATTTAAGTACCGAATTTATTTCCCAATATTAAAAAAAATGTACAATTAAAGTTTGCTCTTTTATCAATAATGTTTAGAAACATTCATAAATAAATTTTATCATGAAATAAAATTACTTATTTAGAAACTTTGTTATACTAAATTTATAGTGTAGAAAACTGTTTTATTCATTATTATAACCTCATTTAATATGATACCATTTAAAATTTAAATTTTCTCTTTCAGAAATGAATGTTTAGGATTAAAACTTCTGACTTAGAAATAGCGATTTACAATATTCGAGAAAATTCCAAAGAAAAAACGGAAAACAGCCTCTTAAAGTCAGATTCACGCAGTATGCAACTAATCAGGTATTCAACAATAATTTTCGAGAATTTCGTTTCACCTATTTTTTTAGATGGGATAATAATCCATATAAAATTGTAATTCTGAGGTAAACAAATAGTCTCTTTGAACAAAATCTGATGTTTATGCGAGTAACAGAACGGCGCGGCGGAAGTGACAAATAACCGGAATTAAAATGAAATTGCGATAGCTGCTAGATAATTTTAGCAATTAATTTGGCTATTCAGTATTCAGTGCTAGACTATTCGATCCATCATGCTCCTTCTATATTGTGTGCCCTTCAATTAATGACGTTTCAGATACTATAACGAATCTAGTGCACTGTTCTTGGTCACGAATATCGTAGTTAGCTGCAGCAAGCATAGCATAGATATTAATGCGCTTGACATGGCTATTGATACGTCGATGAAACGTCATTAGCACGCCGTCAGATCCTATCTGCAGGCAGCTTCGAAATATGCATCAACCTCTGCAATATCCTTGCTTGCTTTGTCCCACCCTAGGGCCCCTAGGGTTCTATTAATTTCCTACCAATTACATCACATAGTCAGATATTTTCATTGTTCGATTGGAATACATCAATACACAACCGCGGTAACTATAATCTGTTTAGATATCAAAATTATTGACACTGATATCCAATTAGTACCTCTGACAGTTAAGTGTTTTCATTAAAAAATAACTGAACCTTATTTATTCACTAGCAGTAAATGCTACTATAAGCAATTTAAAAATCCATTATCAAACGAATTTTTAAATATAAGGCGTTCAGAATTTTTGAAACAATAATGAATAATTTTGAATTGAAAGCATTTGAAATTTAAAACTTATATATTTTTGAACGATTTGAATGATTTCAGATTGAAATTTCGAAAATACAATTTTAAAACAATTAAAATTGAGTATTTTCAGAGTAGAATTTCGAAAATTGGATCATTTAACATTCAAAGGAATTGAAATGGTATTATATCTAATTAAAAGCATTAAAAAATAAAAATTTCAAACTTTTGAATTTAAATAGTTTTCAATTCGACGCGATTGAAATTGGACAATTTGAAATTGAAAACTAAGTTGAATATTTCAAAGTAAAAGTTTCTGAAATTCTAGAATTTTAAATTGTTATTACATACAAAAATTATGATTTAACATTAAAACTGATGAAACAATTTTTTCTAAGATTAAAAAATAAATTTAGCGTCATTTTCACCGTTCAAAATGCAAACATTTTCAAGTATATGCCTTCAAAATTGAATTATTCTTAAAAAATGTTCAAATAAAAATTAATTTTTAATGGGAAACGTTAAACATGAAAAAATGTCTACTAGCGAACGTGGAAAATTTAACGAATAATCCGAACTTCGTTTAAAACTGAAAAAAATTTATTCACCAAGAATTATAACATAAACAACTTTTATACTAATACAAGGAGAACAACTTCATGTTGCTTTAAGTGAGAAAACAATTTTCTAAGATGTCAAACTGACGTATACTAATAAGCTGTCACATTGACATGGCAGAAAAAGTCATGAGACAAAAAACACGCGAAATGCGAGCGAAAAAATAGCAGCTTCAATGTGGACAAAGTCGACGAATGCTAAGGGGGAAACAATGACACCAAATACATGGGATAAAACTTTATTTTTGTAATATCTTCGTAATAAATAATAATTATCACTTTATTACTTCATTAAATATTTCTTAAAAATCAAAAACTAATTTTCAAATATACTTATATAGACAAAATTAGTTTTTACGAAGATATTAACAAAATAGTTCCAAAATAGACCAAATCCCCTGCACTTGATCCAATGTTTTCCCCTCAGCACTCAACGAATTGAAGTTAGCTGGTGGTCAAGTGAAAATACCTAATACTGCTATTAATTCTCTTCCATTTGAAACTGTCTACATTCTCTCTTTTTAAATTTTAAGTGAACCCAAAACCACTTAGAAGTTTCAACTACTCGATTTACAAAAATTGGACAACTCCTGATTAAGTTCGACCCAAAAGTGCTTGCACATCCAGTTTCTCTTTCGTACGTGTTTCAGAGATGCCCTCCGGTTATTTTAAGCCAAAGAAGAAAAAAATTGTACGAAGCGCACGGTTAGCCTCGATTAAGTTCAAACCAAAAGTGCTTACACATGCAGTTTCCCTTTTTACGTGTTTCGGGGATGTTCCTGGTTATTTTGAGCCAAGGAAGAAAAAAACGTACTAAGCGTTTTTGAGGGAAACGATTTTAATTTTAACGCAGGATATGAATAGTAGTTCATATTTCATAGTTTCGAATTGTTTCAATTTCTCTAATATATAAAAATGTACCATTGCCAGATTTTTATCTTTTGCATTTTATACATTAAAAAAAAATAAAAAATCGACTAAAACAGCATTTATTTTAACGAGCTACAATACTCGTTTTAAACATTTGTTTTTAGTTTTGTAATAATGTGAATAACATGTTCCATGAAATTCTTGAGGTTCCTGAGTATAAAATTTGAATTTAAAATGTGAGCAATTTGCATTTGTCGCGCTTTACATAAAAAAGTCAAACACTAAGGCTTTTTTAAGGGTTTTTAGCCCCCCCCCCGCCTATGTAACGCAGAATAACAGGCGCCTAATCTCCATACACCCCTCTGTGTTAGGTAACGCAGAAATTACAAGAAATTGTGTTCATGAAGATAATGAAACCAGTGATGAATCTCTTAAGATCAAAAGGTTTTTGTTCTGTAATATACATGGGGATATTTTATGCATCTGATGAGAGTTATGAAGCAAACAAAAAGAATATTACAGAGACAATGTCAGCATAAAATCATTGGGGTTTATTCTCATTATCTGAAAAAGTAATTTGATACCATCACAACAAAATGCAAGTTCAAAGGTTTCGTATTAAATTATATGTCATTCTCAAATCGAATTACCAAACGCAATAAAGGAAAAATTAATTGAACTTGTAATTTTAATTTTGTGCGTAGAAAATAAATCAATAAAAAGAATTGTAATTGTTAAAAAATGATTAAGGTATAAACAGATATGATCGATTCCACTTAAAATCATGCCGAGATCATGGATCTTTCAGTTTCCTCGATGAAATATTCTTAAATCTTTTAAAATAGAGATTTTGCCGAATAGACTTAGATTTAATAATTTAAACAAATATAAATGGTCGGGGTGTCCTCGAGTCAGAAACGTCTTTAAATCGATATTGGTCCCAATTTGAAGGCATCTTGACCCCATTTCCAGTAGTTTCAGTATTCCCAACAGTTTTTGTGTACCCCAGACCCCCTTACACCGGTTTTTGGAGGAGAGGTGGCGTTAGACTTTTTTTGGGGATGTATGCTTGTGAAGCCTCGTTCGGAGGGAGTCTTCCGTTTTATTCGCGTTATTAAGAAAAAGAATACATAAAGTAAGTTTTATAGAAATAAAAAACTCTAAATTTTCTATAGAAAAATCTCGATATCCCGAAAACAGTAAGAGAGCGACACTTTTTTCTTGCGCAGATTCGTGTTCAGCATAAAAAAAATACATAAAATATGTGAGTTTTAACAAAATCGAAGGTGATCGACCTTTTATGCAGTTTTACCCAATTTTTTGGTCTAAACCAGGTGCTTAAAATCACGGAGTACAGATATGCAAACTCAAACTAGACATGATATATACATTTTTTTTTAATTTTATTACTGCAGTTTACCACATCATAAATACATATTTATCTTTACTTGATGTATTTTTAAAATTGTTTCTTCACTTGTCATTGTTACCGGGTGGACGTCGCAATTGGTGCGCTTCATAAAACATACGATCACGGACTATACCATAAAGGCGATCATATTCGTCGAACTGTGGTTCACCACCATGAATTAGCTGTCCAGCAGGATTTCGAGGAACGTTTTCGGGGAGGTCTACGCGTCGCGGAGGACTCTGGGTTGGAGGAGGATTCTGGGGAGGAGAATTCTGGGGCGGTGGATTCTGGGGTGGCACATTCTGGGATGGCGGAAGATTTTTGAGTCGCTGACGATTTCTAGGTGGCGCAAGATCTTGGCGTAGCGAGGAGAAACCATTACTATGTTTTGACTGTTCACTTAATTCTGTAAGAACAAACAAATAATTCAAATGAATTTCAACCGTTGGAAGATTTCATACGATATTCGGATATACGTGAAAGTAAATAGTAATAACTTGTTTCTTTATGTTTATTTTCAATTTATCACCTGCACTTGATAAAAAACATACCTTTTCACTATTACTTAACTTAAAAGCGACTTCTTAAAATAAAAAATAGAAGGAAAAACTGACAGAAGCTTTCCTTTTCTAATTGTACAAGGTTGTTAAAAATTGACATGGTAACTGTACAAAATATTCTTTGAAATATTGATCACAATTACACAAATTCTTGCAAATGAAGCAAAAAAGTATTCCCTGAAATTTTGAGATCCAAAAAAACTTTAATGACTATTTCAGTTGGCCCTTTAATTACAAAAAACAATTAATACAGTGACAAAAATGAATTGTAAGGATTATATATATACTACTTACAAATATAACTCAGGAGTACCACAATGGTCAAGCGCATAGTACCAGTACCGATCCTCATTTTTTTCTGGACAGAGAAAACCGATTCTTCTACAATTTCGTGAAAAGTAACCAAAAAAAAATCACGAAAACGTTTAACTTGAACATATCCGAGCCATTATCTCGTTGATAACGAAAATAAAAAAATTGCATCAAAGAAAAATAAATACTAATAAAATGATTTGCAACCAAAAAACTTGGGCGGGTAATAAATTTACCTGATTTTTCGTCTTGAAAAGCTAACAATGTTGTCTGTGAAATGACGAAATAGGAGATTGTCATTCACTTCAATGACAAGAATGAGATTGTACTTGGAAGTACTAAAAAGTAATTTTAAATCACTCTAAATTTAAATTAATTATATTTCACTAAACACTAATGAAATTATAGTATTTCAGTTAGAGAAAAAGAATGTTACAGAAATGGGAAATGGTTCAATCAGACAAATTTACGTTGATTCAACAAAATGTTATATTACTCAAACCATTTTTTTGGTTGAATCTACCAAATATTCCACATGCCAAAAGTTTTCGTTGAAAAAATAATAAAATAAAATAATAATTCGTTGTGTCAGCAAAATATTTTTATGTCCATATATGAAAAAAGCACATTCTATCTTTGAACCAATAAAAAACTATAGGATAAGTTTCTGCTCCTTAGAAAAGTTTCCGCTTTAGGATTTTATAAAATTCAAAAATCGGAATTTGGGTATTCTGGTGTTCACTGTATTCATTCGTATTCGGAGAAATAAAAGTTCAGTATTTTCACGCTTATGAATTATACATAGGGGCATTATTTCTTAAATGTCCCAGCCTGAAAGTCGGACATGTCCGATCGAGGTCAAATTTGGGCTAAGTGTTACCCTACTGGATGGTTATTATTATTATTATTATTATTATTATTATTATTATAACATTAAGCAATTTCCTTTTCGGGGTAAGCGTGACTCACTCGGTGAGGAAGGGAATAATGTGAGGGAGGGGGTACAGATTTTTAGATTAATCTAGAATTCTTGTGTTATATATTTAAATAACACGTTCGTTCCGCAACACTGCTCCGAACCAGGTTGCTAATCAATCTCTCTAGCGATTACCCCAAGTGAAGAGCCTCAGAAAGTCATCATGTGAAGCTCCCCACTCGGGCCCTTTAGTGTCCAAGGTCTTTTTTTCAGGCGTAATTCACTCCACTGACACTCTTTTTATAAACTATTGGCGCCACACTTTTCTATCCTGGAATATCTCTTTATCTTCCTTCAGGTAATTTCAAAAAAAAAATATTTCCCTGTTTTGTCAAGTAGAAGCCGAGTTAGAGGGGGTGAAATTTTTAGTGGATACCCTCTGCTACGCGAATATTTGCTGCTTTGATAAGTAATTTTAAAAAATTTAGTCCATGAAGTAGTAAAGAAAAAAAAGTCATGAGAAAATAAAATTCAATAATTTAATTTACAACTCAGTCCCTCAACCCTGTAAAATGGTGAGAGCAGTTTTTTTAAAACCATATCAAAATATATTATGTGGAAAAGGTAGTTTGGAGAGACTCGGCGACGTGGGCATCTTTGCGACTTCAAGCGGCGCGCCGCGCCGCGTGCCATTGCGTCAAGAACTTTTGCGTAAAGTTTCTCAAAAATATGAAAAAAGGCTACTTTGATTTTTAAATATTTTATGGCAAAAAACGTCAGCTTTCTTCCTAGAATACTTCAAATAAAATAAAAAGTGCCGATCCACAAGGAAAAGTCGATTTTATAATTGACTTCGATGAATCAAGGTCAAATTTTAAAATTTTCAAAAAGTGCTTATGACCAATCGAAAGGTCGCAAAAAAATCTATTGAAAACACCCAGGCTACATTTTTTTAATTACTTATGAAAACAGCAAATATTCGCGCAGCAGAGGGTCTAATCCACTAAAAACTTCAAAATTTCACCCTCTCCAACTCGGCTACTATTTGACAAAACAGGAAAATATTTTTTGGTAAAATTACCATCCAGTAGGGCAACACTTAGCCTCAGTTTGAGCCCGAGCGGACATATACGATTTTTGGGTTGGAAAATTAGAGAAATAATGCACATAGGTATATAACTTGCTTGAATGCTAATGGAATATTTCTTTTACTGTAATCTTAAAAAATATTAATAAATGCATTCCTAGAAATATAAAAGTGCCCATAAATTATTATTTTTGTTCATCATTAAGGTTTTTTTTTAATTTAGGGTCATTTTCCATTTTTTTATTTATTTTTGAAACCCTATTAATGAAATAATTTATTGAACTGGAGTTTTTGAAAATATAAATGAATGCCAAATAATAACAAATATTGGGTGGATGTTTTTATTAAATTTTACCGAATGTATTGAAATTTGAATTTTCTACCAACGTTAGTTAAATCAGAAAATGTATTATGGCCTATTAGTCAGTTTGTTTGCTTATGTGTGAACCGTGATTTACGATGGCTTTGTAAAGCTCTCCACTTGGGGTGATTACTAATCAGCGACGGTGTTGTGGGGCGAGTATGTTTTTTGAATAGGCAATATGCGACTCTAGATTGATCTAAAATCTATCGCCTTTCCTACTTGAACGGCCCCTTGCGGGAAAAAGCCACGTCTAGCCATAGTCGGCGCGTACCACTTGCACCTGCGAGATAACGTGTGGCTCAGTGGTGCGACCCTCTTGTGGTCAGACGCTGTCCTCTCTTCACCGTCCGCGCTGGGGGTATTTCAGTGAATTAGAAGCCAATTCCGTAGATGCACCTGGTTAGGTCATATAAACTCATTCTAAATTTGAGTAGCCATTTCCATGAACGTTAATTTTTAGTTTTTTAATTTGCTGCCATGCTGTCTTTTTTTCCACAAATTAATCACTTAATTTTTTTAATTTAGAACTCGAAAATCGCGGCTTTTACAGTTTGAGGCTTTCTCGTCTTGAAAAATGAACTGTTGTTTGTGCAATTACGAAATACGAGATCGCTAATTACATTCACGACAAAAATAAGAATTTATATCAAAGTATTCCAAATAATTTTGAATCTCCCTAAATGCAAATCAGTGAAATTTCACTAATTACTAGTGAAATTCTTCTTATTCAAATAAATTAATCTGATAAATAGAAAAATTTTAATATGAGAACGCGATTCTGTAACACATTCAGGAAAAAAACTTTTTTCTTGAATAATCTGTTGATTCAACCAAATCGTTGTCTGAGGGTATTTTTAAATGACTGATAGAATCGAGGAAAATATAATGATTTTTAATTTTAATTTATTTTGTAAAAGATACTGAAGATTACTTAAGGAAAAAATAGATCGGGTTAAAATTGTATATTTAGCAATAGTTAATTGAATTTTTGTGTTTTTATATTTGTAGAGAAACAAGCTGCATTTCTTATTAAATCCTAATGATCAAGGGCAAATTTTATTCCTTCTAAGATTCCTTACAACAATATTAGGTTAATTCTTATATTAAAATTAAAATTATATAAGGAATAATTGGTGTCAAAAAAATAATGGTACGATTTCTAAATAATTTGTTTAAAATAAAAACTAACCAAATAAACTTGTACAGAATAGTTTGAAGACTAAAATCAGCTATTGGTCATTAGGATTGAATAAGAATTGCAGCTTTTACCAACAATTGAAAGTAAAACACAAAAATATAAATACCTTTTGCTAAATAAACAATTATAACCTTAACCATTTTTTCAAAAGTAAGCCTCAATTTCTTTTTCAAAATTTGCAGCAAGTAACAATAGATCTACTTTATTTTTATAAATCATTATAAAGCTTTGATGATTTCGAGATTGACTGTATTATTAAATCCTTAACTCATCGAAATTGGAATTACATAACTTTTCTTTATTTCTTGAATTTCTTCAGTAAAGTTTTACTGGTGCAAATTTAGAGAAACCCCTTAAATATGCAGTGTTAATTTCAAATCCTTAACTGTGCCTCTGCTCATTTAAAGTGTAGTGCGGCAGTAGCAAAACCAGCACTTTAAGGGTCAGGTTACCCTAAATGGAATTAAGCCAGTTTCGGACTGCTAGAGCGTGATCTCGAACACGTGTCCCACCTAACTCAATAAATCTCTTCCCTTTGTTTCTCGCTATAACGGCACGGCGGTCCAACAAAAAATCAATAGCACAACATTTCAATTTTTATTTAGAATAAAACAAAAATCCTTAAAATCATTTGAAATCACTTTAAATTATTTAAATCAACTGAAAATTCATTAGAAACTTTTACAATAACCTAAAATAAATCTTTTGAAATCCCTTGAAACTTTTTAAAGATCTTGTAGCAACTAGAAATTTTATAATTCCTTGGAATTTATGAAAATACCCTAAATTCTTCAAAATCCTTTAAAATCCCTTCAAATTATTGAAATCTATTAAAAGTTACTTGGAATATTGAAAAATGCCCTAAAATATTTCAAAAGAATTCAAGAAAAATCAATAGTGTTTAATGTATTTAACGAAAAATGACTAGTGATATTTTCATTTGAAAAAGTGACTATAGTGACTTTAGCTTTAGAAATTAATTTGAGAAAGAAAAGTGACTTATAGTGACTGTGTGACCGCCGAATTATTCTTGACAGTTATTTGTAGTGCTTCGTATAGAAATTACCTGACTTTTGAAATTTTTTTTCAAAATCCCTGATTTTTGCCCGATTTACAGGTTTTCCTTGACCTGCGGCCACCCTGTTGAAGGCTATTAATACAAAAAATTTTATAATTCAGATGGATTTAACCTTTGAGTATGAATGTGCGGTCTCGCAGACTGCACCATATGCTTCTGCTATTTGGGTCCCTTGCCCCCTGGCCTTTCACAAGGCTACCATTATTAGTAACTTATATTTTAGTTGTGCTTTCGAGAAGGTAAGTAGTCAACGTATGATCATGCGCCTAATTGGTGAGTAATATCAATTGAAAGCTCATAGGTGGTAAGTGAGGCCGCATGTCCACGGTAGCGTCAAAACTTGATATTCCTGTTTCAATTTGTTTCAAGGTATTTAAAACGCAAGATGTCACACAAAAATAAACTTGAGCTTGATGCGGGTACCTCAGAGTACGGAACGCGACCGCCCCAGAAAAATTGTACGTCCTTATTATCTTTCATTTGAGCAAAAAGTGACAAAATAGTATGGAACGTGCGGTCTCCCAGACCGCACCATACTTCTGATATGTGGGTCCCTCCTCCCACTGGCGAAAGATTATTATTAATAAAATTTGATAAAATTTATTAATTTCTTACTTATTCCAATGTCCTTCCATATACTGGTACAAGTTAGATAACAAAAACTTCTTTACTTATTTAATGAGATATAAGTATACACAGTGGTATGTTGGATGTCGGGTCCATGTCAGTGCAAAAATGAAATTACGTCCACACTTAAAGGTTAAATTTGAAAGCAATTTAATTTAACCGGTTTGAAATTCAGATGCTCAAAAAATGGAGACAGAATTGTTGAATGCCTGAAGCCAGTATTGGAAAATCGACTCTTCAGCGAATTTTAAGTGAAAACAAGGAGGATTCTCTCTGCGAATGTCTAAGAGGACTCTGCTTAAAGTTTCCTGAAACTTTGTACTGGAAACTCAGGAAAGTGATCTTCCAGTGGACAAGGAAAGAGGAAAAACAACCAGGTAAAGATGAAGCTTGAGGAAGAAAATAAGAGGAGAGTTAAGAGGTTTACGTGAGATAGTATCTGCTAAAAATTTAGAGTCTAAGAAGTGTAACAAAAGTCTTATCGAAGCACGTAACGCTAATTACCCAGAAGATAATTAAGCTCGAATTGCCGCAGAAAGAAAAGTGGAGATTAAGAGGCGGGAGGAATTCCTTTATGCGAAGTGTTCACTGATTTCAATCGACCGTTCCATTTTCAATCTGCGAATTATTGAAATTCGTAAGATTATGCACTTTTAATTAGCGACGAACTGATAGAATTCGGATTAGCAAAAATTAGGAATCGGCTTTCAGATATTCAAACCTGGAAATTCAATTATGAGGGAATGTAAATTTTAAAGAAACGAGATCCGATTTTTCTCTCAAGGTCTTTTCCTGAATTATTGCATATAATGTATTTAATAAGTAACAGTTAATAATAAGTTTAATATCAAGTATAATAGTTGGTTTGATATATGTTTAAAGTCAAATTTGTAGCCATTTTTTTTCTGGACAAATGTATCTCAAAAATTAGGTACTTACCTCGGAATGAGCTGAAATAGACGATTAATGATTAAAAGATATTTCCGATTTCGATTTATTAATATTAATGATTTTTCAATCGAGAGTATGGAGGTATATACAGACTCAGTTCCTGGAAATTCATTAACTGGATCGATGGTTAGAAACGTGGAAACTAATCATGGTATCAAGGTTCCTCAGGGCTTCCAACTAATACTTGAGGTTTCTTCGAAGGCTTTACGTGCCAGTTAAATAAATTACAAATCATTCCAAAATGCTAAATCAGGAGTTTTACAGGTTTCAATTACTCTCTGAGTAAACAATTACTTTTCTTAGATAATTTTTTATATTATCTATCAATACTCGGTAAGTTACTGAAATAAAAAGTACTCAGTGTGGCCGCAATACTTAATTTTCAAAATTTCCTGACTTTGCCTTAATTTTTCATTTTCCCCGGCCATCAATACTTAATGATCAAAATTTTAATCTTGCAACATTTTTAATATTGAATCTTTTATAAATGAAATAAAGCAATTTTAAATTGATTCATTTAAAAATTACTATTCTCAGGGTTGCCACAGCCAAATTTCCTTTCCAAACGTGACCTATTTAAACCCAAAAAGTGAGTAGTATCAAGTGAATTTAGAAGAATACAAGTGATTTAGACAAAATCAAGAGAATTCGAAAGAATTTAAAGGAATTCGAAATAATTTAAAAGAAGATAAATTATTAAGAATTCAGGATGAATTCAAATGAATTGCAAAAAATATTTCAAAATCTATTAAAACCTTTAAAAAACCCTACGAAATCCCTTACTTCTTTTGACAAATATGATGATATTTCCTAAAATCCTGGGCAATTAATTAAAATACCTATAGAGATTTTAAAATCCATTTAAACCCCTTCAAATGATTAAAATCAATAAAAAATTTCCTAAAATATTTCAAATCTTTTAAAATCTTTCAAAATCGCTTAAAACTTCTTAAAGCTCTTGAGAATGTCTTGGAATCCTTAAATCTTTCCAATTGTTTAAAATCTTTGGCAATACTTTGAATTATTTAAAAATCTTTGAAATTCTACAAAATCCCGAAATTTTTCTAAATAAATTTGTTGAAATCAATTAAAATATTATAAAATCCCGTAAAATTAGATGAAATCTTATATTTCCAGAAATCCTTGAAAATTAATTAAAAATCCTTAAGAGTTTATAAAATCCCTCAGAATCTTTTAAAATATCCTAACATATTACAGTTCCTATAAAATTGTTCCACATCTTCCGAAATTCAAGGAATTCTTTAAAACTCAACGAAAATTTTGCTAGATCCTTTAAAATCATTCAAATGCTTGTAAATTCCTTGAACATTTTTGAATCTCTTGAAAATGCCTCGAAATCCTTTAAAATACCCTAAGATATTTCAAATCCTCTGAAATCTTTTGCAATCCCTTGAAACTTTTTAAAGCTCTTTACAATTCTAATGTAGTTAAAAAAATTCCTAAAATCTTTAAAATCCTTTGCAATACCTTCCAATTATTCAAATCTATTAAAAATTCCTTGGAATCTTTTAAAATGCATTACATATTTCAAATTCTTTAAAACTTTTTAAAGCTCTTGAAAATTCATTGGAATTTTTAAAATACCCAAAACTCTTTAAAATCCTTTGAAGTCCCTTTAAATTATTGAAATCTATTCAAAACTTCTTGAAATCTTTTAAAATACCCTAAAAGATTTCAAATTGTTTTTCAATTTAGAAATAGGTAATAGGTAAAGACCTGAATTGAATTCTGACAATATAGAATTTATCTTAAAAAAGTAACTATAGTTATTTTACCTTTAAAAAGTGCCTACAGTGACTTGATCATAAAAAGTGGCTATAACAATTTTATCTTAAAAAAGTCACCAAAATGTGATTTGAGATAAAAAAGTCACATGTTTGACAGTCCTGATTATTCCTGGCAGTTACTTAAAGTTCTTCTCACAGAAATTCTCTGACATTTGCCATTTTATTTTCAAAATCCCTGACTTTTACCAGACTTTCCCGACTTACAAAATTCCCTGACTTCCCTGATTTCCACGTTTTAGACTAGTCTGAATAAAGAAAAAACCAAAAATATTTGTTATACTTGGAATAAATTATTCCCCTCCTCCGCTCTTTTGCATATCAAACTTCATAAAAAGAAGGCACATAATGAAAGTTTTTGCTTTCCAATTATGAAAATTCAAAACCCGCAATTAATTTGCAATACCGAGTGCCGACTTTTTAAAATAAAAATATAATTTAATGAGAATGATTTTATCAAACAATTTTTTTTTGATGAACCTCACTAAAACCAGTCACCACAAGGGACGATAACAGTCAGAAAGAGGACGAGAAGAATCTGAATCTCGTAATTTCCCAAGAAGATATGCACGAAAGAAACTCTCCTTCGACGCTCTGCCTTGTAAAGTAAATGCTTAAGCGGTGATAAATAAAAGGATACATTTCCTGGAAGAAGTCCAGATGTGGCGGCTGCAAAATATCCAACGCAGAAAGCACCTGAAATAAGAGAAGACGTATTTAAGTCTTCTTCTTGACCTCCTTTATAAGGTTAAAAATAGATAAAAAGGACAAACGGGCTAAGAAGCTCTTATTGACCAGGTGAAATTTTGAGTTTTTCAAGAATTATTTATCATATTAGTTTGATCGCATCCATTTCAATTAGGCAAGTTCTACACTTCATATGTCGCAGAATATCTTAGACGAAATATTTTGTTTTTGACAGGAAATTAGATGACACGTATTATTCCGATTTGAGCAAAAAAATTTGGACGGAGATACTAGTATTTGAATTTTGACGTCTATTTAGAAAAAAAAAACACAAAATTTTTATTTAACCATCTACAGTTTTTGACACAATTCATACATTACAATTTTATTTTCGAATCCTGTTGGAGTCGGAAACTTGGAAAAAGGTTCAAAATTAGTAGAGTGGCGACGATTCTTTTTAAAATATAAAAAGTAAATTTTAACAAAAAACCCACACTTATATTTTTGGCTATTTTTTGTTTAATTTAGGCTTCTATAAGAAAGACATCCTATGAGTTTTAAGCAGACTAAGCGATTTTTGTGCACAAGAGATTTTTTTTCATATTTCTCGGAAACAAAAAATGTTCTCGGCCTCAAAAATGATAAAACCCGTATAAAATTGATAGGATGACTTTGCAGAAAATCTTTCTGAATATTGCAAAAATTAAAAAAGGTTGAATGAATATTGCAGAAATAAAATCCTGTACAAGAAAAAAAAAGTTTTCTTTTAAGAAAGATGGTCTTGTTTCAAACCAAAAACAATTTAAATAACTTAAACATTTCAAAAAGCTCCCGGTTTCATACATTCTTAAAAATAAAAGTATGTAAGTGAAAAAATCTATTTGAAAGTAATCCAATCGTTGGCTTTAAAAACTAAAAAAGGTTAAAAAATGAAATAAAAGAAAATAACTAAAAAATTAAAAATATGAGAAAAATCTCGGTTTTCGTGTTCTTTACAATTATATAAATAAAAACATATTTTTAATAATTAAATAAGTGAACAAATAACTATTAAAAACTAAAACAGTTTAAAAAAATAAATAAATAAAAAATTCAAAGATTGGAATCCAGGTTTCGTGTTATTTACCATTACATAATTAAAAACATCTTTTTTAAAAGTAACTTAAATAAAAAAATGAAAAGATAAAAAAACTAAAGAAGGAGAATAAGGAAGCAGTTTTGCGGGATAGTCACAATTTTTAGATTGGTAGTGGTAAGAGGAAATGGAAGCCCAGTGCAAAGTCGCAAGCGTTTAGGAGTAAGAATAGTAATTAAGACGATAAGCAAATAGTTGATAAAGTAGTATATAAGCTTTTTTGTAAGAACACATGTAATCGTTATACAAAGTCTTTTAAACTCGTAAAAGGGAAAGAGTATAAACAAAATAAAGTAAATTATTATTTTTTTTAATTGTATAAAATCTCAAGTAATAATTTAGAAAATTCCCAAATGTTGGCAATCCTATTTCATAAGGGGACGTTTACCTCATTTGAAACGAATTCGATCCTTTATCATTTATTATTATGAATATAAATTTAAAAATATTTTAATATTAATTATTATATGAAATAATAAATCTGCAAAAAAACATTTTGAAATTAAATACAATATATATACAAATATAGTACACAGTAATACAGTACGTAGTGTAGAAATAAAAAATAAATAAAATTACCCTAATTCAATTAAAGGGAAATCAGTCACCAAAGATTAATATAAAAAAAACTATAATTTGATGAGTCCAAATATTTACTAATTAGATAACGGGGGTAATTGCTTGGGCAAAATATTTGAATTTATATAGGGCTGTATTTATTAACTAAAGAATAACATGATTGAGTAAAATTTAAACTTTATTGAAATAATGAGAAGGCATTATTCTTGTAAACACAACAGCCAATTTTTCAAAGTTTCAGAACTGCGTTTCAATTTCTCATGACTTATCATTGAAATGATTTCTTGTATAATAAATAAATAAAATATCTTTAGCAGGACTTTTCAAAAAGTACTTCCACAATTTTGAATACGAAAATCTAAATTTATATTAGTAAAAATCTGACTGATTAAATTAATCAAGCTTGCTTTGACTGAAATCAGTCGATATTGTTAACTGAATTAAACAGTCACTTGAAATTACTGATTTTGCGTCAATAAAAGTGACTGATTTGTTTGCTATAATAAAATAGTAAAATTAGTTCTCAATTAAAATTCTGCATTGAATTCCCAAATCATAATAAATTATCCAACTTAACCATAATTAAATTCTAATACATTGAAGGTAACGGTTCATATAAATAAAAATAACTGATTTTATTAGTGAAAGTTACTGTTTAAACCATTCGGAATGACTGGAAACTTAACTGCTATACTTTTTGTTGATAACTGATATTTTTTGGTAGAAAAAAATTATTTGCTTGAAAATTCGTCTTTTTGGTAGAAAATAATTCTTTTTGGATGAAAATCCTTTTTCTTATAATTTTGAGAATTAAAATTTAAAATATTCCATGTTTGAATAAAAATCGACCTTCTTTTAGTTAATAATTCAGCGCAAGATTCAGGCAAGATTGAACCATTTGCTTGAAAATATATCTATTTTTTCGAAGTTTTTTTTTTTTTTTTTAATTAATCTTTTTTAGTTGAAAGTACACCATTTTGGTTGAAAACTCTTGTACCGTGTTGAAAATTCGACTTTTTTATAGAAAATTATTCTCTGTGGAAAATTCATCTTTTATATTTGAAAGTTTTGTTGAGGATCCATCATTTTGGTTAAATATTATTCTCCTTTGTTCAAAATTAAACGATTTGATAAAAAATTAGTTTTTCTTGTTGAAAATTAATTTGATTAATTGAACATTTAACTACTCCATTTGCGGTTAAAAATTGACCTTTTTTAGATGCAAATTCAACAGATTAGATCATTGAAAATTATTGATTTCATCAGTGAGTCAAATTGACTAAAGTATCAGTCACTTTTGACTGAAACTTTAGAGTGATTGTTTTTATTTGGCTTCAAAGACTTTAAACTGCATTTTTCTCGGTTTAACCCTTGTGTGCACACCCAACTTTATCCACATTCATAAACACCCAGTATACCCGGGTATCCACCTCCCTTTTTTATTTTTTAAAATAATTATGCAATTTAAATCATTTCCTTGTCGTTTATCCCAATAAATAAATATCAAAAGTTAGTGCCAATACACAAAATACTTTAAAAGACACAAAACAACAAAACCCATAAACACAGAATGTATAACGATTGAGGAATAATTAATTAGTAATTAAATTATTATCAATTCTGTTATCACTCAATACATTTCACGTGCATGAATCAAACAACTTGATAATAAATTAATAATCCACTCAAAGTTGCATTTTTTATGATCATGGATATCCGCATATCCAGGCTGTGTCCGCGACGTATGTAGATTTTGAATTCGATTATTTTTGCAAAACAAATCCCTAAATCTATTCTAAAAACATCATTTTCTTAGAATTGAGCTAAATAACGATGATTCGGAGGCCCAAGCGAAATATTAATTTTTACTCCACTGACATGTAAAAAAGGAACCGTGGTGGATACCCGGGTATTCGGGTGTGCACGCAAGGGTTAAAATCGACTAATCAAGCAATTGAACAATCAAATCTCTTGAAGTTCCTCTGCAGAATGGCCCACATGTCGATACTTCAAGTTCGAGAATGTAAGGATTTTAGGATTAAAAAATTTGTCAACATATTGCCAGGGCCGATGAAAAACGCGATAAGTTAGTTCTCGAGGAATGCGACCGTAGAAACTTGAAGTCTTACATCTTTGTGGACCATTCAGTGGACCGATGCGATGCGATGCCGTGTCTCAAAGAGAGCGTATCGAGGTCGTGTCTTCTCTCAGCAGGTGTTAACTACTTGGAGAAGGGACTCATACATCGAGGGAGAATAACACGTTTACTGAATCTACGACTTAAATTTTACATTTTAAAACACGAGAACACATGGCAAATTACTTTCTTTTCAGCAATGGCAAATAAATATTCAAACTGTGGGAAATAGAATAGATGCGGCGAAAAGAAGAAGATAACAAATTGAGCAACGGGAAGTGTCTTAAGAAGTCTTACAAAATCAAAAACTAAACTTCCATTCCTCAACGTTTATATACAATTATACATCTAGAAAACGAACAATCGCGATTTTTTTTTGTCTCGCGCAATTTTCAAATTAAAATATAAAACTAATATTAATGAAAAAATGTTGTATTTCATAATACCTGTTATATGAAATGATTGAAAATAAAAGCAAGAACAATCATTTTTAATTTTAATAATTGTTTTAATAATTGAGGAAAATGAATGTCTTAATTTTTGCCCTTTTTTGTCTTTTTTTTTATAAAAATCGCCAATATCCGGTGAAAAATGTCATCATAACATAAAGTTATTCCAAAATTGTAAATCTGCTATGATATATATATATACTCATTTTCGGTGCGAAACTCGAGCATAAATTACAATTTTTGACAACATTCTTATTTTCTTCGAAATTGAATGATTTTTTATTAAAAGTACCATTTTTCACTATAAAATGGAAAAATTGTACAAAAATTACCAAGTTAATGACTTTGAAAAATAATGATAATCGGAAAAACCTTATGATTTTTTAAATAAAAAATAAAACTTTTCCATGAAAAACACTGACATAACATAGGAAAAAATTGTTCAAAATTGTAAATCTTCTCTGAAATTTAATGATTTTTGTTTAAAATAACGAATTTGTACTGAAAAAATATTAACATAACTTTAAATTGTACTAAGATTATTAAAAGATTCTAAATCTGGTTCAAATAATAACTTTTATTTGAAGTTCAGAAATTATTAATCTACTTTGAAGTCAAATGATTCCTGCATTAAAATTTTGAATTCCGACAAAAAACAAACACACAATCAGAAATTTGTCAAGCTTGTGAATTTTATTACTTCAAACAAAAAATATTGGATTTAAATCTAATGATTTTTAATTTAAAAATACAACTTCCAAATGAAACATACCAACGTACACTTAATATATCAAAAAATTGTAAGCATTTCAAATATAACAATTTTTTATTATAAATAACAATAAGCTCCAACAAAAAATTACATAATTCAAAATTGTTAAAAGATTTTAAATCTTGTCCAAATTATAATGATTTTTGTTTGAAAATGCCAATTTTCGATGTGAAATTCCAACATAACCTAAAATTGTTAAAAAATTATGAATCTACTTTGAAATCTAATGATTTCTTAATAAAAGTTTCAATTTCCGACAAAAAAAAACTAATACAATCCAAAATTGTTCAACCTTGTACATTTTATTATTTTAAACAAGAATCATTGGATTCAAATCTGATGAATCTTTTTTTTAATACCGATTTCAGGTGAAACACATCAACTAAAGTTGTTGAAAAATTGTAAATATTTTTTGAAATCTACTTTTTTTTTATTTTAAAATAACCGTTTTCTTGTTAAAAATGTTAATATAAGGTGAAAATATACCAAAATTGCAAATCTTGTTCTAACTATAATGATTTTCGTTTTATTTTTTTGAATTAAAAATACCAATTTCCGACGAAAAACATCAGCATAACCCAAAATTGTTAAAATATTCTAAATCTTGTTCAAATTATAATTATTTTTGTTTTAAAATAGTAATTTTGAGTAAAAAACGCTAACGTAACCTACAATTTAAAAGAATGAAACTAAAATCTAATGGTTTTTCTTTAAAAAACGTTAAACGGCAAAAAAGCTAACAAAACCGAATCACGTTAATTATTGAAACAAATTTTATCTTTAAAATCTAATAACTTTTGATTAAAAATACCCATTTGCGGTGTATAATGCTAACATAAACTAAAATTGTTGAAAATTCGAAACTTTATGATTTTATATTAAAATTTAAAAAAATATACTGATTACCAGCGAAAAGCACGAACATAAAACATCTATAATATTTAAAATAATTTAATGAATAATTTAAAAGTGTTAATTGAAGCCCGCAAGAGCATTAAAAAGCACAAATGTTTCCCAATTCGCAAAAGGTTTTCTATGATATTTTTTTATTTAAAGGAAAGATTCGTATATTTAATTTGTTAAATGTCAAATTAAAGATGAATATTCTATTATAGTTCAACTTTGATCAATCGATTAAACTGCGCTTCGAAGAAACATTCATTCTTTTCATTTTTTGAACAGGTTACAAGCCCAGAATAATTTTAATGAACCAATGTTAAAAAATGTAGGAAAATTATTTCATTTAAGACGTCAATGCTTGATTGTTAAGTTCCAAGATTAAGTTATAATTTCACAATAATTATATGTATTAAAGGAATTTAGAGAATAATTACTCACGTTTTCATGTTTGAAGAAGCAGAGCATCTTTAACTCCCGGAAGACCCTTTTACTGCTGACCAGACTTTGAAAGACATTCGGTAATTTCTTCAGGGCTACTCTCCTACCATCTCTGGGATCCGTCACAGCCCTGAAAGCAAAAAAAAAAGAAATTGTTACTAACTTGTGGTCTTTCAGGAAAAAAGTAACAAAAAATAGCTCTTCAGATAAAGATAAATAAGCTTCAAACTAAAGTTTGATTAGAACACTCTTGCTACAACATTTTGAATCATTGCAGGGGTCACAGTGACTTTTGTTTTTCTAAAATAGAGGAATAGATGATTTTTTTAAGAAATTTGTTTTATTATAAAAGAAGGATAAGTAAACTGGCAGATTGCCATAAAGCTGACCACGTTAAGTAAAGAATAATTTGTTTGAAACAGTTGAGTTATTTAGGTAATAAATAAAATTCTTCTGGCGGTTATGGCTACATTAGTAGTTAGGACTAGATTAGGATTAAATTCCGTGACCTTCCTTCAGCTCAAAAAAGAATTGCTTCTCGAAATAGCAAATTCCACGAAATATAAAAATTAAATTTCAACAATGAATCTGCTAATCCTGAAATTTTTAAGCCTACAGTTATTTAAAGGCGCATTATTATATCTATAAAATTTAAAAATATTCGAAACATTCTTCTAATGAACGTAAAAGAATGTTTCATTAGAGACATAATTCAATGCTTTGTGAAAGATCTAAGTTTATATTTTTTATACTGTACACTATAAGCTCTTAGAAAATCTAACCTCGAAATGTGGAACGAGTGCGAGTGCTAATTAATAGAAATCGTCGTTTAACAGTGAGGGAGCTAGAGGTCCTTCAACACGTCGACACACCTACTCATTCATCGCAGCTTATTCAGCAATTTCTGGCGAACCATGGCCTTACAAAACTTCGGCAGCCCCTATACAGTCTTGATCTGGCTCCCTGTGCGTTCTGGCTGTTTCCCAAATTCAAGTATCCTCTAAAAGGAAAACGATTTCAAGAAGTAGAGGGGAAACAACAGAATGCGACAAATCAGCTATTGGCTATTCCGAAAGGTGAGTTTAAGTAGTGTTTCCAAAAGTGAGAGGATCGCTGAAAGAAGGTTGCGATTTGACCAGAATTAACTCTTACATCTGGAACACCGCAAGGACGGATACTTTACGGACATACCTCGTAGAGGACAATTTTCAAAAATAGTATACTATAGAGGACCTTTCTTCAAAGTCAAAATAGAGAACATAGAAAACCAGATGTGATCCCTGTCATTGACCCAATTAATTTTCTGCAAATTCAAAAGATTAGATATTAATCATTGAATTAGGTCAATGAAAATGGGACGTAACAGATTAAGAACTATAAATTTGGAAAAGAGAATTCTAATTATGCTGGAGACTCATTAACTCATTATCCAATTTCTTAAACCTAATTTAAAGTTCCTTTTTTTAATTTCCTACAAGTTCCAAGAGGACTCTCGAGAGTAGAAAGGATCCTTGCTTAAATATTTTGATATTACAAAGTTTACTCACACGAGTGCTCTAACTTTACCTGCTCTGGATAGTGAACAGTTAAGACCCGTCTTTTGTCTCACTAGAGACTAGAGTATTTAAGTAAACGACTCGTGCAGTAGGTCGATAATCGAGCTAATAATGACTGCGACCTGATAAGGCTCGGTTTTGTTTTATGTGTCACATCACAGACAATGCTTCTGCCCGTTCATTGTTCAGAGTTCCCTTGCGCAACAGTCCGGACGAATTAAACAGAAACTGTGAAAATAATACAAACAATATACCTAAAAATATCGAAAAATGACTACTTTCTTGTACAAATGTGATAAAATTGGAACGTCTGGAGGGTGTCTACTAATTTTCGCCGACCAAATTTCCGTTTTCTCCCAATTGGAAATATCAAATATAGAATGAACTATCAAATTGGATCAACGGAAATATAAAAAAATCACGAATAAAGCGCATTTATGTTTGTAATTGTAATTCGTGTTGTCGAGTAAAAATAAATGTTTTCTTTTGTTATGTAAAATTGTCTCTAATGAGCCGAAAAGGAGGTAGCTTTTGAGATCTAATTTTGATTTGTGACTTCTTTAATACTCTAACTTAGGTGCATAAAATAATTCATAAGAAAGCAGATTTCATTTCGATCTTAAATGAATTTTAAAATAGACACTAAACTCAAGATTCGTTCCAATTGTCAGGATTTGTGTATCAATATTTTTAAGAGTTCTTTCAATGTAGAACAAACAATTTGTTACCTCAATTTGTCTAAAGAAATCTATTCTTATTTAAATATTGTATCAATTATGTTTTTGAATATTAGCAATTTTAGAAATGTGTGATTTTTTAAATTATTTCTTTTCCTATTTGCAAAATGTAATAATCTGAATATATTGGTTCAGATTCAATCACAAACGAGAACGTTAAAAAATTGCTATCCTCTTGAAACCTTTCAAAATTCTTTAAATGCTTCTAAACTTTGCTTTGAAATCGTCAAAGATCCACATTTTGTTAAACAAATTTTTTAAATCTTTTCTAATTAAAATTATTTTTTCAATCTGTTCAACATTTTTAAACCTTCTAGATATCTTTTAAAATTATTTTAATTTTTCCTAAAATTTACAAAAAATCTGCATAAATAAAAAAAATTTCGTAAAATCTTCCAGCTTACTTTTTGAAAATTTGGGAAATGTTTTGAAATGTTTTTAAATATTTTCTTAAAATTAATTTAAAAAAATAAAAAACCCATTTGCAATTTTCCCATAAATCTTAAGAAATTTTCTTTTTATTCCCTTGGAGCCTATGAAAATTCTTAAAAGCTTCTGAACTTTTTATTCAAAATCTTTAAAGATCCAAACTTTGTTTAAAATTTTTTTTTAATATTTTAAAAACATCTAAATATCTTTTTAAATTATTCAAATTTCTCCTAAATTTAAAAACAAAATCTGCATAAACTTCTAAACCTTCTACATATCTTTCAAGATTATTTGTATTTTTCCTCTAGTTTAAAAAAATTCTTCACGATTAAAAAATTGTAAGATCTTCTGGATAATTTACTGCAAATTTTGTAAATAGTTTAAAAAAATTTCTTTAAATTAAATTTTTTAAATAAAAAAACATTAAGAAATTTTCCAGAAATCTTAAGCATTTCTTTATTTTCATGAAATCTTACAAAATTTTTAGAAGCTTCTGAACTTTTTGTTCGAACTCTTAAAAAATCTACATTATGTTTCAGATGTTTGTAAATCTTTTCAAGTTTGCAATTATTTTTAAATCTTTTTAAAACTTCTAAATATCTGTTAAATCTATTTGATTTTTTCTAAAATTTTGTAATCTTGCAAAATTAAAAATTTTTGCTTTAAAATCTTCTACATTCGCTTTCGAAATTTGAGGTAATTATTTGTAACGTTTTGAAATCTTTTTCAATTTTCTCCTAAAATTCATTTTTCAAAATAAAAAATCATTTTAAATTTTTTTCAGGAATCTTAAAAAAAAATTTCGTAATTTAAAAAATCTACATGTATTCAAATCTTCTCAATATTTAAATCTTTTCGAATCTTTTCAAAACTTCTAAAATGTCTGAAGTGTCTTAAAATATTCCAGAATGTTTTTCGACATATTTTGAAATCTTCAAAACTTAAAATTAATTCTTTAACATAAAATCTAAATCATTTCAAATTTTCCCAGAAATTTTATTGTCGGTATCGGTAATTTTTTCTCACCGATACCGACAGTGCATACTGTATCAACTTCGTAAATAAGATATTCTAAGTTTTTGTCCATAATTTCATTTTTCTCGTCTCTTTAAAAGTGAGAACAAATTTACATGTTACAGAATGATAGCAAAATATTAAGAACAGAATCATTTCTCATGATTAAGAAATCATTTATAATTGAAATTTTGTCTTTTATTAACAATGTGTAGAAACATTTAGAAATAAATTTTATCACAAAATAAAATTATTTATTTGGAAATTTTTATTTACAAAATTGATGGTGTTCACATTTCAGATAAAAAGATTCAAACAATTTTAAATTTGTATTGTTTTAGCGTTGTGAAGTATAGCTCTTGACAGTTTGAATATATATTGAACAACGGTAAAAAATTGTATGTTCATGTTCATTAAAAAAAATTTTAATCCCACAGAAATTCCAAATTTGAATAAATCTTGGAATTAATCATATATCACAAGATGCTAATAAAAAAAGTCTATACTTTACAAGACTAGACATTTTTTCATTTTCAAATCTTGATATTTAAGATTTTGATCTCCTACTTATGAACATAAATCATTTTATCATGTATGAACAAAATTTTAAAAAATCTGGATATCTAGAATGTAAAAACATTCGAATTCAAATGCAATGCTTATTAAAACACATTTAAAAAGTGGTATCTTCCATACGTAAGAAATACTATGAACACAAAACTTCTATTATTTATACTTTAATACTGGTTATTATTTTTATTTTTATATTAGTTTTCTATTCTTGTTGAAATATGGATCAATTTTTAAAGCACTTTAGAAAAGAGCGAAATGTCTGTATATAGCTTTCCGATTGAACCCAAATTTCAATTGCAATTTCAGTTGGAGTTTTCGTAACAAGAAACGAAATTCATTTCAAATTTCATCCTGAAGGAAAATTTAATTTACGTGGTCCAAGTCGCTTTTACCAAACAAAGAGACGAGTAGCGACCAGAATATGCAATTTACATAAACTCGCATTGTCCGGCAGCAATAAATACGAATGCACATGTACCAAGCGTAGACATTTAGTGGTAAAGGACTGTCGTCGTTGGAATTATGCTCTCAGGCATTAGTTCCAGTTTCAACGGTTTCGAACGCTGAGATAACTATAATAATTTATATTCATTAAGAATCCCCAGATGAATCCGTAGCAATACAAAAAAAGTTATTATAAATATTAGTTGCTAATAAATTCGTGCCGAGTTGTTTACTAATTAGTTGACAGTAATTCAGATTAATATTGTCACTAATTCACTTTAATAAGGATTTTTTGTAGTAAAGTGATTTGAATTAGAAAAAAAATTCTTTTCTCATAATGCATATGATTATATGAGTTTTTGAGGCAATTAAGGTGGCCGCAAAACTTCATTTCAAAAATTCCCTAACAAAACCTGATCAATTTTTCAAGACCAGCACTTTTTCCTTGTAAAATTTTTAACGCCGAATATTTTACAAACGGAATAAAACAATTTTGTATTAAAATTAAAGAATTTTAATTTACTTATTTATTTCAACCAAAAAATGATGAAATTTCTGCCATAAAAGACAACTTTTATAGGTACATTTTTAATAAAATACCTACATTTATGACAAAATAGTTGAATTTTTAACCAAATTGTTGAACTGTCAATCTAAAAAGATGAATTTTCAATCCATGAGGACGAATTTTCTGTCTAAAAAGATGAATGCTCAACAAAACAGTTATATTTTCGACCAAAAAAGCTGACCTTTGACAAAATTCTTGAATTTTCAACCAAATAGTTAAATTCTTAAGCCAAAAAGACAATTTTTTGAAAGACAGTTGAACTTTAAAACCCGATAAGTTGAATTTCCAACAAAATAATTTAATTTTTAATAAAAAGGTTGAATTTTTAACCTAAAAAGATGAATTCTCAATAAAAAAATGTAATACTTGATATTTCAACCAAAAAACATGAAATTTCTAACTAAAGAGATAAATTTTAAAACTAAAAAGACGAATTTTCAACCAGATACATGAATTTCCAAATGAACAGTTGAATTTTCAATTAAAAAGTATAAATTTTCTGTGACAAAATTAATTTTCAACAAAAAAAGAAGACTTTCCAACAAAACAGTCAAAGTTTCAACAAAAGAAGAAAAGGTTGCATTTTTAAACAAAAAAGAGGAAATTTTAAACCAAGAAGATTATTTTTCTAACAAAAAAGACGAATTTTAAATAAAAAAAGATCAATTTCAACAAAAAATGGAAAAGTTACACTTTCATTAAAAAAGAAATTAATTTCAAAGAATTGATCAATTTTTAACCAAAGAAATAAACCTTCAACCAAAAAATCAATTATTAACAAATAAGTTCAACCTTTATCCAAATAGTTGCATTTTCAAATGAAAAAAATGCCCACAAAATAGTTGAACTTTCAGTTTAAAAAAATAGTTTTCAACCAAAAACCAAACAAAAAGAATCGTCAACCGAAGAGATGAATTATCAACTAAACTGATGAATCTTAAAAAAAAAACAGTTTTTAAGAAAGTGGTTCAACGAAACAGGTGCATTTTTCAACAAAACAGTTAAATTTTCAACCAAATAGGGTTTAAACCGGTTAAAAATGGATTGTACACAAGGATTTATAACCCTGTTCTTTTTTAAATTTTGAACATAGAGTTTCGCATGAGTACTCTGAGAATTTACAAAAACGATGAAATTAATTTTTCGGATAAGAAACACGTTGTAACTTTCAAAGCGTTCATAATATTATATTATTGTCACATATGTAAAAAATGTTCGATTATAATATAACAAACTAGCAGACAATTTTTCATTCCCACAATTTTTTTTAATGGAGAGATATAAAAGGGCATCATTTCTATAAGCAAGATCGTAAAAAAGACATTCGAGAGTTGCTTAAAAATCTTTCAACAAGTTCCCTCCAGCTGGTTTGAAGCTTATTGTTAGGCGTCCAAAGTGCCTTCAGGCCCTCGTAAAGTGCGTTAAAAAAGGTTCAGGCGAAGGGCGGAACAACAACAGAAACTTGTGGAACAAGGGTGCAGGGTTCTTGTTCCAAAAGTGACATCATCACTTCAGTTCATGCAAGCTAAATATTCCCCCACAATATTTCTCCCTTCTTCCAGACTTCCAAGCTTCCAGGCAAATCCCAGGTATTCCAAGGAACCTTCCTGGCAAACGAAACGAGACATTTCAAGTTATGTGGAACGTGACGAGAAGCTATGAGAAACCTGGCAAATATCCTGCCAGGAGGCTCTATCGTAAAGGTGAATTCACCTGCAGGACGTTCATCATTCCCTATATTGCCAATAAAAGCACAAGACTCATATAGACATAGAGCCATTTATATGTCGTCATGTTCACGTCATAGTCGCTCTAGATTTCAGAACCTTACAAAACGAAAGCTGAAACGGTAAACACTATAACGGGGTTGCCCGGATATCCACCGCCATATTTCTGAAATTTGAAGACCCGAAAATAATCGATAGAGCGCAAAAATTGGACCGGGATTCGAACCCGGGCCGCCACTACGCCAACCGCAACCAGCCGCAACGTTACAACACCTAATTTCAGATTGAGTGATTTCACTTATAACTATTTTTTATAAAGTAAGTAACTTTATTTATCAAGGTTTAATAAAATAGCTTTTAATTGTCTTTATCTGACCAAATAGACAATTGTTGAGCAAAACAGTTGAATTTTCGACCAAAAAATATGACTTTTTAATAAAATACTTAAATTTTCAAAAAAATAGTTCAATCTTAAATCAAATACTGGAATTTTCTACCTACAAAGATGAATTTTCAAGTAAATACATAGTCAAATTATAAAACCAAAAATATTAAACTTTAACCAAAGAAGGTTGAATTTTCCACTTGAAATATTGAATTTTCAACAAAAAGATGAATTCTCAACAAAAAATATATTATAATAGTTGATATTTCAACAACAACAAAAGAATTTTCAACAAAGTAGTTATATTTTTAACCAGAGTTAATTTTTGAACAAATTGATAAATTTTGAACAAAATATTTCAATTTTTAACAAAACAGTTGAATTTTTAACAAAAGAATTAATTTTCAACAAAAAAAACTTTCAACCAAAGAGATGAATTTTCAACTACAATTGTGTATCTGCAATCAAAAAAGGAAATTTTTAACAAAGTAGTTCAACTTATAACCAAAAAAAGGAAATCTCAACTAAACATTAGTTTTCCGCAGAAAAAAACACACAAAAGATCAATTTTCAACAATAAAAGGGAAAGTTACATTTTCAGTTACAAAAAAAATTTAACTAAAAAAATGAATTTTTGAGCAAAATAATTAAATTTTCAACTAAAGAGATGAAAGCTCAACCGAAACACTAAATTTTTAACAAAGTGTTTCATCTTTTACCCTAACAGCTGAATTTTCAATCAGAAAAAAATCAATTCTTCTACCAAAAAGTACGACTTTTTAACAAGATTATTGAATTTCCAACCAAATAATAAAATTTTTAGGTGGTCTCAAACTTCATTCTCAAAAGTTCTCTTTATCTTTTCTCTGACCCATTTTTCATTTTCTCTTACCATTAATATTCAAAGACTAGAATTTTAATATTGCAAAAATTTTAACAAAGAATCTTTTATAAATGGAATTAATCAATTCAATATACAAAACTTTTTAATTCAATTTATTATCCTTGATAGTTACTTAAAGTGCCTCTTATAGAAATTCCGTGACTTTTGCAAAATTTGTTTCAAAATCCCTGACTTTTCCCTGACTAATAAAATTAGTAGTTTTCTATACATTGTTAGAAACTGACTTCTTTGTAATTGAATTAGTGAAATTTCAGTTATTTACATTTAGAGAACACGCTATTAATACAAATTTACATAACCTGAATTGAGAACCAACGCAGAAAAAAATTCTTGTTTTCAGAAAAAAATCGGCTTGAAATCTACTTTTAAGCAAAAAAAAAAGCTTAATTTGTGATGTAACAAAATCAAGATTTTTTATCTTGTGAAAATGAGGAAGATTTTGTTTTTATTAGTACAAATTAACACAGCAAAGAAATGTTTGAAATCAGAATGAGAATGAGTCAAGGATTTTATTTATGTTTATCTTTTGGAATAATTATAGAAACGTATGTAAATAATAATTGCAGATATTTTTCGATAAATTTTAAATGTCGATAAATTATTTACATTTCGTTGAAAGTGTTATCCTTATTATTTTTTTTTCGCTAATTGTGATTTTCTGTTCGTTTGTATGTTCACTTTATATATTTTTCTCAATCACTGAACGTGACAACGTTATATAGTCACATTTCGTGTTGAACACGTGCACATTCAATAACCATAAACGTGCGTGAGGTAAATATAAAAGAGACATATACAGTAGCTGAGGCAAGTACGAAACACGTGGTTACAGTCTTGTTAAAGTAATTCATTTTTTTGCTGCAAACTATAGGCAGCTGTGATAAGATCACCTGCACACGTGGATAAAGATTGACTGTCGTACAGAATTTTTTGTTTAAATTATGAAAACCGATTCGATGTGAAGGCATCATGGAACCAAAAAAATCGGCATGTCAACGAATTTGGGAAATTTAGAAATTGCTAAACTACTAAGATACCTCTGAAAATTTATTCATCGCGATTTTCTGAAGTTTGACACCAATAGTTTCTCAATTATTAGAAACAAAATTTGAGTTAACGAAATATTCATGTCATAAGGTGGGAGCAGTTGGAATTTTTTAATCATTAAATTGTGTATGCTTTAAATTATAAAACTTTGAGTTTCCAATGCTTCTATATTATAAAATCTTTAAATCTCGAAAGCATCAAAGTTTACATTTTAAATCTTAAATCTTTGAACATTCTAAATCTGAATTAGTAATAATTTAACTAATCAAATCAGTACTAAGGATTGCAAATTTTCAACTGCTGAATCAGTTTTTATGATGAACGGTGTATTTTTCGTGTCAGTGCTTAAAATGTTACCAATTTCGGTCCAAATTTTTAACCAAATAGTTGAATTTCAAATATACCTGAAGTTCCGAACCTTCAAATGAACGAAATATTTTTCTCTATTTTTATTTTACCCATAAATATTGTTAGAACTGCCATTTAAAATATGCATCAGCAAACAGTTGAATTTTCAACCAAAAAGGATACATTTTCAACCAAATAGTGAAATTTAAAAAAAAACAAACATACATTTTCAACCAAAAATGTAAAAGTTCAATTTTCATTTAGAAAACTTCATTTTTTCAAAGAGATGAATTCTCAAACCAAAAAGACGAACCTTCAACCAAGAAAGATTTTCCAATCACGAGAGAAAAAAATGTCAACCAAATTGAACTTTTAACCGGAAAATAACAATTTGTAACGAAAAAGTTAATTTACAACCGAGTAGTAGAATTTAAAACCAAAACGGATGACTTGTCAACAAAATTGTAAAATTTACAAGCCAAAAAGATGAATTTTCTGAAGAATACATGAATTTTAAACTTAAAAAACGAATTTTCAACAAAATAGTTTGATTTTTTACCAAGGAAATAGATCTTCAACCAAACTGTTAAATTTTCAATCTGAAAAGACGAATTTTCTATAAAAGAATTGAATTAATCTATAATTATGAGTTTGGATATCAGTAATATTTTACCAATTCAAATTTGGTGAAAACCTGTTTTTTTTTGGTTCAGGGAGTTCAGGGTGAAAGTGGTACATTTTCTTTTTTTTATATATATCTTTTGGTGCAATGAAACACAAATATCTTTTGTATTAAACCATTTGTGTATGTCACTTTGAAATTACGAAACATTTAAAAATAATAATTCTTGTTTTTCCACTTCGAAGCCATAACGAAGCCATAATAAGTACATTATGTTGGTGGGACTGATGTAATATAATCCAGGATCATGTGACGTATCCTATTGACAAATTTCACAATATTGTCCAATTTTAAGTCCTACCATATGTTTCTTGAAATTATTTAAAGAATAATAAATAAATAAAAGTTTCTTCGACTTACAAAATCCATTTTTGACGTTATAAAAAATTATTTGAATTTTCAATTAACAATTTGTCATTGTTCTAAAAAAATTGGCTGTAGGTTGTTCTATTTTCACTGCTTTCAATTACACATTGTTTATTTTCACTGCTTTCAATTACACATTGTTTAATTTTAAACTATCATATTTAAATCCTGTACTAGTTGAAATATTAAAATTTAAAATGTACCAAATAAACAAAACTGAAATTAAAAAATAATTTAATTTCGAAATCCTACAGCATAGAAATTATCCCGTCTTAAAACTTTAGAGGAACCGAAGGTTAATGTAAAAAATAGTATTTAGAGAATATTATTTACTTATAATTTATGTATATTTTACGAGACCATCTGAATAAGAAATCAGTTAATAGATAAATACTGCATCGAGAAATTTTGTATTCAAAATGCAGCGTGTGTGTGGGAATGTTTCACACACTCTCAAGCCTATCTTGTCTCTCAATCAATTGGTGTGAAAATCATTAGTAAATACAGGCAAAGTGCAAGTACTAGTTAATTGATTTTCCACTTAATCGATGTTACGAAGTTCGAGTTGTCTGCAGTTTGAGGATATAACCGAGAGGCGACGGATCTGGCGAATTAATTAATGAGCGTCTATTGTTATTCTACAAGGCAGTTTCAAAAGGTCCTCATTTTACTTTCAATGAGTGCTATGAAAATGAGGATACATACAATGCTGATATGATAATCGTCCTTTTTATAAAGATAATTACAAAAGCACAAAAACTGAAACTCCGGAAAACCCGCACTTATCATAGAGCAGATTTTAAGGATATTATACACCATACTGATCCTACATTTGATCTGAATATAGATAATGTTCGGTTGCGAACGAAGAATTTCTGATTGAAATGCTGAAGTAATAAACTAGCTATTGATAAGAAAATTAAGTTTTCGATGCATCATATTTATGTCTATCAAATCTGGCGTGTAACCTGTATTTAATTTGCCATCGATTATTGAATTAGCATCAGTATAAGTGCCATGCAGCATTTACATGAATAAGCTGGGGTTGATCTTTTACTTAAAGTAATTTAACACAATAAGGACAAACTAAAGAAAAACACCGCTTCCACGGAACAATTATACCATAATTTAACGACGGTAAAATCATCTCCTATAAAAGTGCTTTGCTTAGTTTGGTATATTATTATATTATTATTATATCATTAAGCCGTTTCCCTTTCGGGGTAGGCGTGAATTGCTCGGTTGGATAGTAGTAATGTGTGGATGGGTATATAGGTATAGGGTATCAAATTGGCCTTTGATACACTCTTTTAGTGTCGGAAACTGAAATTCAAGTTCATTAGCCGGCTATTTTGAATCAAAATAAAAAAATATAGAGCATTTTCAAAATTGTTGAGACAATTTTTTCCAAGATTGAAACATTCTATGTAAGTTTATTCATATTAATCAAAAAGTCGAATAATTTATCCTAACGCCTTTTTCCGGTAAAAAAAAATTATCCGATTTATAGCACTTTCAAAATTCAAAAAAACAAACGAAAATGGAAATTTCAAGCCACACAATGTACGATATAAAAAAAGGCAAGAAAAGAAAAACATTGCTTTTTGAAATCCTTACAAGATTTTTATAACAACTTTTTAAATTTCCTTGAAAAATCGAAAATTCCAATTTTGATGGCACGAAAAATAATGAAAAATCAAAATTTTCATTTTGCGGTCAAACTATTCAAGATGCAAAAAAAGATGAAGACAAAAATTTTGCTCTTAAAAAAGATCTACAAATTAGTTAACAATTACTTTTTGATAGGACGCGTAGTTTTTGTTTTATTCGTTAAAAACAACATTGAAAATAAAAAATTAAATTTTGCACAAACGACACAAGCTTCGAAAAAAATAAATGGACAAAAGTTGTTCACCCAAAAAAGAGCTACAAATTTGTTATCAATCGTTTTTCAATAGGATTCGTAGTTTTTGTTTTAATTGTTAAAAGTGAAATTAAAAATTAAAAAATTAAAGTTTTGGAAAAAAATCGAAAGATATGTACGAAAAAAAATTAATAGACAAAAGTTGTTCACTCTAAAAATATCTATAATTTTTTTCTTAATAATTTTTTGATGGAGCGCGTAATTTTTGTTTTAATCGTAAAAAATGAAATTAAAAAAAAAATGTTTAAAAAAATTTTAAAAAAACGACACGAGGTACGAAAAAAAATTCACAGACAAAAGTTGTTCACCCCAAAAAAAGAGACAAAAATTGGTTGAAAATCGCTTTTTGATAGGACCCGTAGGTTTTGTTTTATTCATAAAAAAACAACATTAAAAATTAAAAATGAAATTTGTTTGACAAACGACACAAGCTGTGAAGAAAGATTTATGGACAAAAATTTTGCACCCAAAAAGGATCTACAAATCGTTCATCAATCAGTTTTTGATAGGATGCATAGTTTTTGTTTTAATCGTAAAAAATAACATTAAATTTTTTTTCTTTATCGTGAAAAACGACACTAGGTAAGAAAAAAATTAATAGACTATACACATTTTTTATTAATTATGTTTTGGCAGGATGCTTATTTTTTTGTTTAAATCGTAAAAAATAACATTGAAAATTGACAAATTAATTTTGTGGAAAAACGACACATGGTGCAATAAAATGTAGATTAACAAAATTTTTTTCTCAATAGGATGCGCACTTCTTTTGATTATGAAAGCAAGACAATAAAAATACATTAGTTTCAATATCAATGTATATTATGAATTATAATAATATAAATTTATTGAAATGATACATTCTTTAAGGTAGTTGGGTATAAAAATTAATACAAAATAAAGTACAAATATTAAAGCAATATTGAAAAATGAAATTTGTACTTTTTTTGCAATATATGAATAAGCAGTCCCAGATCCAGGTATAGAAATAAATATAATATACATTTGATATAATAGAGTTGAACCCAATGTAGAAAAGTTCACACCTTGGACTAAGTCGAGTGCGAAGCACGAGATACTTGATGAGAATGTTTTCTTTGAAGCCGAAGGAGCTTTAACAAAAGAGAATTCACAATTACCAAATGACAGTTGTCGATGCCTTCGAACTTTAATTTTAAAAGGTCTGTACACTAATGTGGAGGACGTACAAAGACCGAGCGCACAGCGCGATGTTGATACATTATTGAGCGCGAAGCGCGAGATCTAACAGACGCATGCTCTAGGGGCGCTTAAATTTGCGAGCAAAGTGAGCCGCGCGCAAAGATTTCTAAAGATTCCATAGTAAACCTACGGTTTTTAGAGAATTTCGTAATATTTCGAGAAATTTAAAGGATTTTCAAAGGATTTCCGAATATTATAAAGGATTTTAAGGAATTTTTGACAATTTTAATTTCTTTTGAACGATTTCAATGGATTTAACAATATTTTAAGGAATTTAAAGATATTCACAAACATTCCCACAGATTTCAAACATTACGATGAATTTTAATGTGGTTTGAAATATTTCATGGGATCCCATAATATTTTGCAGTACTTCACAGAATTTCAATAATTTTAACGATTATAATACGATACCGCTGGAATTTCAAAGATTTCAAGGAATTTTCACATGATTTGAATAACTTTTAACGGATTTACAAAATTTTCAAAAGAAATCTCGGGATTTCATACGATTGCAAAGATTTCCAGGGATTCCACAACACCATATTTCAAAAATGGATAAATCCTCGAATATATATTTATTGAACGTATGTAATATAAAATATTCAAATATAATACAGTGAAACCCGGATTTAGCTCCCCTGGATTGTGCCCTTCCGAGAATTGACGCCGCGCCGTGGGGGTACGCGAGAGGCGTTTTCGGAAGGATTTGCAGTGTGCACTCAGGCGTGACAAAACAGAGAGAGAAACAGGAGAGAGATGAAACATGAGAGAGACAAAATAGTTCCGAGTCTCTGGATTTAACGTCAGGGTCAGCCCCAAAACCGGCGCTGAAGCCAGATTCGATTGTATCATCAAGAGGTGTCAATTAGCATAATTTACAAAAATAATTAGAAGCAGTAATAAGTGATTTGCCCCCCCCCCCCTCAATCAATAATAACTCTTAAGATTTTTCGGACTTTACTTTGCTTTAGGAGAGTTCAGCTCTATAGGGTTAGATTCTTAATCCGACCTTGATTTACTTCAAATTTGTTGTTGTTTTTGCATAAATTCTCTTGAATTTTCTTGAATTTTCTACTTTTATTCCCTTAAATCTCCTTGCACCCACTGGGACTCCAAAGAACTGAAATTAATTGAAAATTTATAGAAAAAAGTGCATTAAATCAAATGTCAGAGAATTCATGAGGACTTCTCTGAAGCCCACATGAATTCTCTTGAATATACTATAACTCTCTTGAATATACTGTAACTCTCTCATTGACTTTGTATTGACTTTGTATTAATTTTTAATTAATTTCAATTTTCTTGAATTATAGTCAATTCAAATAGATTTAAGAAGATTCAAAGGGGTTCAAGAGGATTAAAATTGACTCCAGGGTACTCAAATAAATAATACAAGTTTAGAGAATTGAAGAGAGAAAGCGTGTATAATCTAGTTGAATTCTGTACAGGGATCAAAACCATTTATTGTAGCTTTGACCCGAGTTTGAACAGATCCTGATGGATTCGGGTCTAGATCAGACCCTAAACATTTTTTTAATAAAAGGTGCGGACCTGAACCGTTCCCGATCCATATCTGGACCTTTTAAATCCTTCAGGATTCGGGTCCGGAACCCGGGCCCATTAAATTATTGATGGCCCGAGTTCGGACATGAAGCTTTTAAAATTGTTAAGGCTTGGACCCGAAACTGAATTTTTACAAACTTATTGGTACAATCCATGGATATCGTACATTATAACCTTTTAGCTTGGTCGCTAGTTTAAAGGCTTCCATGAGGCTTAAGGGTTCGAGTCTGAACCGGGCCCTCAACACTTTCTTTAGTAAAAGATTTCGACCCGAAAGATTTAAATTTCCTTATTAGTCAGGCCCAAACTGGACCCTAAGTGAAATATTTTAGTACCGAACCCTTTAAAAATTAAGGGTACCGATTACTGATTCTCTTGCATATTATTCCATATTCAATGAGTAAATGTTAAATTATATACGAATTAAAATACAATTAATTGAGCGTTTGGATGGAATAACAGCCTTCTTTTATGTAAAGAACTTCGAAATGCATAATATTCTTAATAATAATAATATTAATAACAATTCTTATTCTTATTCTTCATCCAGCCTACTTTTATTTTCAGAATTCACTTGTTTTTCATTTGTTTTGCATATAACTTCATGAAGAACAAATGAAAAACAATTGACTCCTATAAATCAATAAATATTAGTGGAATTTAAAACAATGCAAATGACTAAATCGAACTGAATTCAAGAGAACCTAAGTGAAGTAAATTAAGATCGCTCAGAGAAGAAAGTGCAACTTTTTCAGATTTTTTTTTGCTTTGAACCCCAAGAGAATAATCCCGATTTCATTAACAGAAATTAAGTAGTTGGCTAAGAATAAAGTTTTTTAGAAACACTTTTTTTCTCATTTTTCTAAATTTGTTGCTATTATTTCGAGAATTATTTGAGCTTTAGAAAAAATATGATAATTTTTTATTTCAGCGATTAAAAAAAGCATTTAAATCATCGATTACATTTTCTAAAAAAACGTCTATAATCTTTCTATAAAATGATTACGATTATATAATGTTTCCTAATTTTACTTTTAAAGTTAGTACAACGAATTTATGAAAAATATATTCCTCTACTTCTCATTTTTGAAGTCATCCAAAACTTACGTAAGACATATGTAAAATACATGAATTTTCAACCAAGTAGTTAAGCTTTCAACTCAAAAGGTCAATTTGGAATAAAAAATGTAAGAATTAAATTTCCAGAAACGATTAATTTTCAGCCAAGAAGAAAGCAATTTTCAACAAAATATTTAACTTTTCAACAAAAGTGATGTATCTCGATCCAATAAAAAATAACTTCGCAACGAAAAGTGTAATACACAGTTGAATTTTCAACCAAACAAATTTTTTTAGACGATAAAGAAAAAAATCTCATCCACAATGTTGAACTTTCAAGACAAAAATATGAATTATCTACCCAACAAATTTAATTTTTAACATAAAATAGACAGTTTTGAAAATAAAATAGACGAGTTTCCAACAAATAAATGAATATTCACATAAAAAAATATATTTCAAGGCTAAAATAGAATAGTTACATTTCTAGTTAAAAAAAATTAATTTTCAAAAAAAAAAAGAATTTTGAACCAAATAGTTTAATTTTCAACCAAATCAATTTTGATCTAAAATGATGACTCTTTATAAAAAACAAAAAAATTGTAACCAAATAGAGGGCTTCTCAAACCAAAACATGAATTTTCTACCAAAAAATATAAATTTCAACAAAATAGTAAAATAGTATATTAGAACATCAGAAATAGTAAAAATGATTAATCTTTAAATAAAGGATTTTAACCAAATAGTTGAATTTTTAACCCCAAAGATTAATTTTCTACCAAAAGACAAGTTTTCTACAAAATACATGAGTTTTAAGGAGGTACGGTCATAAACACATTTTTCTTACGGATTTGTTAAAACTTTGACTATAGGTTCTTTGGAATGTTATCTAAACGTTTGCGAAATTAAAAAAATATTGTCCTCTCCTGAGCTGAGATAATTAAGATCAAAGTTAAACCCTGATACACGTAAAGTCTATCCCAAGCATAGGAAAATGGTACATTTCCGACTCTAACTCGTAAATTATTCTTATTATTTTTTTCAAAAACTAATATATGTTAGAAGGGGTTTAAAGAAGATTTTAAAAAAATCCTAATTTTTGTCCTCTTAGTTTTAGAATGAGAGGTATGCAAAGTTTGAGAATTTTGTATTATTCGAAAAATGCAACAAGCACGTGGTAGCTATCCGGCAGCGCTGTCGGAGCGCCTAGCGGGTCTAGCGCATGCGCAACATCTTTCAATCTTTTATGGGAAACTTTCATTTTCATAAATTCACCTTTAACTACTAAACGATCTGTCATTTTCAATAAATGTCACGTTCTCATTTGCAGTCAAAGAGCACAACTTTTAAAGCAGACACCATGAAAAATGCGACGTTGCCGTGTCTACGCTCAGATCTTGAGGAGTTAGTGTGTAGTCGTCTGTATGCACAACTTCTCTATGTGTAGTGTACAATCATAGCCAAAAATTTGCTGTTAGGTCTGACAGGAAATTAATTAATAAAACATTATACCGGCATAATTATCTAATTTTTGACTTTCTTCGGCGTAAATAAGCTATATATTATACATTTAGGGGTTGATAAAACTCATAACACTCAAACAGTATTATTTTCCGACATAGACTTAGGAATAACTTTTTGCAGATAGTATGCACGACCGTACCTCCTTAAAGTAGAAAAGATAAATTTCCAGCAAAACTAGAATAGTTAAATTCTCAGTTAGAAAACTACAATTTCAACCAAAAAAAAAATATATTTTTCAACAAAGTACCTGATTTGTCATCCAAAAAAATGAATTTTTAAGAGTAAAAAGCTTAATTCCCAACAAAATAAAATAAATTTTAAACGAAATAGTTACATTTACAACCAAAGAAATACATTTTTAACTAAGAAGATTAAATTTCTATCAGAAAAGCTACATTTTCCACAAAAATAGAATAGTTAAACTTTCAGTTATAAAAATTAATTTTTAACCAAAAACATCATTTTTATAAAAATGGTTTAATTTTAAACAAACAAAAAAAAAGAGTTTCCAACTAAAATTATGAAATGTCAACCGAAAAAATGATTTTTTAATCAAGTATACTAAGAAGTGGAATTTTCAACCAGAAAATATGCATTCTGAAAGATCAATTTCTATAAAAATGGATCAATTTTAAACCCAAAAAGACGAATTTTCAACCAAAAACAATGACTTTTTAACAAAATTGTTGAATTTTTAATAAAATAATCAAATTAACTTCAACTTCAGATTATTAAATATTCCCTGACTGTCACTTTTCCAGTAAAACGAACTAATGTTGCACAATTTTTGAAATCAATTTATATTTTCAACTAAGTGAATACATCACATCATTTCATCTGCCTCTGTCAACTTATTCAAATTTGGAAAGCAATATCCCAGAAAATCAATTATGATCAGTCCATTAATATCCATTATTATGTATTAATCAACAATAATTTAATGAAGCAGAGTTCTGAGCTCTGCAAATTCTCTAGGGCAATCGAATGCTCATATCTTATTTACCATCTCAGTAATAAAATATGAAAACTAATAAAAATCACCTTAGAGAAAAAAAATTAAACCTAAACCACTTTTAAAAAATATGCTTTATGAATTGAATTTTAATAATGGGTTTACCATTTAAATCCAATTATGGCAATTTCTCTTTTCTGAAACAAGATGGATGGACGATAAGTAGAACAAGCACCCCATAAAGAAATCCGTGAGTTTATGGCACAAAAGAAGAAGTACAAGGAGAGAAAGGGGAAGCTCTTAGAATTTAAGTCTTTCGTATGAAGAAGCGTTAACCCGCCCTGTTCTTTGGAGCTTTCCTTTTCGTTGCACTACTTCGGTTGCGGGGGAAATCTTTTTTCTACGTGTATAGTTCACGGAATAGGTGTATGGTTGTTTGCAGTCTCGTAAATTCGTCCAGCAGAAGCTGCTGACGAAGTTTATTAAATCACAAGCCTCGACGATAACGTCGTATACTTTTAATGTTTCATATTCCTCGAAGGAGAAATAAAAATTTATGGACTTCAATTTTAAATGCTGGTTCATCTAGAGCAACAAGACTTAAACTCTTCGTCGTTTATATAATAGTTTATTGTTTCCAGCTTGTAAATTTAATAATGTACTACATATTTCATCAACCTTGCAAGCTGCAACAAATTTAATGAAAACAGAGACTGAATCCATTGCTACTTTTGAAGTCGCAGAATCTCTCGAGGACGAAATATGCTGTTTTCTAGAGGAAATTAGGCGATACGTATTTTTCCGATTTGCGAAAACGAAATTTTCTACGAAGTTATGCGTATTTAAATTTTGGGCTTTGTTTTTAAACAAACAAAAAAACACAATTTCTTGTTGAATTTGTACTTTAATAAAAAAGTCATTCTGTAAGTTTTATGTGGGCTAAATAACTTTTGTAACAAGAATTTTTTTTCATAAAACCTCTTGCTCTTTTGCGATATCCTGCATCGTTCACGAGAAAAAATCCAAAATAATATTTTTATGAGAAAAAATGTTCTCGCCCTCAAAAATGTTTTCGCCCGCATAAAGCTGATAGGATGCCTTTCTTCTATTAGCCGACACTTTATAAAAATATTGAAAAGAATAAAACAAGTGGGGGTTACCAGAAATTTTTATTCAGATTTTCAAAATTTGAAGCAAAAAATAGAAAAGATTTTCTGGAAAACTCAACCTTTTTATTTTTTCCCATATTTTTTACAGTTTCTTCTTATATAATAAAGATATCCTATCAGCTTTATTCAGGCTAAATCATTTCTGAGGCCGAGAGAATTTTTTTGTTTCTAAAAATATAATTTTGAAATTGATCTCGTAAATGATTCAAGATATCGCAACAGACCAAAAGGTATTTTTCATATAATTTTTGAAACGTGCAGATTTTTTTAGAGTTGTTCATACCTGTTGTTTGGGAGAAAAATTCGAAAAATCGATTTTACGAAAAAAAATTCTCCTGGCCAGAAAAGTTATAAATTTATAAAAGTATAAATTGGATTTTTTTGATAAGCAAAGCACAAAATTCAAATACGTATAACTTTGTAGACATTTTTTTCGCAAATCAGAAAAATACGTATAGCGTAATATCCTCTAAAAAAGTAACATACATACTTAGTCCGCAATGAATTCTGCGACTTCAAGTGTAGATTGTAGAACCTGCATGAATTAAAATGGATTCGGTTCAGGATGTCTACCCGACGGATGATTTTTAATTCCCTGTCACTTCCCGGATTTCTCCCGTTCAATTCAAAAGAGTTCAAAACTTTTGAATCATTTCAAACGACTTCAAAAGATTTAAAGAGATTTCTAAAGACTTTAAAAGATTCCAATTATTTATGATGGGGAAGAGTAAATTTTGATAAAAGAATTCTAATTCTGACAAGGAAACCTAGGTAGATATCCGCCTCCGATTTTCTTCATTCTGATAAATGTTATAGTACTCAAAAAACTAATCGACACGCGTTTCTTTTTATATGCCCAAATCGTGTTTTGGGGGTGAAAAACGCTTACGGAAATCGGGGTTTTTAATATGCAGTTAATTGTTTCTCATATAGCAGCGGTATCTTTCACAATGAAACCAAACGGAAAAATGGTCTCACAATGAGAGATGAAAAATGTGATTTTCTCAAATTTTTCGTAAAATTTTTGGGGAGGTGAACTATCCCAAAATTATTTTTGATTACACAAAAAAAAACATTTTCACGAAAAGTTATTTTCTTTTTCCAAATTTTTGAAGAGATAAGATTCAAATTGTGACGAATTCTGACATTGAACGGGGATTTTTCTTAAATTCCCTTCTTCTAAATCAAAATACACATTTTTTCAAAATTTCCGTTCCATGTTAAAAATTCCCTATTCCAAGTTAAATTATAATTCTTCACGGAAATTCTCCATGCCAATTGTCCAAATTATATTTCTTTACTGACATTCCCTGGCCCAAACTACAAAATAATAATTCTTTTCTGAAATTCCCTATCCCACAGTAAAAAGTATCATTCTTCACGGAAATTCGCCATGTCAATTGTCCAAATTATATTTCTTTACTGAAATTCCCTCACCCGAAGTACAAAATAATAATTCTTTTATAAAATTCTCTATCCCACATTAAAAATTGCAATTCTTCACGGAAGTTCCCTATCCCAATTGTCCAATTTATATTTCTTTACTGAAATTCCCTGGCCCGAACTACAAACTAATAATTCTTTGCTAAAATTCTTTATCCCACAATAAAAATGATAATTCTTCTTAGAAATTCCCTATCCCAAAGTAAAAATTATAATTTTTCGCGAAAATTTCCTGTCCCAATTGTCAAAATTACAATTCTTCACTGAAATTCCCTGTCCCAAACTAGAAATTATAATTCTTTACTAAAATCCTATGTCTCAACTCAGAATTATATCTATTTTTTAAAATTCCTTATTCCAAGGAAGAATAATTGTAATTCATTACGTAATTTACATTTATGCCACCGACTATTTATGTTTTAATAAAATATATTTTGAAGGAAGTAAAACAGTAGGAAGAGATTTTTTCAATTCCTAGATAACATAATACATCATTTTTAAATGAAACTAATAAATTAGTATTTCGTATTTAATCAATTACACTGGTTTACAAAAAAAAAGGTGAGGACTATTTGACAAGACCACTTTATCCTTATGTATTTTGACGCGCTGAATACGAATCCGAGGT
>JAABKJ010000028.1:0-44155 GCA_011634705.1 Andricus grossulariae
GTTCGCTATCATTCTCCAAATTTTTAAGGCAAAATCTTTATTATTGTAGGAAAAAAGCCGGGGGAACCTAACACTGCCAAAATCGATAATTTTCTAAGTATCACATGCCCTTAAATAAACTGCTATTTAAAATAAAAATATGCTAACCAGCGATGCCATTCACTTTTTTATCCGCTTTCGTCATCAGAAGTGAAACATCAGACCGACTTTTCTTCTTATCCCTGTTCGAATTCGAAGCGTCTTCTTCTTGCAATAAATCATTATGAGCCCAAAGTAAACTGTAGTGTCGTCCCAAGGGTGGAATTTTTTTAAACTCGGAAATATCTCCATGTGTGGCGATAAGTTCCTCCAATAATTTGATATCATCAGCCATAATATCTGTGCAAAATGGATCTACTGATGCCCAAAATTTATTGGGAGTGTCGTTTTTAGGCATCAGTTTTGGTACATCTTTGCCCTCGATGCGAACTAATTCGTGTGGATTGGGAACGATTTGATTTAGAGAACTTCCGGGAGTTCGCTGTTTGAAAAGTTTGCTGGGTAAAGGAGAGTGAGTTTTCGCGTTGAGTTCTTTGGCTCTGGATTTGTCGTCCCTCATTTTCTTGTCGAGGAGGTTGAGACCCTTTCCACTTTTTGATCTTCTGTCTCGTCGTTCCTCTGTCGATGACAGCGCGGCCCCTTCTTCGTCGAGTGTTCGACGTCGAACGACTACGGAGGAAAGAAGCATTTCGAGTTCCAATTGTAGAGCGTCCAGGTCTTCCATTCCTACTCCTTCTTCTGGCGTTCGCTATGGAAAAGAAAATTTTCTTATTAAATGAGATATAATCGAGGGGCTAATTAGTCCTGCAGTCTGGCGTACACTCTTTCTGCAATCTTATGCAATCTAGTGTAATCCCTCGTAATCCCCCCTTATGGAAAAATATTATAGGAAATTCAGTATAGGGGCCCGTTCAAAAACTACGCCACAAATACGATTACCCACCACCCCCTTTAAGACAAGATTTTTTCTTCGATTTTATTTGATAAAAGCCTAAAATAAAACACAAAACATACAAATATGATATTTTAGCCGACTTCATAGCCCAAAATGCTCTCAAAACAGGGAAAATAGGGTGATCGTTCACGAAAATAGGAGAATAATTTTTTAAGAATAAAATTAATATATAGGTATATTAAGTTAAATACAAAACGATCAAGATTTCAATTCAAAATATATTGCATTTTCAATAAAATCGTTGAATTTTCAACCAAAAGAGATGAATTTTCAACGAAAGTGCTAATTTTTGAAGCTAAAAAGTCGAATGCTTTAGAAAAAAGTTGATTTACAAACCCGAAAAGATGCATTTTCAACCAAGAAAGATGATTTTTCAACAAGATAGTTAAATTTCCAACTAAAATGATTAATCTTAAAAAAATTAATTTTTAAGAAAGAAGTTTAACTTTTACCCGTGTAGTTCAATTTTTAATTTAAAAACATCAATTTTCAACAAAAGAAGTAAACTTTCAACCAAAGAGATGAATATTTAAAAAAAGGAATATTTGATGTTTCAACCAAGAAAATATATATTTTTTTTATTTAAAAACAGCTCAATTTAATCAAGATTTTTCAGTAACAGAGTTGAGCTTACAATCAGGAAAGATTTTTTAGTCATGAGAGAAAAAAAAATTCAACCAAATTTTTGAAATTTGAATCAAAAAGGTGAATTTTCTACAAAAAGTGGAGTTTTCCACCCAAAAAGACGAATTTTCAATAAAACAGTTGAATATTCAACAGAATATAATTATTTTTTAAACAAATGGTTGAACTTTAAACAAAATAGTACAATTTTAAACTAAATAATACAATTTTTAACCAAAAAATATGGTATCTGAATCAAACATGTGAATTTTAAATTAAAATGATGAATCTTCAACAAGAATAGTTAAATTCTTAGTCTTCTCTTCTTCTTGTTAGATAATTAGGGCCTATTCCTGTTTTTAATGAAATCTGTATTCGGAGTAAAAAATTGGCTACTTTCAATAGTTTTTGTATAAAACGTTTTTTTTTAATTCTAACCCGAGCATGAAGAAAAACGTTTTACGCAAAAACGATTGAAATTATCCAATTTTTCACTATGAATACAGATTTGATTCAAAGCAGGAATGGGCCCTAATCTTCTAAAAAAGATTTAATTCTAGTATTTATGCAGTAAAATGAGGATAATCAATTTTGAGATTGAGTCCGGGTTGCAATTCCCTTCAAAAATTTATTTTTAACAACAACAAAAAATTAATGACAAAATAATAGAATTTTGAACCAAAAAAGATTAATTTTCAACAAAACAGTTGAATTTTTAAGCCAAAAAACGAATTTTCTACAAAACAGTCGAAAAAATTGACTTTTACCCCCCCCCCCAACAAATTTTCAACAAAATAGGTACTTTTACAACCTAAAAGATGAATTTTCAACAAAACAGTTGAATTTTTAAGCAAAAAAACGAATTTTCTACAAAACAGTTGAAAACATCGATTTTTAACCCCAAACAAAAAAAAAATTCAATAAAATAGGTAATTTTTCAACCCAAAAGATGGACCTTCAACAAGTAAAATGAATTTGTAACAAAGTAGTTCAGCTTTCAACCAAGCAGTTAAATTTTCAATGAAGAAGATTAATTTTCAACAACAAAAAAATCGAGTTTTCAACAAAATAGTAGAAATTTTAACCAAAACAGATATATTCTGAACAAAAAATATAATAGTAGACTTTGCAATTAAAAAGAATGAACTTTCAACGAAAAATGTTTTGATTTTCTTATTGGGTTCTATTAATTCAGTCCGCATTTAAGCGAAAAAACGAAAGAAAGGAGCAGGCGTGGATCCAGAGATGTCTCCTGGGGGGGGGGGTCTGAAAATTGTATACACATGCTGTGTACATATACAATTTTACACATATTATATTATTATATATTTTTGCAATCTTTAAAATATTAATTCCATGCATTTCGAGGAATTTCGTAAGATGTCGAAATATATTGAGGGATTTTAGAGGATTTCAAAGATTTCCAAACATTTCCGAGAATTTTAAGCGATTCTAAATTATTTCAAGAGATTAAAAAATTTCAATGGGTTATAAAGGATTTTTGAAAATAAATGAAATGAAATTTCAAGGGAATCCTAGTTATTGCAAAGATTTCTAGGGATTTAAAAGTTTTTAAAAAGAGAACTTTACTGAATAAGTTTAAATTAATTTACATTCAAGGGATTTCAAGTGATTTGTATTTATTTTAGTGGATTTTTACGGTTTCCATATGAAAGATTTTGAGCAATTTTAAGGTATTCCAAAAGATTTCAAGGAATATACAAGATTTTTGTAGGATTTTCAGATCTCTGAAGAACTTTGAAAAATAATTTAAATAAAAATTACATAATTTAAAGGGATTCTTAGCGATTCGAAATATTTCAAGGGATTTTATGGTGTTTCAAAGATTTCTAGGGATTTTAACGTTTTATTTTTATTGGATTTTTACGATTTCTAGAGAACTTTAAGGAATAACTTAAATTTTATTTCAAGGGATTTGAAGAAATTAAAAAATTTTCTAGGGATGTCAAAAAATTTCGCAGAATTTCCAAAGACTTGAAGGAATTTCAAAAGATTTAAGGTAGTTGCCGTGTTAAAAATCAAATGCCTAAAAAAAAAAGTTTTTTTCTTCATGATTTTAAGAATCAAAATAATATTACTGAGGACGTCATTTCAAATAAAAAAGCTTATATTTATTGAAAAAAATTTTTAAACTTACAACAAAAATGTTATTTAACCATGTTTCTTGTAATTTAACTTTTTGTTCCTATCGTTTCTTACCAATTAAAAAAAATGGTTAAACATTGATAATTAATGGCTTATTTTTTTGGGGAAGCATCTCTTACAGCTATCCTGTTTCCAATTTTTATAGTAAAATTTTCTATATCTGAAATCGTTAACATGTTTAAAAAAAATTGTAAACCAATAATTATATTCGAAGATTATTTACTTATTTTTAAAATCAAAAACAGAAAAGTTGTAGGGAATGTTTTCTCTGAAAAAATAAACAATGATTTATTAACAAACAACCATTTTTTTTTAAATTGGTAAGAAGCAACAGTAAAAACAAATTCAATTACAGAAAATATTGTTAAAATAGTTATTTTTTGTAAGTTTTAAACTTTTTTCATGAAAACTAATGTTTTTTCTTTCATAAGACATGGGATAATTTCAGTTCTTAAAATCATAGAAAACTTTTTTTCCCCAGAGAACCGATTTTCGGCACAACCATCTTAAAGGATTTTATAGGACCTCAAAGGTTATAAGAAATTTTACCCTTTTCAAGGGATTTCAACGGACTTCTAGAGAACTTTAGGGAATAAATTTAATTTATTTTCAAGGGATTATCAACGATTTCTACAGATTTCTGAATATTTCAAAAATTTCCAAAGAATTCAAAATATGTTAAAACATTTCAAGAAATTTCGACGGGGTTTAATAGATATCAATGCTTTTAATGGATTTGACGTCATTCCAAAAGATTGTTATGAATTTCCATGAAATTTTAAGCGATTTTAAAGATATAATGGGATTTCAAAAATCACACAATTCTCCGACAATTTTGACCTCCCCCCCCCTCCCTATGTCACGCTCTTTTCGACTTTTCCCTATAGTTTTTCGCCATTACGTAACACTTGGATAGACCCCCCCCCCTAAAAGTGTTACGTAATTTATGGATGGCCCCTTATTGGTGATATAAAATAAATCGTTCCTTTGTAGTTTCTCTACTTTTTACATTAATTCTTTCAATATTTTACTATTATTTATTCCAATGCTGATTATCTTAAGATAATTTTTTATGTAATGATTTTCTATAATGTATAATCCATGAGATCTTTAGCAATCTCATGCAATATAATTTATGTAACATGAGTATGGTTTCCTACTTTTTCATATGTGATTGGAGAAGCAAAGTAGGTCTTTGCTAATGGAGAGGTACTTTACCGTCCTAGGGCGATAAAGTGCACTTTGCCGTCCTACGCGCATGAGTATTCGTCATTTTGCCCCATGCAGACTGTTCTGCCCCCACTTGCCACTTTAAACTAAATAACTTAACCTATATAATGCCTTTTTTATAGTATATGTAAGTTTAACATTGGCGTAACGTTCGAGGTTACCCCATCCCCCTTTTTTCTCGTTTTTTTCGCTTAAATGAGAACTAATTTAATAGAACCCAATAAGAAAATCAAAATATTTTCGGTTAAAAGTTAATTTTATCACCTTGTTTAGTTAAACGTTCTACTATTTAGTTGAAAACTTAATTTTTTTGTTGAAAATGGAACTATTTTGTTATAAAATTCATTCTTTTTTAGTTAAAAACTCAAATATTTGGTTGAAAATTCATGTATTTCGTTGAAAATTCGTCTTTTTGGGTAGAAAATTATTCTTCTTGGTTACAAAAATCATCTTTTTGGATAAAAATGCTGACTAAAAATTTAACTATTTGGTTGAAAATTGATCTTTTTCAGTTGAAATTTCAACTATTTGGTTGAAAAATGATCTTTTTTAGTTCAAAATTCAATTAATTGGTTATAAGTCGTCTTTTTTTATAGAAATTAATCTTCTCGGTTAAAAGAAACATCTTTCTGGCTAAAAATCCTGACAGAAAATTGGACTATTCCATTTTTGGTTGAAAATTTATCTTTTTCAGTTAAAAACTAAACTATTTGCTTGAAAATTGATTTTTTAGTTGGAAATGCAACTGTTTGGTTGGGAATTCAACTGTTTGCAGAAAATTCGTCTTTTGACTTGAAAAATAACTTTTTTGTTGAAAATTCATATTTTTGGTTGAAAATTTAATTATTTAGTAGAAAATTAAATGTTTTGTTGAAAAATAATATTTTTGAGTTGAAAATAAAACTATTTTCTAAATAATTCGTTGAAAATTCAACTATTTGGAAGAATATTCATGTATTTTGTTGAAAATTCGTATTTTCTGAAGAAAATCAATCTTGCTTGTTAAAAAATCGTCTTTTCTGTTAAAAATTATTATTTCTTTATTGAATTCTTCTTTTTCGCATGAAAACTCAACTGTTTTTGAAAATATTTTAGCTTTAAGCTTGAAAATTTAACTCTTTTGTTAAAAAATCATCTATTTGGTTGAAAATTCAACTATTCTGTTGAAAGTTTAATTCATTTAGTTAAAATCCTCTTTTTTTGGTCAAAATTTCACTTGTTTTGTAGAAAATTTGCCTTTTTGGATTTAAAAAAAAAAACAGAATAAACGTTAAATCCGTGTTTAGCTAACGGTTACGTTATGTAAAAATATAGGTCAAAATTGGTAATGTAGTTTATGGACAAAGTTCTTTTACTGGAAAACATGGATATTCAGAAACTCAGGGAATTTTGCATCTTTTGACCAATCTGGGCATTTTAATTACCGTAAACGTTCAGTTCACTCTCCCACTGCAGACTGAAATTCACATTAAAGAACAAATTAAATATAAAAACATTAAATAGTTTCCAAATTCGCTGAACTTTAATAATCACAAAAGTTCATTTAATTTTTTCTGACACAATTTGGATAAGACAGAAATTTCCAAATGGTATATTTAAGAATTGCTTAAAAGGGATAGGATTTTATAAAAAATGAACATAAATAATAATACCTGAAGAATAGCGGAGTACTTTGGCAAGTGTTTGTTCTTGTCAATTGTTTTTAAACTTAACAAAAAGGCCGACATTTCTTCTGCTTCGGGGCTCGCTTCTGGATTATTTAAAGTTGCTTGCGCTGATTTTCCACTTTCCCGTACCTTAACGACAGCTTTTTTTGAGTTTTGTTTACCCTTTCCTGACATAATACTCCAATCGATCTACAAAACACAAAACTTTACTCCGAAATGTCCGAGAAACTCATCACTTTTGAGGTTATGTTAGCATATATCAACAGAATTCAGTATATTGCGTTCACTTGTTCAAATATCTACTCCGAAAATTTTCAGGAACAACCCTCACTAGTCGATTCTAATTATCAGATCAAGAATAAGCCCAAAAGCACGAAGAGTAATTGTATTTGGGTAAATTTCAGAAAATAACTCCGAAATGTAAACGGGCTTGAGCAAGCAGTCTCCACACCGCGCATGCGTTGAGTTAGCTTGGTTGGCGCGAGTATTTCAAACAGACAATAAGAATAAAACATTAATTTGAAAAATTGAGATTGCTACTTAATTTACATGAAGCAGGTTATTTCTCCTATTATTTACTGACTAATTAGTATTGTATTCACATGAATTAATATTAATCAAGTTCTTACAAGTTCTTGTTCTCGTGTAAATGCGCCCGAATCCACTGCGCATGCGTGTCATGTAAAGTGCATCACATTTGTTTTATTTTATTAGAAACATGCATGCACGGTTGTACTCATTCTACTTTTCGAGAAGTGAATTTTAATCAATAATTTTGAAACTGTTGGTGTAAAAAGTATAAAAATGGAAGTGGTAGATAGCCAAAATTTAATTGGATCGTCGCTTTCGACGTTGAATGTAAGTGTTTCAAATATAATCTCTCTGCACCGTTTTTCGTCGGTAATTTTGAGGTTAAGATTCTCAGGTCACGTTTGTTTAAAAATCATTTACTATAAATAACGGACCACAATACAAGCTTTTTTGGAACGTCATTCTTTATTTGATTATTTCCTATTTTCCCTTGCATTTATTTCTAAAATTGTCGGAGAGTTTTTAGCGATTTAATTTAATTTAAATTTTGTCGCATGGCTTTTTTTGTGAGTTTAAACGTATACAGACGTTCAAACAATAATGGGCAAATTAAAAAAAAATGTACAATTTAAAAATTGGCCTATTTGAAATATTTATTTAAGTATGCCTTAAAATGCAGGGAACTTTATGCATTATTGGGAGAATAATGGCAAAAGTAGGCATTATCAAAATGTTCATTTCTGCTCTAAATAGGACAATTTTGAGGAAAATTTGCACATTTTTATTATTTCATGAATGCTATTTTTTTTAACTTGATATTGGGATACGTTTTGCGGCATTATTACAGGAATTTAATATATTTGATTTGATTAAAGCGAGAAGCGAAAATTAATATGTTCGTTTTGTTACTAATTTTGGTTATTATATTTTTTTAGGATGAGCCGCAAAAAATAGAAAAACTGAAGCCCCTGGAGCTTCTGAAAATGAAAATGTGTAAATCACAGTGAGTTGAATTATACATTGTCATTACGTTTTAAATTATAATTATCATAATATTTTTACACGTGATTTTTTTCAGCGATTTGATTATGAACTACAATGATAAGTTAAAAGAATGTATAAATCTGAAAACTTCGCTAGAGCAAGCAGTGCATAAAGCAAAGAACATGGAGACCAAATACATGACAACGCTCCAAAAGTTAATAAATGTAGAACTCGTAAGTTTCATTCATACCCATTTAATATTTTCTACTGCAACTCTGACATTTCTTCGCTAATTATAATTCACTGTTATTTATAATTTAACAAAGTAGTTCAACTTTGAATCAAGTAGTTGAATTTTCAACCAAAAAAGATAAATAACGAATTTCTCAACAAAAAATGTAATAATTGATATTTTCATCAAGAAAATATTTTCATTTCAAATCAAAAACAGTTGAATTGAACAAAAAAGAAAGAATTTCCAACAAAATAGTTGAATTTTCAACCAAAGAATATTAATTTTCAACTAAGCAGTTATATTTTCATCCAAAAAAGATGAAATTCCTACTAAAAAGATGAATTTTCAAAAAAATAGTTGAATTTTCAACCTAATAGTAAAAATTTTAACTAAAGTAGTTCAACTTTTATCCAAGTAGTTGAATTTTGGATTTAAAAAGATCACTTTTCAACTATAATGATGAGTCTTCAATTGGAATAATTAAATTTTCAGTTAAAAACATTAATTTTCAATTAAAAAAGAAAAATGAATTTTCAACCGAGGAGATAATTTTTCAACTCAATGGTCGAATTTTCAAAACAAAAATTCAACTTCAATCGAAAAAAGTTGAACTTTTAACCAAAAAAGATGAATTTTCAAATTAAAAAAAAAACTAATTTTCCACCAAGAAAAACTTTTTAGTCAATAAAGGAAAAAAATTGCATCCAAAATGTTGAATTGCCAAGCCAAAAAGATCAGCTTTTAGCAAAATATTTAAATTTTCAACCAAAATATGAATTATCGACTAAGAAGATTAATTTTCTATCAAAAAGAATGAATTCCCAACAAAGTACTCATATTTTTAACCAAACCGATGAATTTTCCACCAAAAAGACGGATTTTAAACAAATAACATAAATTTTCGACTGAATAGTTTGAACAATGTATGTGATATTAGTCCAGATTTCACTCGATTAGTTTTTAGTTTATATTTTTACGTTTCTAATAATTTGTAACTAAATAGTTGAATTTCGAAACTAAAAAATATCAATTTTTACCAAGAATGGAGTAGTTAAATTTTTATTGGGGAGAATTAGTTTTCTTTAAAAAAGACCAATTTTCTGCACAAAATTTTATTTTTGTTCCAAATAGTTGAATTTTCAAGCCAAAAAGACGAATTTTTAATAAAACAGTTTAATTTTGAACCCAAGAATGTGACTTATTAAGAACAAAAAAAAACGAATTTGCAATTAAAATTATGAAACTTTCAAGAAACTATTTCAACTTTCAACCAAGGAGTTGATATTTCAACAAAAAAGATTTTAATTTAAAATAAAAAAACTGTTGGATTTAATCAAAAAAGACAAATTTTCAACCAATTAGTTTAATTTTCGAGCCAAAAATACAAAATTTCTATAAAACAGTTGAATTTTCAGCCCAAAAGTGTGAATTTTCGACAAAAAGTTCATTTTCAACCGAAATAGAGTAATTTTTAACCAGAGAGCTGCATTTTTATAAAATGAAAAAAAAAATATTAAATTTCTCCAGAAAGATATATGTTTTCAAAGCAAAAAGATCAATAATAAATAATAGTAAAATTAAAATAAACAATAAAATAGTTAAATTTTTAATTAAGAAATTTTTTAGACAAAAATGTTGATTTTTCAACAAAGTTATTCAATTTGAACCAAATAATAAGATTTCTAAATAAAAAAATATGAATTCTTAACAAAAAATTTAATACTAGAGTTTTCAACCAAAAAGAATGAACTTTTAACGAGTGTGATTTTCTGATTGGGTTCTAATAATTCAGTTCGCATTTAGGTGATTATTTATAGACTAAAGAATAACATTTTAAATAAACATTGAAGTTAATTTTTAATACTTGAACAATTTTATGACACAGTTTTATCACTATTTTTTAAAGTTTGTGACACTATTTTCTATCGCTGAAGTGAGTGCGAGGCCTATACAAATACTATTTGAATTCCCAAATTAATTTTCTTTCATTCTTGTTTTTTAGCAAAATACCAACCTTCGAAAATCACTTGAAGACTCCAATAAAAAGATCGTCAATCTTGAAACCAAGACTGCAGGAGATCAGCGACTTATTCAGCAACTTACTTGTAAAATTGAAGATAACGACGAGAAAAATGCTGATAAATTGATGGATGCTGATTTAAATAAATTGAAACTCGAAGGTAATTTTTAAGAATAACAGCATCATCAATCGCGTGCTACGTGCGCCTGTAGTTTTTCGATTTGAAGGGAAAAATAATTTTTAATACAAAATACAAATTTCGAATAACTATTTATTTAAATAGAACCAAAACAATTCTTTTAGTTTACGAGATTTTACAAACTATTGGGAAAATTTCGAGTTAGTTTAAGATATATTGAGGTAATTTTTGAAATCTTTTTAAATATACTCTTTAAAATAACTTTTCAAAATAAAAATCATAAACAATTTCCCTATGAATCTAGACAAAATGTTTTGATTCTCTTGAAACCTTTCAAAATTCTTAAAAATCGACCTTTTTTAAAAAAAATGTATTAAATTTTGTCAAGTTTATCATTATTTTTAAAAAGGCTGCATCTAGTCCCGGAAAATTGGGGGAGTTACAAAAGGGGACAGACTAGTCGCCCCCAAATTTCTGGACGACTATTCAAACCTTTGAAAAATATTTGAATACTCATCCCGAATTTCGGGACTAAATATCTCTCAAACTTACTCGAATCATTTCTAAAATTTTATAATTTAGCAAAATTGAAAACTTTTGCTTTTAAATTTTCCACATTCTGTTTCAACATTTTAAGAAATCATTTGAAATTTTTTTTCGAAATCTTTAATAATCTATAATTTAAAAAAATTGAAATGTTGACAAGTTTTAAATTATTTTGGAATAGTTTCAAAATTTGTAAATATCTCTTAAACAAACTCGAATTTTTTATAAAATTTTGTAATCTTGCAAAGTTGCAAAATTTTGCTTTAAAATCTTCTACTTTCTTTTACAACATTTGATAGAAATTTTTTGAAATCTTCAAATTAATTTTTTTTTCTCAATCTTCTCAAAACTTTTAAACTTACTAAGTATCTTTTAAAATTATTCGAATCCTTCTTATTTTTCTTTTTTTTTTAAATAAGAAAAATTGTCTTAAAATCTTGCTAAAAAGCTTAAAATTATTCGAATTTTTCCTATATATTTTTTTTTTAATAAGAGAAGTTGCCTTAAAATCTAGATTGTTTTTCGAAGGTTTTAGAAATCTTTTGAAATGTTTTAACATTCTTTTTAATACTCTCTTAAAATTAATTTTTCAAAATAAAAAACCATTAAAAATTTTCTTAGGAATATAAAGAGCATTTTTTCATTCTGTTTAAACCTTTAAAATTCTTGATAAGCTTCTTTTTTCCAAAATTATAAAAAATCTACAATTAAAAAATTTTGAAATTTATTTTCATTTTCTCTTAGAATTCATTTTTCAAAATGAAAAATCATACAAAATTTTCCCATGAATCTTAAGCAAATTGTATTATTTTCTTGAAGCCTTTCAAATTCTTAAAAAGCTTCTAAATTTTTATGGGAAATCTTCAAAAATCTACATTTGTTAAAAAAATTCAAATCTTATCAAGATTTCAATAAATATTTTCGAATCTTTTCAGAAAGTCTAAAACTTCTAAAAAAGTTTTAATTGACAAAATTGATGGTACAGAAATGCGTAGTATTTTTTAATAGATAAACAAATTGAAAACAGCCAATAAAAGTCATATTCACGCAGTTTCGCAATCAATCAGGTATTCGACAACAATCTGTCCGATATTTTCGATATATTTGGTAATATATGATATTACGTTGAAATATTTTGACCACTCTATCAGAAATATTGAGAAAAAAGTGTAAATAATCAAATTTTCTTGGGCTTATATTCCGTCGACTATAATCGATTTTTTGACAAAACTGTGCAGATTTTTCATACGGATCCTGATAAAAGAGTAATTTGTAAACTTTTCTAGTATCTTTTAGTAATTTTTGAACTAATAATTAGATGCGAAATTTAAACACATATATCACAAGAGAAACACAGAAAAAACGCTAATTTCGATCCGGGAATTTGCCTTGAATATGAAGATGAAATTTCGCTAGACACCCTGCGAATTATTGAATATTTCTCTGGTTTTCAAATAAATGTTACTTACAGAGAAGATAAAGAGCTTGGAGCAGGAAATCAAAACTCTGAAAAAACTTCGCCCTGATAAGAAGGCATCGAGAAAACATAAAGGAGTGAATACAGAAACAGTTCAGATTGTCGATTTCGGTAATAGAATATTAGAAATGTCAAAATAGATATCAAAAGTGTCGGAATAAATTCGGAGAAATTTATAATTTTAATTTTTTCAGATTCTAGTCTAAACGCAGAGGCAAATCTTTTGGAAGATCGTCTTCGGGGAAGTGAATTTGATGAGAGTGTTGACGTTAAGGAGGAAGGTGCATCCTCTATACTTTGTGCAAAGTGTGATGCTGCATTTGAAAAACTTATCCACTCTTTTGAACCGCCTGAACCTTTAGTTACGCCTATTTCGTCACCAAGTAAGAAAATTTGTATAGTTTGAAAGAAACAATTTATAAATAAATCAACGAGACAGTTTTCTTTAATCTTTTGCCATTAATTTAAATTAATTGCAAATTAATCAACCACTCAACCATTTCTTATTTTTCAGACACGCAATTCTACCCCAACGAAATCCAAAGTGTCATAGAGCCTATCTACAGTCCAATGAGAGGCAGAGAAGTAGTGGAACCCGAATATTTGACTGATCCTCCGAAAGATATAAATCTCGAATCAGAGACAATTAAAGTCCTAGAAAAAAGACTAAAGAATTTAGAGCGTAAGATAAAAAAGCAAAACAAAATCGTGGATAAGAATCGGTGCTGCCATTCAAGTTCTAATTCCTATTTTCCAAATCCTGTGAATCAGGATATTATTCTCGAGGTGTGGAAGAAACTGCTCGATAAAGATAAGCCTGCCTATAAACGCAAATGTAAAAAGAAGCTCAAGCGATGTAGAAATAAAAGAAAGGTCATTTCTAAAAAGAAGGACAAGAGAAAAAGTTTACAAAATTGGTCCGTGGAATCTTCAATCGAATCGGATAATCTAATACAAGAAAATTCGGAAATAATTGTTTCAAGGACAAAGAATTCAGAGCCTCAAATTGGAGAGAATTCTTTAGAAGAGAGCAGAGAATTTCCAGGTCCGAGTAGAAAGAAAGAATTGATTTCTTTTTCAGTTTCAAACGAATCAGAACAGTCAACTTTAATCCTAGAAAATAAATATGAAAAACGAACGGCTAGAAAAGAAAATGAAGATTTCGAGAAAGATGTTTTAAGAGAACCCTCTACTTTACCGCAAATTATTCTAGAGCAAGAATCGGTTTTCAATCGAGAAAAGTCGAAAGATGAAAAACAAACGAACATTACAAAAGAAAATAGTTTCGAAATACTGGAAGTTAGTCCTGGTAAAATTTCAACAAGTTCTCCAAATATCGAGCCGCCGAAAATTCAAGAAACAGATATAATTTCAAAAGAAGCTCCCACTTTACGAAAAGAAATTTTAAATCCAAACGAATCAATTTTAAATCAAGAAAAACAAATAAATGCTAGAAAAGAAAATAATTTCGAAATGCTGGAAGTGAATCGCGATAAAATTGCTAAAAGTTCACCAAATATTGAGCCAGCGAAAATTCAAGAAACCGATATAGTTTCAAAAGAAGCTTCCATTTTACGGAAAGTAATCCCAGATTTAGTGCAATCAATTTTAAATCAAGAAAAACAAATAAACGTTACTAAAGAAAATAATTTCGAAATGTTGCAAGTGAATCACGATCAAATTTCTGCAAGTACTCCAAATGTCGAGACAGCGATTCAAGAAAAGGATGCATTTTCGAGAGAGCCTTCCATATTACGGAAAGAAATTCTAGATGAGGTAGAATCAATTTTAAATCGAGAAAGACAAACAAAAGCTGCAAAACAAAGTGATTTTGAAATGCTGGAAGTGAATCACGATAGCATTTCTGCACGTTCTACAAATATTGTGATAGCGATTCAAGGAAAAGTTTTACTTTCAGAAGAATCTCCCACTTTACCGGAAATAATTCCAGAATCACTTTCAAATAAAGAAAAACAAATAAACTCTACAAACGACTTCGAAACGCTGGAATGGAGGCACGAAAAAATTTCTGCAAGTTCTCCAAATATTGAGACACTGATTCCAGAAAAAGAGTCTCCCGCTTCACTGAAAATTCCAGAAACAGAAGAGTCAGTATTGATTCTAGAAAAGTCAAAACAGAATCTTCCAAACTCGATTTCGGCCAGTTCTCCAAATATCCACGAGATACCGAAAGTTCTTGGGAATCAGAAAGATCCAGAAAATATTTTAAGTAAACTTTCCACTTCAGAAGAAAGCAGAAAAATCCTCGAAAACAGAATTCAAAACGTGAAGGGAAAGAAATCCTCACTTTTGAATAAAGAAAAAGAAACAAACTCTACAAACTATTTCGAAACGCTGGAAGTAAGTCACGATAAAATGTCTGCAAGTTCTCCAATTATTGAGGCACTGATTAAAAAAAAAGTGTCTCCCACTTTACTGAAAATTCCAGAAGAAGAGTCAGTATTGATTCTACAAAAGCCAAAACAGAATCTTCCCATCTCGATTTCTGAAAGTTCTCCAAATATCATCGAAACACCGAAAATTTTAGGGAATCAGAAAGACCAGGAAAATGTTTTAAATAAACCTTTCAGTTTAGAAGAAAGCAGAAAAATCCTCGAAAACAGAATTCAAAGCGTGAAGAGAAAGAAATCCTCTTCGCCTCAGGAGAGTCTCGATCATATTAATAATTTACCAGTTTTGGGAGAACATACTAGAAGAATGGTTCGCAGAAGATTATCCTCTCATTATTCTTCCGATTCTTTTGACGTTGAACCGAGAAGAAACTCTTCAGATTTCCGGAGTGTGCATTCAGAAAAAACTTGCACGAATCTAGTCATGAATCCGGAAAAAGGAGAAGGTAATGAAATGTCAGAAGAGATTTCAGAGGTGGATGAAAGCAGTATTACTGATCAAGTACAAATTATGGACACGCGTCCTTCTTTTAAAATTAACAAAGAACTCGAATCTACAGAAGAGATTTCACAAGAACTGGCAAATTCTTTTGATGAAAAGAGAACATCTGATTTATTGGACGAACTCGCTTTGTCAGATGACGAACCTCCGGAGGAAATCAAAATGAAATCAAATTCTTCTTTGGAAGATACTTCTCATATTTTTATTTCCAATTCGAATAAGAACGACTCGAGGAATTTTATTCAAGGGAAAAGGTCTTCGGCTCTTCTTCTCACAGTGATAAGTCCAGCGAATCAGGCAAAGAAGATGAAGAAAGTTGATGTGAAGAATTCAAAACCGGGAAATCGAGGAAATCTTTTAACGAAGATAAGAACTTTGAAGAGGCGTACGAATAAAATGGTTTTGCATCCTATCGTTAAGAAATCGGAAGAGAAAAAGGAGATGAAAATTGAGCCAAAACTTGAAGTTGAGAACAATGTTGAGAGTGTAGCCTCGAATTCTCTTGTACAGTCTAAAAAACGAAGAATTGCTCATACGCCGAAAGCAGAAAGTGAATCTGGGAGTGCAACTTCCATCGAAGATTTTCCGCTTGAAGTTCCGATAAGAAAATCGCTCAGATCTGCGTCAAAATCGCCAGCCAAGAATAAGAGGGTTAAAACGTCAGAGGAGAAATCGGCTAATTTAGAAGAGAAGGAAGAGAAATTTCCTGTTAGGAAAAAAGGTAGACCGAAGAAATTGAAACTGCCGGAAATAAATTCAGTTAATTTGTCAATAAAAGCAGAAAAGAGGGAAGATTTGAGAATAGATGTGGAACCTTTGAATCTATGTTCGGATAAAAGTCAGAGTGAAGATTTAATAAAAACTTCCGTGCAGGAAAATTCGAATTTAACCAATAATACTTCATCTGAGGAAGATGTTGCGCTTGCGAGTCGAATTGTAGTGAAGAACGAATATTGGGAAAAGGCGAAAAAAGTTCTTGAGAGTATAAAAGAGACGGAAAAGGATAGTGAAGCTTCTGTTAGAGAACTTCGTTCAAGACAGGTTGAAGTGGCGGCCGAGGAAAATTTAGAAAAACCGGGAATTGGGAAAAAGGGCGGTAAACCTAAATTTCTACCAGTGCATCCTCGACATCCGCTCCTTAAGACTAATTATGTGATTAAATTACTTAATGAGACTTTTGAAGAAAAGCCGTTTGTGGATTTGCGTCAAAAATCTAAGCTATCACAGGCCTCTCTTGGTGTGTAAAAATGAAGTTTTGTTTTTCAAAAAGCTTTTTCATTTCTAATATTAATTTAATTTTTTTTACAGAAAAGAACGTTAAACTGCAACTAAATAGATTGGTGGCGAGCGAATCCTGGACGATGGAATTACACTTGGATGTAATAAAAAACATGACTGAATTATGCCAAGCATCTACCGCAGCAAAGTTAGTATTCAATAGCATTATTTTCCAAATTTGAAATCCAAATGTAATATTTAATAATTTGTTCCTTTTGCAGGTGCATAGTGAGTTTTCTCCAGAAAACATTTCAGGAGGACGAGGAACCATTGGATAAAAGCAACACACCACCCGCACCAATGATGTCGAGAACACAGCAAAAAATTGTTACTTTGATCGCCAGTTTAGAGAAAACAATGCCAAATATTGTTGACCTCGTTTCCGCCGGTATTGATTATTCGCTTTTTCGACTCAACGAAGAACACAAGGATGTATGTATTTTTCCCCTAAAGTAGACCTTGAGAAATCTTTTAAATCTTTTGAAGCCTTTAAAATATTGGTGACATCTTTGAAATATGCTGACATCTTTAAAATCTTTGAAATCCCTGTGAAATCTTTGAATGACTGGTGAAATATTTGTAAAATCATTGAAATCTTGAACATCTTCGTAAAACAGGGTTGCTACAAAATCCCAATTTAAAAATTCCCTGACTTTCCCTGATCGTTTAAAATTTTTCTTTCAGGTATGAAAACAACCTTATACCTAGAAGGTCAACAATTTTAATGCAAACAAAAATGTTTCAAAATTTATCCTAAAGCCTTTTAGTGGCAACAGTCATACAGAATTTTATAATGGATCATCTACAAATTGCGTAAGGTATTTAGGTTTAAAAGTTAATTCTGAACAAACAAAAAAAACGAATTTTCAACAAAATAGTTAAATTTTCAACCAAAAAGATGAATTTTCAATAAAATACATGAATTGTCAACCAAATATTTGAGTTTTTAGCTCAAAAAGATAAATTTTCAACAAAAAATTGATTAGTTTAATCTCCAGTTAAAAAAATTAATTTTGTACAAAAAAATAAAAAGAATTTTCAAGAAAATATTTTTCATCGACAAATATTTTAATTTTCAGTCAAAAACAGTTGAATTCAACCAAAGAATAGGAATCCTCAACAAACTAGTTGCATCTTCAACCAAAACAGATTGATTTTCAAATCAAACAGATGATTTTTCAGCAAAATAAATAAATTTTCAATCAAAACAAAACAAATTTTCAACAGAGTAGTTCAATTTTTAACCAAATAGTTGAATTTTCTACCCAAAAAGACAAATTTGCAACAAAATACATGAATTTTAAACTAAAAAATATTTATTTGCAACCAAAAATGTAATAGTTAAATTTTCATTTAAAAAAATAATTTTTAATAAAAATACGAATTTTCAGCAAAATAGTACAAGTTTTAACCCAGAAAATGGATTTTTAATCAAAAAGATAAATTTTCAACTAATGAAATTAATTTTTTAACCAAAAAGATGAATTTTTAACAAAATGAATGAATTTTCAACTAAAGAAAATAAATTTTCACCCAAAATTGGAATCGTTAAATTACGTGTTAAAACTATTATTTCTCCAAACAAACAATTTCAACAAAACAGGTCCATTTTTCACAAAAGAAATAAATTTTTAACAACAAATATGGAGTTTCAACTAATAAGATTACTTTTATACCAAACAAGATGGATTTTTAAACAAATAGGTAAATTTTAAACCAAATAAAGGAATTTAAAAAAAAAATAAAAAAATTTCAAGCAATAAGATTAATTTTCTACCAAATAAGATTAATTTTGATCAAAATACATGAATTTTCAACCATATAGTTGAATTTTTAACAAAAAAAGATTGATTTCGAAAAAAAAATGAAACGAAAAAAAACGAGTTTTCCACAAAATAGTTCAATTTTGAACCAAATAGATGAAGTTTCAACTTAAATAATGAATCTTCAACGACAAAAAATTAATTTTTATCAAAATAGTTTAATTTTCAAGCGAAAAGATGAATATTCAACAAAAAAGATTAATTTTCCACCAGAAAAGGCGAATTTGCAACAAAATACATGAATGTTCAACCCAATAGTTGGAGTTTTGAACTAAAGAAGATGAATTTTCAATAAAAAATGGAATAGTTAAATTTTCAGTAAAAAAAAAAGGAAGTTTAAACCAAAAAGTTGCATTTTTAATAAAAAAATATGAATCTTCTACGATAAGAGATAAATTTTTATACTAAGAACTCGCATTTTCTACAAAAGATTTTAATTTTCAACCAAGAAAGATTTTCTAGTCAGTGAATAAAAAAATTTAATCCAATAATTGGAATTTAAATGCCAAAAAGAATAATTTTCTACAAAAAAGTCGAATTTTTAAGCCGTAAATATGAATTTTTAACAGAAATATTAATTTTCGACCAAATAGGTAAATTTTTTACCAAAATAGTAACAATTTTGAACCAACAAAAAACTGACTGCAGAATTCTCTGACGTGTAGCAACCCTGAGAAATTATTGAAATTGTGAAAGCTTTGAAATATTTGCGAAATATTTTTAAATCCCTCCAGTTTTGTTCGAGTGCCAAAAAAAAATCTTATGGGCCCCCAAAGAAAACCCTATGAGTGACAAATTTGAATTTTACGTAATATTGCGGTTTTTTAACGCTTTTTGAAAGTTTTTTTTTTCATAAATAATCATTAATTGAAAATTTAAGAAGACCCAGTTATCTTTTAACTAATTTTCAATTGTTTAAACAATTTTAATTTGTTTAATTTTTTCAAATAATTTTACAATTATTTAAATAGTATGCGTTTGTGTAAGTATATCGTTTACCTAAAAAAAGCAGGAGAAATATTTTATCTCACCAAATTTTCGACAGATTTTAATATTTTTAAGCACTAATTTTTGTTTCTACGAATACTCGTAAAGTTTTAAACAAATTGAAAGTGTTTAAACAATTTCATGTTGTATAAATATAGTATCATATAATATAAATATAATTGTAAAATTATTTAAACAAATGATCTTATTGGTATGCTTGATTAAAGAACTCATAACGTCTAGAAAATACGTTAATTTCGCGACTTACCTGAAAAATAAATGTTTAAACAAACTAAAGTTGTTTAAAAAAATAAAAATTATTGAACAGATGACTGGGTATTCTTAAATGACCGTTTAATGATTATTTATAAAAAAATGGTCAAAAAGCGTTAATAAACCGCAATATTAAATTAAATTAAAATTTGTCACCTATGGGGGTTTTTTTTTTTGAACCCGTAAGAGTGGCATAAAGACATTCATTGTCAAAATTTATGATAAATTCTTATTCTCTGTCGAATTCTGAACAATATACTGAACTACGGAAATATTTGTAACATATTATCGCGTTTAAATATTAGATTTACAAAAACTGACTTTTTCCCATGTTCAATTAATGGGAAACTTCATGGTCTTTGCGCAACCCCTAAATATTAACCGATTTCCCTCAAATTTCGAGTACATTTTTGTAGAGGAATTCGAACAAAACTTGTGGAGGGGGGGGGGAGCCAAGAAATTTGGAAATTGAAAAATAAGGTCCACCCTGAAGTACAATCAATAGTAAAAAACCCTCGCTCATTTCTAATTTCCATTTTCGTCAAAATTTCAGAGAAATGTAATTGAAGGATTGGCCCGAGTCTACATAGTTTTGGCCCGTCTGAAAAAAGACAGAGAGAAGGCAAGATTATTTTGCTGCGATGCTCTTTATTGCTTACGTAATAATGCCGTAACCGTCATTTACGTCGTTCTAACTTGCTGGCCTGAAGTTTTTCCTATCTGTGACACAAATCCAGGTACGATTATAATTAAATTACCATTTTTAGAATCACTAGAAATAAGTATTAGATATTAAATTGTTAAATTGTCTGAAAATTCAGCAATTTAATGCGTTACAGAAATCCTTCCGAAGTGCATGGCACATATCATTCTAACGACTGACGGATGTGGAACCAAATATCCAAAAGTTGGTGCTCTGAAAAATCTAATCTCGGCCTACTATCAGTATCCGAGGGCGGAATATTTCTCCAAGCAACTTGCTGTCGAATTTTTGTCTGCTTTGAAACGTAAGTATTTATTTCAAGTTTCTCAAAGATGGTATTGGGAGGCCTCGGACTCACCACACTATTCAAATTATTCTACACTTTTTTGAACAATGACACTATTTTGCTACTATTTCGAAAAAAATGACACTAATGAGACTATTTTCTCAATTTCGTTACTCTTCCTTAAAAAATATTTTTTAACTTCTTCGCTAATTGGTTAAAAACTGTCTCAATGGCTGATTAGGGGCCGTCCGAAATGTTGAAGTTTCAAGCCAAAAAGATGAGCTTTAAACAAATCAGCAGAATTTTCAATCAAATAGTTAAATTTTCAACCAAAATATGAATTTTCGAGTAAGAAGATTAATTTTCTACCAAGAAAGATGAATTCTCAACAAATAACATAAATTTTCAACCAAACCTTTTTAAACTAGCAAAGATCAATTGTTAACCAAAAATGGAATAGTTTAATTTGTATTAAAAAAAATTAATTTTCAATAAAAAGTAAACGAATTTTCTATAAAGCATTTGTATTTTTTCAACAATTTGTTGTATTTTCAAGCCAAACCTATGAATTCTCTACAAATCAGTTGAATTTTATACCTGAAATTACTAATTTTCCCAATAAATGTAATAGTTGATATTTAAACCGAAAAAGATTTTAATTTCAAATAAAAAATAGTTGAATATAACTAGAACAGAATAATTTTTAACCGTACAGTTGCATTTTTAACAAAAATAAATTAATTTTCGACCAAAAAAGACGAATTTTCAACAAAAAATATATATTTTCTATCAAATGGTCGAATTTTTAATCCAGAATATTAATTTTCTACCAGAATAGACGAATTTTCAACAAACTACATCAATTTTTAACAAAATAGTGAAATTTTCTACCAAAAAGACGGATATTCAGCTGAATAGATTGAACAATCGATGTGATGTTAGTTCAAATTTGATGTGTTGAAGTTTTAGTTGATATTTTTATCGTTTCTAAACATTTTTAATTAAATAGTAGAATATTTAAACTAAAAATTATTAAATTTTAACCAAAAACGGAGTAGTTAAATTTTGATTGAGGAAAATTAATTTTCAATTAACAAAAAGCGAAGTTTCTACAAAACCGTTTAATTTTGTACCAAATAGTTAAATTTTCTACCAAATTGTGGAATTTTCAAGCCAAAAAAAAAAATATTCTATAAAATAGTTGAATTTTCAAGAAAATAGTTAAATATTCAGTTCAAAAAAATTAACTAAAAAAAAGGAATTCTGAACTAGACTGTAGATTTGTAACCTAAAAAGATAAATTTTTAACCAAACAGTTGCATTTTCAACAAACAAAAAATGATTTTCTACCCTAAAATGTGAATTTTCAACGAAAAATTTAATTTCAACCGAAAAAGATTCATTTTTAACCAGACAGTGGCATTTTTAACCAAAAAAGATTAAACTTCTACAGAAAGAGATACATTTTCAAACCAAAAAGGTGAATGTTCAACAAAATAGTTGAATTATAAATTTTAAAAAATTTGTTAGTCAAGAAACAAGCAAAATTTCAATCAAATTGTTGAATTTTTAATTGTGGCACTATTTACACTATTTTTTATCATCAAGGTGAGTCCGAGACCTGTGCTGGAAGTTTTTCTAATTTTTAAGGAATCGCGCCGTTTTTTTTAGAGAAACATGAAAATAGCACCGATATGGCGATAATTTTGTTGGCGAAGAAAGAAGGACCTGATTGGACTTACAAAAATATTATTCAAGGCGGATTACTGCAGCTGATTGTTGAAAAGACTCATCCTTCCGTTTATGATGCGTTTAGCTTACTTGGTAATTATTTTTAAGTATTAAATTCAATATATTTGTATATATTAACGTGAAGAATTTTCTTAAATTTTGTTTTCTGAATACAATTTTTTAGGTAATTTAATGCGAACCTTCCCGAAAGAAGATAAAGAGAACTATATTGGTAAAACCGTCCAACAGTTGTGCGACCTGCTGGACTCAAGTCAAGGTATATATTTTTATTCTTTACTCTTTACTCTATCCCTCTCTTTTGACCATTTTTTAAGAATTCCTCTTTTTCCCTTGTTTTCAAGAAAATTCCCCTTTTTCGCGTTTTTTCACTTAAGTGTGAAGTAAATTAATAGTTCTCCATAACAAAATCCAACTATTTTTGGTTGAAAAGTCTACTACCATATTTTTGGCTCTGAATTTCTCTTTTTAGTTAGAAATTTGATAAAATTTTCTTAAAAATATATCTTTTTTGATGAAAAATTCAACTGTTTTATTGTAAATTCGTCGTTTTGTATAGATAATTCGTCCTTTTGAATTAAAAATTCAACTATTTGGTTGAAAACACAATAGTGTTAGGTTTAAGTTTAATTATTTTTGTTTGAAAATTTGATGTTCAGTTGGAAATTAAATTTCTTTTGTAAATCCATCTTTCACGGTTGAAAATGAACTTTTTCGTTGAAAATTCAAATATTTTGTTAAAAAGTGATTTTTCTTTTAATCGAGAAAGCAACTGTTTTGTTGCACACTCGTCTTTTCAAATAAAAAAATCCTCCTTTTGGGTTAAAAAATCATCTTTTTGTGTAGAAAAGTCATTTTTTATATTAAAAATTCACCTTTCTTGGATTAAAATTAACTTTGTTGTTGAAAATTCAACTGCGTTCCAAAAAAATCAATGTTTTGATCTGAAAATTCAACTATGTGGTAGAAAATGCAACTGTTTTTGGTTGAAGTTTAATAATTTATTCATTAAAAATTTGATCATTTAGTTGAAAATTATTTTTTTGTTGTAAATTCATCTTTCTTGGTTGAAAATTACCTTCTTCATTAAACATTCAAGTATTTTGTCAAGAAGTAATTTTTTTAGTCGAAAATTCAACTGTTTTGTTGAAAATTCGCCCCTCTTGATTGAAAATGACCTGTTTCATTTAAAATTTATATTTTCTGATGTAAAAGTCAACTTTTTCCTAAAACGTTCGACTTTTTATCTTGAAAATTCACATCTTTTGTTAAAAATTAATGTTTTTGGTTAAAAATTTAACTACTTTATTGAAAATTTATCTGTTTTGTTTGAAGATTAACAATTTTGTTGAAAATTCGTATTTTTGGGTTGAATTGAACTTTTTTATTTAAAATAAAAATATTTTTTGGTTGACATATCAACTATGTATTACCTGGTATTACATTTTTTGGTGTTTTTCTTTTTTTTTCTTTTTCTGGGGTACTCAAATGTATTATTATCATTCTCGAAAATATTCAGCATATAGCTGCAGGATATCCACAGGATATCTTTGGACATAAATTTGATACTGTAATATCTCTGTTCTGTATGAGCAGTTTTTTTTAAACATGCGAATTTTTAACTTGAAAACTCAACTCTTTTGTTGTAAATTTATCTCTTGTGGCAGAAAATTAATCTTCTTTGTGGAAAATTCATCTTTTTGGTTGAAAATTCAACTATATTTGGTTAAAAGTTGAAATACTTTATTAACGATTCAGTTTTTTGTTTGGAGATTTATAATTTCAGTTGAAAATTTATATCTTTGGTTGAAAATTGAACTATTTTATTGAAAATTTGTTGTTGTTTTTTTTTGTTTTTTGTTGTTGTTGAAAATTAACTTTTTTGTTGAAAATTCAACTACGTCGTTAAAAATTAATTTTTCTTGTTGAAGATTCATTATTTCAACTAAAAATTAAATCTCTTTTGTTGAAAAATTCAAATTATTTGTCTGTCAACATTAAGGTTTCTTTAGTTTAAATTTGAATAACTATTGTCATTATGTTAGACATTTTTTTTGCAAATTTTCAAATACTAGCAAAAATAATTTTTTCATCAGGTTGAAAATTTAATCGAAATTTTCAGTAGATATGAAATATATTAAGAATTTAACCTTATGAAATTTTTCGATTAGACCAAAATTCAAGCAAAAATTACAAGATTGCAACACAAATTCAATAAGTTCTAGAATTTAAACAAGTTTCAAAAACTACCAAAAACCAGCTTTTAACAGTTTGGCAAATTTAAGCGCAGTTTTTAGTAAATATTGAATATTTTTTCTTTAAATATAAATCAACATTTAAACGAACATCTTTCTTTTAATTCATATCTAAGCAATTTCAAATAATTTCTATTTATTTTAATGAATTTCTTTTCGTTATTTAGGTATTTGGGTAGTTTAGATTTTTTCGCGATTTCGGAAAGTTTTAAACACAAAAAATTTTTTTTTCATGAAAGAAAAACAATTACTTGTTTCTTTGGTTTAAGCTAAAGAAGTTTCAGGTTTGATATACTCAACTTTTTCCATAAAGGTGTGCATTTAACTTGCAATTTTTTTTGCAGTTTAAAAAAATTCTAAAATAGGCAGAACGCGCTTTTTGGAATTTCTAATTTTTTATTATTGTTCAACAGCAAAAACTGTACATATAAAAAATTCGCCATGATTTTTAAACTAATAGGAAAATTTGTTTAAATTCTCAAAATTTTAAATAAAAAAAAGAACAAAATATATCAACCCAAAAATTTGTTTCCTTACATTTTTTAAAACATATAAAAATGGTTTATTCAACAATCTTAATCTTTCTCGAACTTTTATATCGACTTAAATCGATTTCCAATGACCTGAGTATATTAAATTAAATTCATTAATTGCAAAAATCCTGTAACATAATTTAACAAGTGTAAAATTTCTTATAAAAAGATTGTTTCTCATTTTTCTAGCTCTTTTTGCGCCAGTTCATCTCCTCCTTTGTACCTGAATTTAAATTTCGCCCGAGTATGTGTTAGAACTGGAAATATTTAATCTTATGATTTTTTAGGTGCGGAAGATCATCTCGAGGGAGTTGCAACCGCCTTGCTGAGTCTCTCGAAGTTCACAAATCACTTGGATAAAGTAGCAAAATGTCTTCTACTTTGGAAACCTAATCAGACTCTTCGACCTGAGACGATAGCTAAATTCAAGTTTTTCTTCCAATCACGTACTACAGTCGCGTGGCGTGACTTTATTGTGAACGATTACAAGAATCTTACTGAAGCTAGGCCAAATAATAATGTTCATAATAAGAAGCCTCAGTTAAACAGTTCGCAAGTTCAAACAAAGAAGAAGCAAAATAATAGACGCCGGACGAAAAAAGCAAATACCTCAGTGAAAGTTCCTTCGAATTCGTAAGGATTTTCTTATTGTGATATTAGTTAACGACTAGCATTAATCCAGATGTGTAAATAAGCCAAAATATTTTAAGGATCGGGATAAAGAGTCTTCGATAGTGTTTCATTTTATTGATTCGCTTTACATTTTTAAAGAGGGAACTTACATTAATTTTCCTCGTGTTCCTTTTTTTCGTGTACTTCATTTTTAAATAAAAAAAGGATTATTTATTTATTTGCACTTGTGTCTATTGAAATTCCAGAATTTTTCATAATCAGCATTTTAGTCATATTTTACGAATTTTATTACAAATTGAATCCTTTTTTAAATGAAAAACCTTTAAAGTTTTCTATATTATTACTGATGGTCTCGTTTAAAGTAGAAAAGACTATTTTTCGTGAAAATTTTAAACCTAAAAATATTATTTATTTATTTGACTCGAAAATTTTCACTTTGATTAAATTAATCAATTCAATTTATAAATTAAAAAAAAATATTTATAAAAATTGGCAGATTTGGAAAGGGTCTTGGTATTATTTTATTCATGGACTAGTTGAAAACCAGATTTTTTACACCATTTTTTATTTAACAAATTTTTTCATGATCAATTTTTTGTGAGATCTATTTTTTTATACCCAGAATTAAATTTAGCTTTTAAATTCAAAATGGTACATTTGAATTGTTCATTTTAACTAAGAAGCTTTAAATATTTAGGATTTTAAGTTTCAAGTTGTGCTGTTATTGTTAAGTTATTGTGGTGCTTCTTTGTAAAATTTCGAGAAATTTATAAAGCAAAGTTTGAAACTCAGCAAATTTTTAGTTTGAAATCGTTTGAGTTTCAAAAGTTTCGAATTTGAAAGCTTTTAAATTCAAGATTTAAAATTTGTTTATGTTCAAATTTTTGATTTACTTCCAAAATAAAAGTTTTTAAATTAATAATTTGGACGTATTTTGAATTATTATTTCAATATGGCAGCTTATAAATTGGAAAAATTTGGAATTTTTAAAACATCACAGGTCTTTAAATGGGAAAGGTTCAAATTTTGTTGAAATAAGTTTTTTTTTTATCTTTTCACTGGAAAATTGCAATAATATTCCGAATTAACAAAATGGCGGTCGTTTTTTTGAAAAACAATTATTTCTATTATTTTTTTGCAGTTTTCGAAATATTTGCATATATAAGAATTTTTGGGTATTGTTTTTATACGATCTTCAATTATAGAAACAACAAATGTTCTTTTATCACAATTGATTAAAAACTAAACATTTAAAAGTCAATAAACTTCTAACTAATGTGTTTAGAATTATTAAACAATTAATTTTCTTCATAATTAAATAATTATAAAAATTCAAGTATTTAAAAATTAAATAAGCAATTAAATTTTTCAATTATATGACAATCAAAAGTTTGAAATTGCAAGCTTCAAAGTTTTCAAGTTGAAAAATTTGTCAACTTTAGATTTGTGCTTTTAAAAAGAAACTATTTATATTAAAAAGTCTTAAAATTTACAAATTTGCCATCCACACTTTATTTTTGTTCCATTGACATAAATTAAAGCGCTTAAAATTCATCACGTTCAAATTTCAAGCTTTAAAAATAAAGACGTTTTAATTTTTAAGTTAAAATTTGTGAAAAAATGTAAGCCTTCTAAATGGAACAATCTTGCAAACTAAAGGCTTTAGGAAATCATTTTTCAAATTAAATTAAATATATTATAAATAACTAAATTTTCAACTTAAAATTTGGAAATCTGCCATTTGCTAAATTTAATATCTTAAAATGATACATTTTAAACAATTTCGAATCATTTAAATTGTTTTATTTTAAAATTCAGTCACTTTTAAATTAAAATGTTGATAAATTGCAAAAAAATTTCTCGTTGAATTTTAATCGAGAAATTTATCAATAAAATTAGCAGCTTATAAATTGGGAAAATTAAAACGTTGGAATTTTTAAAGCATCACAGGTCTTTAAATGGTAAGGGTTCGAATTTGTTTGAAATGTCGTTTTTTTTGTTGACATTTCACTGGGAAATTGAAAAAATATTTAAAATTAACAAAATGGCGGCCGTTTTTCTGAAAAATTATCATTTCTATTTTTGGTTAAATAGGCGAGATACGAAAAAGATTAAATTCGTTTCTATTTAAGCGACGTCTACAAAAAGTTCCTGTTCATTTCAGTTTTCCATTTTTTAATATTTTGCACAGTTTTCGAAATATTTGCATATATGTGTATGATTTTTTGGGTATTGTTTTCATACGATTTTTAATTATAAAAATAACTCTTAATACAATTTTTAAAAATATAAAATTCAATAAACTGCAAACTGAAGTATTTAGAATTATTAAACAATTGAATTTCCTTAAAATTAAATAATTATAAAAATTGAAATCTCAAAATGAAATAATCAGTTTAAAAATGTAGGATTCGAATATCACAGACTTTTTAATATGAAATAATTTCAATTACATATCAATCAAAAGTTTACAATTGCAAGCTTCAAAGTTTTCAAATTTAAAAATTCGACAACTTTAAATGTATGCTTTCGAAAACAACATATTCATATTAGAAAAAATCTTAGAATTAAAAAATTTGCCAACCACCCGTATTTTTTGTTCCATTGTCATAAATTCAAGCATTTAATATTTAAGTGTTCTAAATGGAGCAATATATTAATAATTAATTAATAATTATTATTATTAAATAATAAATAATTATAATTATTAATTTTCAATTAAATAATTAATTAATAATAATTTAATATATTTATAATAATAAATAATTTTTCAAATCGCAGGCTTCAAAGTTCAAATTTAAAGTTTTTTGAAGCGATCGGAATTGAGGGTCCGGATCAAGTAACCGCTAATAAAATGATTTGGCTCTAAATAAATAAAACCTACTTAAAATAAGTAAACCTTTGTCTTTATGTAAATTTATTTATTCGTTCAGATAGGCTCTTTCAGTCGATAATGTGCTCCAGAAGAAGGCAGTGAAGATTGCAAACGAAAGTATACGAGAAATACATGAATTTGCTGGCACTTGAGTATTTTCTCATCAAATTTTAATTTGCTCAAAATTAAAAAATTTCCGGGGTCCAATCCAAATCAAGGAAAAAGAGGATGTAAGAAAGTAAAAGGTGAAATTCCAGTATTTAAACTACTAAACATTGGCGAAACAAGATTACAGGATTCTTTTTTTTCTCTGTCTCTTTAATGACGATAATAATAATAATTAATAATATTCAACATATTCGTAAGCTTCCATGGGCAGAGCACGCTAAACATAATACATGTGTACATAGTGTTCTATTTTTTTCTTCTTCTTTACAAAAATAATTAACAATGTTCGATGTAACATTGCCGATCGGTGATTCTTCTAGCTAGTATTATAGCAGCTTCCTTTGGATTGATTTCGTTACTATTTTGTTTATTCATCGTTGTCTTTGGTACATTTACAACGGACAGCGTTCCGCATATTTTTTCTTTTCCCTCTTTTCCTTTTTTTCGTTTCGTTATGTCGGACGGGGTACCAACCATCCGCCGTCATATGTGGCATAAATATAGATTTTTTTCTTTACAAGAAAGTCCTCTCTTTCTCGGTGAAAGCGCAAATTAAAAAAAGTTTCAACAAAAGGTTTTTTTTACAATGCTCTCTGATAAATGAATCTTTAAATGAATATGAATATATATATATTACTGAAAAATCTCTTTTCTCATGATCAAGTTAGGAACGGCGCTGTCTGATGTATAAAAATGCCACCACTGTCTACATAAATTAGTCAGTTTCGGATACTCTCTTTTAAATTCCGATTGGTTATGTGAAGGGTAGATATCCGATTTTTCGGATAAAAATCGGATTGTTAGACGAGTTAAGGAAAGCGTTAGATTAGAAAACAAAGGCCACCGCTGGCTCTGCATGTCACTCGTACACACGAGACTAAGGCACGCACTCACACACAGACAAACGCACAAACAATTACTCTCACTTCTTTTCCTCCTCGCGACAATTTCCAGCTTATTTAAAAGAAATTCTAGCAAAAAAAAAATTGAAAACGAAAAGTGTCGCGAGGAGGAAAAGAGTTTTGATTCACACACGCGCCTACGAATTACGAACGTGTCCTTACAGAGGGATGTTATCGTTACGAATAATATTAAGCGCAATTAATCATAATGATCAATAATAATAATAATATAATAATAATAATAATAATAATAATAATAGTATAGCAATAAATTAGGAACCAATTACAATATAAAATATTACGAGAAATTAAATTAGGAATAGGCTATTTTCGTTAGCTAGGACTATTTATAAACTTTACGGTACGATTATGACGTTCGATCGCCTCCGCTTTTCTTTTATCTTGGAAAAAGAAACCAGTCAACTTTGGACTTGGGGAGCTAAACGATAACGAAATACTGTGGACAGGATCGACGAAATGCGGAAATAAAGTGACGTTCCTTGCTAACTAAACTTAGTTATGGAGCGCTGGGAAGATCAATCGCACCGAATATCTACAAATGTACAAATTGTCGATTGACATCGCCCGCTTTGCTTCTTTCTTTCTATATAATCTCTCAAAACGGAACTTTCTTCGAAAGCGTGCAGACCTCTACGGATAATTTACTATTTACAAGAGACTGCAGACCCTAAAAAAAATCCCGTTCACGATCATTCTAGCTTTATTATTAAACCTGGAAATCTCGGAACTCGACCCCCTACGTTTTTTTTTCTCACATCGCCCGTGTTTAAAAGAACACGAACGATATCACTTTTCCAGAAATATTTGTTCCTACTTCCGCAAGTTTTCCGAGTCTTCTGAATCCTCTAAATTCCAATCTTCATTGATAAAAAAAAATATATGGAAGTACTGGCAAAATGGAGGATTTACGAAACTTGGAAGAAAACGCGAGGAGAGTCGAGTTTAAATGCAATTATTGAATGTTGGTGTGTGAACTAAATAAAATGCTCCGGGAATGTTTTGATGAAAGAAGAGAAGCGAACGTAGGAAAAGCTTCCGTTTAAGTTTAAGGCAACAGTGGAGAATTGAAAAAAGTCTAGAAAATTTCCGGCTCAGAAAATACAAGTTCTCGCAAAGCTTTTCCAAGTTCCGCTTCTCGAAAGAATTCGGAATCGTCACCAAATTCTCTCGCGTTCCTGGTAGGAACCCTCGGGCGTTCATCGTCGCGTAATACTTTTCGTAGCCATTGTGATGTATGTTGTCACTCTTTTTTTCTCTCTTTTTTTATTAACATTGGTCATCGGATTCGCGGTTCGTGATGGCTGAATCACCAAGCCTCGCGGTAACGTAACAAGGATTATAGAAGAGATTTTTGGTGGAAGGTGATTAACAATTCTTTCTAAATGCTTGTGCTCGGCAAATCCCTGAAGAGACTTGCACGACCGCGTCTCGTCGTCACTGGGTTCTTGACTCGTTTCGTATTCGTCGACTCGGCTATTGACTCGAACGCTTCACTTCGCTGATCGATGCCATCCTCGTCGATTCCGGTTGCTGGTTATTCCAACCGGGCATTCTCGTCTGCTCTATCGACTGCAATGAGACAGAAAATATTTTACTTTTCCTAAGAATTTTTTCTTTAAATTACAACATTTTTATCTCGAGCTGTTACTTCCAATCGAAAGGTTACCCACTAACCATTTTCATGCACTGAATTTCGGAATTTACAAGAATTTAAAGGAATTCAAAAGGATTGAAAAGAATTGAATTCATGGTGAGTTCACAAAGCGTAACAAGAATTCAAAAGAATTCAAGAAGACTTGAAGAACTTCAAGCCAATGCAAAATAATTCATGGTGAATTCATGAAACTTTGTGGAATCAAAAAGAATTGAAAAGGATTAAAAGTAATTCAAGGAGACTTAAAATTCAAGGGAATTCAAAATAATTTATTAAAATTCATGAGCTGAGAAATAAATTCTTTACGACAAAATTGATGTAGGTACCATATTCCTAAGATTTCAAGTCGAAATATATTGCATTTTCAACAAAATGTTTGACGTATGCACCAAAAAATATTAATTGTATACTACAAGAGATTAATTTTCAACACAAAAGGAAGAATTTGCAACAACAAAATTGGGGTTTCAAGCTAAAAACTCGAATATTTTAGAAAACATTTGACTTTAAACTTTCAAGCAAAAGAAACGAATGTGCAAAAAAAGTTGAATTTTTAACTAAATAGTTGAATATTCAACCTACAAAGATTAATTCTCAAACCAAAAAGACGAATTTTCAATGAAAGTGATGAATTTTCAACGTAAAAGTTAACTTTTAACCAAATAATTGAATTTCCTACCAAAATAGTTGAATTTTCAACACAAGAAGATGAATCTTCGACTAAGAAGATTCATTTTCTACCAAAACAGACGAATTTTCACCCCAAAATAGTAGAATTTTTAACCCAAAAATATGAATCTTAAACCAAGGAGATTGATTTTTTTTACCAAATAGTTCAATTTTCAACTAAAAAATATGAATTTTCATCATTAAAATGGAATAGTTAAATTCGCAATTGAAAAGGTAAATTTTCAACAAGAAACAAATTAATTTTCAAGAAAATAGTTAAATTTTCAACAAAGTAGCTCAACTTTCAACAAAGTAGCTCAACTGTCAACCAAGTAGTTGAACCTTGAACCTGGTAGTCAAATTTTCAACTAATAACGATGAATTCTTAACGAAAAATGTAATTGTTGATCCTTCAGCCAAAAAAAAATTTAATTTGAAATCAAAAACAGTTGAATTCTACCAAAAAAGATGAATTTCCAACAAAATAGTTTAATCCTTAACCAAAACCAGTTAATTTTTAACCAAGCAGTTGTATTTTCACCCAAATCTGATGAATTTTTAAACAAAAAAGACAACAATTGAAAAAAAAGGTTTAGTCAAGAAAGAAACAAAATTTCAACCAATTTCTAGAATTTTCAGGCTAAAAAGGCGAATTTTCTACAAAATAGTTGCATTTTTGACCGGAATATATGAATTTTTATTTAAAAAAAGGAATGGTTTAAAAAGTAGTTCAAATTTCAACCAAGTAGTTGAATTTTCAGCCAAAAAGATGACGCTTTAAAAAAACAGTTTAATTTGAAACAAAATAATTAAATTTTTAACTAAAAGTAATCAATTCTAAACCAAACATATTATAGGAGACTTTTCCATTGAAAATAATTAACTTTCAATCCAAAAATATGACTTCTACCAAAAGATGAATTTTCTATCCAAAAAGACGAATGTTCAAAAAACAGTAATATTTTCAAGAAAAAGATTTTTTTTTAAACAAAATAGTTGAATTTTCAAAAAAAATAGATGTATTTTTAACCAAAATAGATAGATTCTGAACTAAAAATATAATAGACTTCTCAATTAAAAATAATGAACTTGCAACCAAAAAAGATTAATTTTGTACCAAAAGATGAATTTGCAATAAAAAAAAGAATGTTCAACAAAATAAATAAATTAAATGAAAATTAATAAATAAATTTCCGACCGAAAATGTGACTTTTTCACAAACTAGTTCAATTTTTAACAAAATAATTGAATTGTCATCAAAATACTGGAATTTTTAACCGAAAGTGATGAATTATATTAGATGATTGTATTAATTCAGTTCGAATGTAGGCGAAAAAATGAGAAAAAGGGAAAGTCTCTTTGAAAGCAGGATAAAAAAGAGGAATTCTTTAAAAAATATAAAGAGGGGAAAAGGGGAAAGAATGTGAAGTCTGTGGATTTTTAGACGGCCGTTCGCGTCTTTTATATTTTTTAGTTTCTGAAAGCAACTTAATCCTGAACTGAATACAATTTAGAAGGCTGTATTGTCTTTCTTACCGAGTTTTTGTGGTCCTTGGCCATGTTGATCATGAGGGAGTGGCTGCGGATGCTAAACGGCCTCAACTCCGGATCTCGACTAGGACCATCAACCGTATCGACGTTACTGCTGCGGAACAAGAGAAAGACCAAATATAATCTTCATTCTTTATAAAAAAAAATCATAATAAAATAAATAAAAACAACTCCGAGGCCGAGGACCATTTGCGACTCGTGCCGGGAAAGGAGAGTCACGAATCACCCGGTGCCAAGTCATATCGACCACGATTGTAGAATAAAGTTAGCGTGATAGTTACCTCGAACGTAATTCCTTCTGCTTCCGTTTACAGTGAATGTAAGCCGCTATGCAAATGATAACGACGAGGAATACTGCTATCGTGGCACCACCAGCAATGCTAGCAGTCTCTAGCATTATCCGCTGCCGAGAAGCTGCAATTTCACAAAAAAAGAAAAATTATTAATCGAGGTCGGTTACTTGCTGGATACTAAATTTCTATTCTCACGTATCTAGAATCCAGAGAAGCATTTCCTACTTTAAATAGCTCTAACCAATCAAGTTTTTTCTAGATATAATTTTTCATTGTACGAAGCCATTAAAATATTCCACATTTTTAAAACAACCGACTCGGAATATGTATACAGTTTCAGGAGTTTATTACAAATGCTTTTTTTTCATTTCTAGGGATTCAATTCATATTTTTATTTTAGAAAGCTTTGAAAAATTATACTACAAGATATTATTAAATATATTAGCACCATCGATTAATTAAATAATTAATATTAATAACAGAATTAATCGTTTCTTGAATTTGTCTCTAAAGTCCATGAATTTGAATAATAACTTAAACAAATTTTTATTTTATATTCTTATATTTAAAATTCAATGCACATTTAGTTCAATTTTCAACTAAAAAATATCTATTTTCAACCAAATAGTTGAATTTTGAACTAAAAAGTATCAGTTTTCAACCAAAAGAGAAATAGTCCAATTTTCAGTTTAAAGAAAGTTACAGTTTCATACAAAATAATGAATTTTCGTTTAAATTGATTCATCTTCAACAGGAATAGTTTAATTGTAAACAAAAAAGGTGCATTTTCAACTAAAATCATGATTCTTTAACTGAAATAGTTGAATTTTCAACCAAGAAGATTAATTTCTACCAAAAAAGAGGAATTTTCTACAAAATACATGAATTATCAAATACAATAGATAAATTGTCAACCAAAAATTGAATAGTTAAATTTTCAGTTAAAAAAAAAAAAATTTCCATTAAAAAAAAAACTCATTTTCAAACAAAGTGATGAATTTTCAATTAAAATTATGAATCTTTTACTGGAATAGTTGCATTTTAAACAAAAAAGATAAATTTTCAACTTAAATAATGAATCTTTAAGTTTAATAATTGAATTTTCGACCAAAAAGATGAATTTTGAATCAAGAAGATTAATCTCTACCAAAAAAGATTAATTTTCTACTAAAAAAACATCATTTTTGAACCAGAAATTAAATAATTCATATTTTAGTTAAAAAAATCGATGTTCAACTATATAAATGAATTTTTAATTAAAATTATGGAAGAGTCAAGATAAGTTAATTAAAAAAGTATATATTTCAACAAAATAGTTAAATATTCAGTAAAAAAATTAGTTTTCAGCTGAAGAAAAAACAAATTTTTAACAAAATAGCTCACTTTTCAATCGAGGAGATGCATTTTTAATAAAAATGATGAATCTTCAACCAAAATGACGTATTTTCAACTGGAATAATTGAGTTTTAAACAAAAAAGATGAATTTTTTAACTGGAATTAGTTTGCAACCAAAAATATGAATTTTCGACCGAAAAAATTAAATTGTAACAAAAGAGTTTAACTTTCAAACAATTAATTACATTTTCATTCCAAACAATGATTTTAATTTTTAACCAAAAACAAACTGTTGAATTTTCAAGCAAAAAGATTATTTTAAGCCAAGAAGATTAATTTTCTACCAAGAAGAATGAATTTTCATATAGATACTTGAATTTTCAACTAAAAACGATCAGTTCTCTACCAAACTTAAAATAGTTAAATTTTCAGTTAAAAAATTTAATTTAAAGAAAAAAAAATGTCCAACAAAGTTAAATACAGTAATATAAAGCAACTTTTACAAACAAAGAATCATTGTTACTCAATTTTATATTGCAATTAAAAAAAAATTGAGCACGCTCTCGAAAAAATTCCCTGATATTTGCAGGTTTTTCCAGGTATATAAAAATTCCCTGACAATTTCAGGTTTTCCAGGTAGGGTAAACACCCTGGTAACACGGGGCTAAGCAGGACATGTGTGGTAAAGAGGGACACCCACTTTTTGTAAAATTAATAAGTTTTTAAACTCATACGCATCAATTTTCATTATATCAATTATATCAATTTTAATGTGAACCTCTAATCTTGTTCTATTTCTTAAATAAATTAAAATTAATACTTACGTAAATAGGAACCATCTAAATCTTTGAACTCGCACCTCTGTCCAATGAACCCATTAGCACATCTATAACAAAAACAAAAAAAATACGAAATTAATACATACAATATTTATGGCAAACTGAAAAGCGAATTTTAAATACAAAAATAACATTAAATATCTAGATTCTATAATATCGATATTCGATTTTCCACTTAAAATTTAAATCCTCCAGAAATGAGTGCAAAGAAAAATAACTTAGACGTCAATGCCAAGGTGAAATTATTAATTCGCGATAATTAGCAAGATTCTCACGATTTCTCGTTTATACACTAAGTAATTAAAATGAAACTTATCTTTCACAATCTCACCTTTCCTTTAAACCAAATTTAAATTGAATTTCAAAAAGACTAATATTTTATATTATTAAAACAATTTCCAAGATTCTATTGACAGTGATCACAATCCGTCCCCCTTTTCCTAATTCTATTTTTCTCTCTTCTTTCCCTAAATTAAAAAAATCCCCTTAAAACACCTTAAATCCAAAAATTTTACACGATTTTCACCCTTTTCCACTTAAAAAAAAAAGTTTGATTCATTTTTTAAGAATCATAAACAGAAATAGAAAAAATTAGGAAACAAGACGCTCTGAAAGAGATTCTTGTTGACGTTGATGATTACAAATATTTTCTACACGATTTATTTGCTAATTTTGTAGATTTGAAGGTCATCGACGACAGCGAAGAGATTTTTCACAAAAATAGGAGAATAAATTATTTTAAATAAAATTAATGTGGTACTATAATAAATTCATTTTGAAACACTTTATATTTCAAAATTTTAAGTAAAGATATTCAATTTTCAACCAAATAGATTAATTCTTAACCAAATAGTTGAATTTTCAACCAAAAAGATGAATTTTTAACCAAGAAGATGAATTTTCTATCAACAAAGAAAAAATTTCAAATAAATAGTTACATTTCCAACTAAGTAGATGAATCATCAAACAAAAAAATTATTTTTAACAAAGTAGTTCAACTTTTACCCAAGTAATTGAATTTTCAATAAAAATATATGAATTCTCAAGGAAAAATGCAATAGTTGATATTTCAACAAAAAAATATTTTAATTTTTAATAAAAACAATATAATTCATCTAAAAAATACGAATTTTGAATAAAATAGTTGAACTTTTAACCAAAAAATACTTTTCAGTAGAGAAAGAAAAAAGTTTCAACCAAGTTGTGGAATTTTCAAGCCAAAATGACGAATTTCTAACAAAATAGTTACATTTTCAACAAAAACGATGAATCTTCAACCAAACAAATAAATTTTTAACAAATTAGTTTAAATTTTAGCCAAGTAGTTGAATTTTCATACAAAAAGCATTAGTTCTGAATTAAAAATGTAATAGTTGATAATTAAAGCAAAAAAGATTTTAATTACAAATAAAAAATAGTTGGATTTTAGCAACAAAAACGAATTTTAAACAAAATACTTCAATCCTCCACTGAAATTGATTAATTTTCAATCAAACAGTTGCATTTTTAACAAAAAATAGTTCATGCTTTATGACCAAAAAAGATTTTACTGTCAAGAAAGAAAAAAAATAGCATCCAAATTGTTGAATTTTCAACCCAAAAAGATTAATTTTCAACAAAAAAGTTAGATTTTCAACCAGAGATAGTTGAATATTCAACCAAAAAGATGAATTCTCAATGAAGAACGTAATAGTTGATATTTAAACCAAAAATATATTAATTTTAAATTAAAAACAGTTAACTATTTCATTTTATATATTAATATATTGTATATATTTTATTTATTTTTGATTCATTTTAAATATTTGATTTATTTTATATATTTAACTATTTCATTTTTGGTTGAAAATTGATCAGTTTTAGTTAAAAATTTAACTATTTTGCTTGAAAATTGAACAACTTTGTCAAAAATTAATTTTTATTTATTGAGATTCATCATTACGATTGAAAACTATTTATCAGTCTTTGATCTTCTTGAATTTTTTTCTCGTATATTTTCATCAGTAGAAAGTGCTGAAGTGTTCAACAAATTTTTCAAAGCTACGAAAAAAAGAATTTCAAACACAAAAATGACTAGAAAACTTGCTAAAGAAAAGACGGTTTTGTTAGAACAACATTCAATATTCAGGAGATACCCATATTATATAGAAAGTTTTTAATAATAATTGAAATCCCCTTTTTCGGGGAAAAATACCCTGTTTTACCTAAAATTGAACTCCTGAACTGCTGTGATCTCTGTATTGACGAAGAATTTAATTCTTCTCGTGGGAATTTTCTTGGGAAATTGCGGTTCTGTTGGAATCTCGAAAACGTGATTTTAGTTAAATCCGACAATTCCACCTTGCACATCGAAAGTTTTCGTGAAAATTGAAAAACAAGTGTCTTGGACGACCTCCCGCTATTTTCCCAGGACTATTCTCACGACCTGGAAAGCGATTCGATTTTCTCATGGCCGTGTTTCTATGAGGAGTTTGATGGTTGAAATTCTTTTGGTGGACGTGTCGTCTCGGCAAGGTGGAGGATTAAGGAACAAATACTCCCCGGCCCTATTCCTATTTCCTATTCCCCATTGCCTGCTCCCTCCGCACAATGATAATTATTCCTGCGGGTTCGCGTTACGATTCACCACGCACCCTTGGGAACAATTGCGTGCGTGCTTCGACGTGTTTTACGATTTGCGCGACCACCACAATTTCCAGAGCAAAGAGAAAATCATCGAACCGTTCCAAATTTCGGGAAAATTTCATCTTTTCACATAGTTAATAGCTTCTTTTGTTTTCCTTTCCAAGTTGAAATAACAGAATGAATATCGTATAATTGGAAATAAAGTTCCTTCTAATATCCGGACAATTCCACGGGTTTTCTAGATATCTTTTTTCAGTTTCTAGGGATTCAATTAATATTTTTAATTTAGAAAGCTTTAAAAAATTATATTACACGATATTCTTAAATATAATTACCACCATCGATTAATTAAAGCATTAAATAATACTAAAAACAAGATTATTCATTACTTGCATTTGTAATATATTTAAAATTCAGTGTATATTTAGAGGAATTTTCAACGAAAAAAGATTAATTTTCTACGAAATAGTTGAATTTTTAACTAAAAAAGATCAGCTGTCAACCAAAAAAGAAATAGTTAAATTTTCAATTGAACAAAAATCATTTTCCACAGAAAAAAAAAACAATATTCAATTAAAGTGATGAATTTTCAACTAAAATGGTAAATCTTCGACTAGAATAGATATTTTTAAACCGAAAAGATGAATTTCTAACTAAAGAGTTTAATTTTCAATCAAGTAGTTTTATTTTCAACCGAAAAGATGAATTTTCAACCACAAAAATAAATTTTTAAACAAGAAGACTTATTTTCTACAAAAAGAGACGATTTTTTAACAAAATACATGAACTTTGAATTAAAAAGACCCAATTTTCAAACGAATAGTTCAATTTTGAACTCAAAAAGATCAATTTTCAACTTAAAATGGAATAGTTAAATTTTCATTAAAAAAAAAATTTAATTTTCAACTAAAGTGATGAATTTTTAACTAAAATGATGAATCTTTAACTGGAATAGTTGAATTTGCAACCAACAAGATGAATTTTAAGCCAAGAAGATTAATTTCTACAAAAAGAGACGAATTTTCAACAAACTACATGAATTTTCAAATAAAATAGATAAATTGTCAACCAAAAATTGAACAGTTGAATTTTCAGTTAAAAAAATTAATGTTCAACCAAAGAGATGAATTTCTAACTAAAATTATGAATCTCAAACTGGAATAGGTGCATTTTAAACCAAAAAGTTGAATTTCTAACAACTGTTTAATTTCCAAACAATTAGTTTCATTTCCAATCGAAAGGATGAATTTGCAAATAAAATAATGAAAATTTAACTGTAATATTTGAATTTTCAACCAAAAAGATGAAATTTTAAACAAGAAGATTAATTTTTTTTACCAAAAAGTCGATTTTTCAAAAAAATACATGCATTTTCAACGAAATAGTTTAATTTTTCACTAAAAAAGACACATTTTCAACCAAATAGTTGAATTTTTAAATAAAAAAGATAAATTTTCAACCTAAAATTTAATACTTGAATTTCCAGTTAAAAAATAGTTATATGTATTTTCAAGCAGAGTAATCAATTTTCAACTAAAATAATAAATCTTCAACTGGAATAGTTGAATTTTAAACCATAAAGATGAATTTTTAGCAAAAGAGTTTAACTTTCAACGAAGTAGTTTTACTTTCAACCAAACAAAGAAGATTAATTTATACCAACAAAGACGAATTTCCAACTAAAAAAGATAATTTTTCCACCAAAAAGTGTATAGTTAAATTTTTAGTAAAAAAATTAATGTTCAACCAAAAACATGAATTTTTAACTAAAATAATGGAATATTCAACTGGCATAGTTAAATTTTTAGTTAAAAGAAAATTTATTTCAAAGAACAAAAAAGCGAATTTTCAACGAAATAGTTTAATAGAGTAATATATATTTGCAAATGAAGAATAATTGTTATTGAATTTTATACTGCAAATTAAAAAAATCACGCTCTCTCGAAAACATTTCCTGTTTCAAAATTTCGCTTTTCATCAATTTAAAAATTTTTATGCTTGTGAAAAATTAGAAAACTTTGAAATCAGACAATTTTCATATTGAAAATGTTTCTACTTTCGATGGAGACTACTTTAATGCTTTATATTTTTAGAGATTTGACAAATTAATTTTTTTATTAATATTAAAAGGCTTTCCAATTTTAGAGCCTGGGGTTTCAATTAAAAATTATTTTTATAAAAATTAAATCTTCAAGGAAATTTAATAGCTTCTTTTGGTTTCCTTTCCAAGTTGAAATAATAGCGTAAAAAATATATAATTGGAAATAATTAGATTGATTCAAAATGTACGCAAATTTCAATGGAACAACTTTCAAATTGGAAAATTTTCAATTTTATATGCTTTTATATTAAGAGATTTAAAAAGGAGTATTTATTAAAAAAATTCAAATTTGAATACTTGCAAGTTAAAAATTTTTCAAATTAGAATGATTTGAAATGGAAGGCTTTCAAATTTAAAGGCTTTTAAAGGTTTTTGTTTTTCACCGGAAAAGGCCTCAAGAAAGTTATTAATTTAATTTATAAAGTTGTATAACTGGATTATATAAAAGCAGAAAGGTCTGCAGAAGTTAAATGAAAAGATTAAAATGATTAACCGTATAAATAAAAAAAATATAAGTCCTGCATTCTCAGAATTGAAAAGTCAAATTATTGTTATAGAAGGTAGAATTTTTCAAAAAACGATAATAAAAACATTTTTTTTTCTCTTATTTTTCATTACTATCTTCAGTCAATTTTACTCTAAAAGTGATTAAATTATTCTAAAATTTGAAAACCATTAAAATTTACAATTTTAAATTTACAAACATCAAAATTCATAATTCGCAATTCTATAATGATGGGTTATCTTTCAATTTTTAAGGTTTTATATTCACAAAAAATAAAAAATTGACTTTTTTTAAATAACTCCCCGAATTTTTCGGGTCGCCTAGACACATCCATTTTTTTAACTTTCAAAATCCTCTAAATTTCACATTTTTATGATTGAAATAAAGAAAACCCAACGATTCAAGCTAATCCCGATTTAGCTTAAACCTTTGAATTCCAGCTGAATCGAAATTCTTGAAATACAATATAAAATGAGAAGTATGACATATCGCCCTCTTTTCTAACTAAACAGTCATATTTCAAGGAAAAATCCGAAGAATTCGGCTCGTGACTTTCTTCCTAATGTTCTCGACGTTCGCCGGTAGCCGAGGGGGACCCCCTTTTTTCTGGAATTTACGGGAGCTTTTCGTGTCCGCACATTTTTATCCCTCCTTTATTCTACCTAGTGATCGTGCACCACATTCATGTCCACCTCCTCGGGACTATTTCTCCGTGTTGGTGCCACGTAACTCGCTTCAGAAGTGCTCTACGTCACGAAACCCCAGCTCACATAATACTGGACAGGTACGATTTTTGCGAATAGATTAACTCCACGATTTAATAGCAAGATTCCCTAGAAATTCCGATTTCCTGACAAAATCGCAAAAAGTTCACTTTTTCTTTAAATTATGTACTCAGAAATACCCAAGAGACATTTTTCACAAAAGAAGAAATCCATTTGAAATTAAAATAGGGCATGAAATATTCTACTTATATCGAATTATTCATTTAAAAAACAATACTGACAGCTTTAAAAACGAGAAAATGAAATCTCACAATTTGAATTTTGCGCCAGAATTACGATTCGCCACATATAAACGTAACCTCTAACGAGTTTCATGATGCAAAACTTATCGTTGGCGGCAGAACCGAGCCGAGTACTAGGCCCGCTGTCAGTGAGATACGAATTTCAATAAAGAGCAATTTTTGGAATGAGTATAAAGTGACATTTATATCTTGTAAACAACAAAAAATATATTTTTGAAACTTTTTTATCAATATTTATCATATATCATTTGTAAAAGGTTCATAAACTACTTTCGTATATAAGTATTAAACATATATTTGAAGTTCTTTTACCCTCATATATTTAATTATAAGTAACCACATACCAAGCGCCATATTAAATTTCGTGTCTCATCGACAGTGGGTCTAGTACTATACAGAGGGTGCAGTATAGTACTAGGCTCGGTGCTACCACCTATTATTAGTTCTGCATCACGAACCCCACATTGTCCTCATGCTGGCGCGAAATTCAAATTGCAATATATTCTTTCATTTTAAACCTTTCTAGTAGTATTTTCTTTAAATAAAAACCGTTATAACCCTCCTTAGCTCATTCCAACCCCCATTCCCGAAATTTTTCCCCCTAATTTTTAGTCTCAACTCCATTCTTCACTTTTCAAGGACTCATTTGCCTTCTACGAAGCAATCGTTGTAAATAAAAGCTTTAATCGAGGCACACGTTGCTGGTACGTGCAAAGAGTGACAGAAAAGAGGGGCAAGACAAGGTAAGGCCCTGGGGGGTTAGAGGGGGGTGGGTACAGTGTTCGCTCAGGCTTCCTATTTCCCACGGTGTTTGCTTTGTCGACCGCGATCTGTCGGCTTAAGACTGGGACGCAGGTTTTTCGTCTCGCTCCAAGTGAGTTCACTGCGCCTCGATCGAACTTATGGTCTTGTTTCCACGATTAAGACGCCAAGGCTGATTTTTCACCGCTACTTCCCGATCCGATCCCCCCACGGTGTCGATCAACCACCCACCGAGAAGTTTCTGGTCATCTGCGATTAACGACGTACAAATCGTTTCCAGGAGTTCGATCGTTGCCTCAACGTTTAAATCGATTTTGTGGAAAATCACAAGACTAAGATTGAACACAATTTATGTTCCGAAGTGAAGCAAACCGAAAAAAGAAAATTTTGCCGTTTGAATTTCGCGCCAGGATTCGCAATGCCACGCTTAAACATAACCTCTCAATAGAAAGTCGTTTCAGCGCGAAATTTAAATGATTTTCAAACACAAAATGCTAGTATGAAGTAAAATGCCAATCTGTTAGAGATAGAGCAATTAAAACCGTAATATCTAATAATTATGAGACTGAAATTAATTTTAATCTCTCAAACAAAATAATTAATCCCGCTTTCTACATTCGATGCTCGAATAGTTTCGATTCATAAGAAAAATATAAGAATTTCCACGGTCAAGACGAAGAGGCCGATTTTGCACTGCTACGGTTTCACGGTCTCTCTTTCTCAGTTCTTGGCCCCCCCCCCCCCCCCCCCCCCCCCCCCCCCCCCCCCCCCCCGCCCCCCC